>CM062820.1:671846035-672369589 GCA_031772625.1 Pinus tabuliformis | reverse complement strand
AACCTAGAACTTGTGGAGCTACTTGAAATTATAAATAAATATGATAATTTGTTTTTCTCAATGCAATGAAAATACATATTTTTATGAAGACTGTCATAGATACAATTTCAATACTCCCTCTTAGCTTGGGAGGTATTGATAATCATAGTCAAGTTGTCATACAAGTTGAAAATGTAAAAAAATTTGTTTTCCCACCCCGGTTTTCAGTTTCACCTTATTTCTCCCATATAGTTAAATGCCCATTCCCATATCCATACATTTAACACTGAAAAAATAATTTTTTGCTGAAAACACAAATTCTGGAAATTTTACAGAATGCTGGAAAATGCAGAAATAAAATTCAACGGTTACAAACAGCCATTAAAACACATTTAAACACCGAGATTTTTGGTCAAGGTGACCCTGGAAAAAACCCCTACAACTCTTGGGAAAACCAGTTCGAGAGCTCTTATTTATTTATGAAAATTGCCTTTTTACAGTGAGAAATATTCAGCAAAAAATCAGCAAGCAAATTTACAACTTATCTCTTTTCCCGTGCCTCACAACAATCTGGAAATTACATAAAACAGGACAGCAATAAATGTTGTACGGCCTCCTCGACTTTCGTGCCCACTTTCAGCATTAAATGCTATTGTACGGCATCATTAAATGCGCTGTACGGACTGCAATAAATGTGTTGTACGGCCTGCAATAAATGCGCTGTACGCCCTCGTTTTGCGTGCAGAAAAACCAGCAAACTGCTTCTCGATTTTTGTGCAAACCACTCAAGAATCGTGCCAAAATCTGCCTTTCACTGTGTGCTGAATTAGCTGTACAAATCTGCTCAATTGCTGCCTTGGAATGTGTGCCAAGCTGCTGTCTCCTTCTCCTCTCTGCTCAGAAATATCTCTTGCTCTCTTGCTCTCCTTCTCCCAATCTGCTCATGAAAGAATGAATGACCTTTTCCTCCTTTAAAATCTAACTCTAAGTGACTTTTGGGTGATCCCTAAATCCAATGGCTGAAATAGATTGAGATCTATGGCTGAGATTAAATGCTCATTTAAATCTCACTTCTATTTTTTAATTCACCCCACTTTAATAAAGATCCACTTAGTCATTTATTTCCAAAGTCACTTTTCCTTTCTAATTTTCATTGACTTTATAAAAGTCACTTTAAAATTAGACTTTAGTAACTTTATCACTTAAAGTCACTCTTAAATTAGATTTAACTTTATAAAAATTATAAAGTCACTTTACGAGAAAAATTAAATTCTTTTGGACACCTTTCCCTAGGCCAAAGATCAAAGCCTTAGGGAACCACCTGTCCTCGGTAACACTCCCTCTTACCAAGGAAGGTGTTCCTCACCACACCCATCTTGTTCCTGAAGTAGTCATGCTTGCCCCGTGGTAAGGCTTTGGTAAGAATATCTGCAACCTGCTCATCAGTGGGAATATACTCAAGCTTCACAGCGCCCTTCTGAACACAGTCTCTGATGAAATGATATTTGATCCCAATATGCTTTGACCTGTCATGAAATACTGGATTCTCCATGTGTTTAATGCAACTCTGATTATCACAGTAAATCACTGAAGGTCTCAACGGCTGACCAAATAAGCCAAACAATATCTTGCGAAGCCAGATGGCCTCACAACTAGCTAGACTGGCTGCCATATACTCTGCTTCCGTTGAACTCAATGCTACTGACTGCTGCTTCCGGCTGAACCATGACACTACTGCCGAACCTAACCCAAAACAACACCCTGAAGTGCTCTTCCTATCAGAAGCACAACCTGCCCAATCAGAATCAGTGTAACCTGCCAATCTCACTCCATCCCCTTGCCTGTAGTCCAGACCATAATCCACTGTCCCTTGCAAGTACCACAAAATGTGTTTTGCAGATACCCAGTGAACCTTCCTAGGCTCACAATAAACTGACTCATCGTGTTGACTGCAAAACAAATATCTGGTCTAGTGTTGACCAAATACATCAAGGAACCAATCAGCTGCCTGTACAATGTGGGATCCACCAACTCAGAATCCGAAGCATGAAGCTTCTTCCAGTTGGTGATCATCGGTGTCGACATGGTGTCTACAATCCTCCATGTGGAATCTGCCAAGGATGTCCACAATATACTTCCCCTGCCCCAGGAAGAAATGCCCTCCTCCTGCCACACCTCCAAACCAAAAAGTAATGCATCAAGCCGATGTCCTCCATCTCAAACTCCGCCGCAAGATCTCTCTTGCAATGCTCTATGAGTCTCTCTGCACCTGTAATGACCAAGTCATCCACATACAACACTAGAATGAGAGGCTCCTCACCTATCACAATAAAGTAAAGGTTCGGATCTGCCTCACTCTTTGTGAAACCCAACCCCTGCAAGTATGTATCTATCCTGGAGTACCAAGCTCTGGGAGTTTGCTTCAGGCCATAAAGGGCCTTCTTAAGTCTGCACAGATGGGACTCCTTCCCATGCACCTCAAAGCCCTGTGGCTACTCAATGTACACATCCTCCTGTATGAAGCCATTGAGAAATGCAGTCTTCACATCCATCTAGTGGATCTTCTAACCCATCTTTGTTGCTATCGATATAATGGAGCGGATCGAAGTATATCGAGCCACAGGAGCGAAGGTCTCCTCATAATCAACTCCCTCTACCTGGGAGAATCCTCTAGCCACAAACCTCGCTTTGAATTTCTCAATGCTGCCATCTGCAGCATGCTTTACCTTGTAAAGCCATCTGGAAGTAACCACGGATTTGCCCTCAGGCCTCGGCACCACCTCCCAAACATCATTCTTCATGATAGAAGAATACTCCTCCTGCATGGCCTCTCTCCAGACCTAGCTGCCTCCTCATAGCTAGAAGGCTCAGAGTCAAGGATGCTGGTAACCATTGCCATATAGCTACAAAACCTCTCAGGTGGTCTACTCTCTCTAACCGGCCTCTTCGGCTCAGCAACAGATGTGGCATCTCTCAAGGTGTCCTGAAGCCACTTGGGCTTCCTCTTCCTGAGTGCACTTCTCCCATAGGAGAATGAAACTCCTCCTCCCCATCATCATCAGGAGCCTGAACTCCTGACTGTCTGTCTGTTGTCCTCCTGCCTGCACCTGAACCTGTAGAAGCTGAGGTACCGTGTGAACTGTCCATCAGTGGACTCCCTAGTGAACTGCTCTGTAAACTACTCTGCATGCTGCCCGGAGCACCACCCCTCTGGTTCGGTGAGCCACTGCTCACTGACGGACCTGACATCCGCATAGATGTACCTCCATATCCTCCTGATCCCTGCCCACTGGATCCCTGTCACTGACTCAACTGCTGCTGAGGGTCTGACTGATCCAGATACTCTAACTCTCGTGATCTCCTAAAGGCCCTGTCCTCCTCGAACTTCACATCACGCCTAACAACAACTCTCCTCTGTGCAGGAATGTAAATCCAAAAGGCCTTTGAGGTCTCACTGTAGCCCACTAAGATACCCTTCTCCGTGGTGGGCTCTAGTTTGGTCCTCTTCTCCTTGGGTATGTAGGAGTATGTAATGCATCCAAAGATACGAAGATGACCAATATCAGTCTTCTTCCCAGAGAAAGCCTCCTCCGGAGTCATGTGCCCCAAGGCACGATGCGGACTCCTGTTCTGCAAGTAAACAGCTGTGTTGCAAGCCTCTGTCCACAAGAACAATGGCAACCTCTGATCATGTAACATGGCTTTGGCAGCCCCTACGATGGATCTGTTCTTCCTCTCCGCAACCCCGTTCTGTTGGGGGTTGTAAGGAACAGTGAACTCCCTCCTAATGCCTACCTCCGCACAATAGTCAACAAACTCTCCAAGGGTGTACTCTCCCCCATTGTCTGGCCTCAGGGACTTGATCTTCCGACCTGTCTGTGTCTCCACAAGAGCTCTAAACCCCTGAAACCGCTTGAAGACCTCACTCTTGGTCTTCAAGAAATAAATCTAGGTCCTCCTGGAGTGATTATCAATGAATAAAACATAGTACTCATATCCACTCAAGGAAACATGAGACATCCGACCGCTCACATCAGAATGAATCAAATCAAGTATCCCAGTCGCTCTGCTGTCACTGCTGGGAAAAGGGGATTTGGCAAACTTGCCCATCGCACATCCTCTGCAAGTATCAAAGTGATCAGTGCTAAAATCTGGCACACCTGTAATGATCTCCCGCAAGGTCCTCAAGGCTCCCTGATACATATGTCCCATCCTGCGGTGCCAAATCTCACACAGCTCAGAACTGCTCGCTGTGCTGTCGGTACTACTGCTCAATGCCACAAGGGACTGGAATGCAAACTTGTACACCTTTGCATGGCGTACACCTATCACTCTAGCTGAATCAACTGGAGTGCCCTTGGGATATATCAACACCTGTCCTCCCCTGAACAGTACCTCATATCCTCTGTCCTCCAAAGCTGAGACGGATATGAGGTTCTTCCTCATCCCTGGCACATAAAGAACATCTGACACCTTCAAGGGAGGTTTGGACTCCCTCTGAAATGTCAGATTCCCCACACTGACTGCTCTAACAACTCTATCATCACCGAGTACTACCTCTATATCAGTGCCACTCTCTGAAAGCTTTGAGAAGTACTCACGGACTCCTGTCATGTGACGTGAAGCCCCACTGTCCACATACCAGATACCTGAAGATGCTTCGCTAATCGAGGGAAAAGCATGCTCCCTCTAAACCTCTGTGGCAGGTGATCCTGCACTAGGAGACTCATATGCAGTGAACCCAAACTCTTGGTCAAAACGAATTGCAAAGTCCTCAACCTCTGCTGAAGTTGCCATGTTCTGGTTTTTCCCCTTCTTCTTCTTCTTCTCCGGACACACAACTGCATAGTGTCCCATCTTTTGACAATTCCAACACTTCACCTTGGAATAGTCCTTCTGTGTGTCACCCTGTTTACCTTTACCTTTGCCTTTGCCTCCACCATTGCTTGTGGAAGCCTGCTTCTTTCCTTTGCCTTTCTTGCCTCCTGCCAATAGTGCTACATCCTCATCCTGCTCAACTGGCTTGGCTGCCCCAAGCTGACCTTTCCTGATCTCCGTCTGAATGCAATCATCCCAAAACCTCTCCCATGTGGGAAGGGTCTCACGTGCACAAACCCCATCAACAAAGTTCATCCATGAACGGGGGAGGCCATTCACTGCAATCCGCACCAACTCAGTGGGTGGAATGTCCTCTCCAAATGCTGTCAACTCATCTCTCACATTAGTAATCTTTGTGAGATATCCAGCTGCACTATCATTACCCATCTTAATAGTCTTCAGCTTCTCCTTCAGGACCATTTTTCGGTTCTCATTGGTACTTTGGTAGAGATTGGACAACGCTGTCCACATCTCATGGGCATTTCTCTTTCCTCTCACATGAGGAATGCAATGGTCTTTGACTCCGTTTAGAATCAGCCTCTTACCTTTGTTGTTCTTTTTATTATACTCAGCCAACTGAGTGGCATCAGTAGGCACAACAACAAGGTTTTGTGTGGTATGCACCATGATGTCCCAGACTTCTGCCTCCTCAAAGATACTCTGCATTCTGTCTTTCCAAATGTTGTAGTTTGCATACCCATCCAACTTATCCTCCACCCTCAATCCCAATGACATCCTGCTGTCTTAAAACTTAAAAATAGCACTGCTGTAGTAAAGATAAAACTGTTGTTTGTGAAAAATCAGCTTGCTGGAATTTTTTGAGTGAAAAATTAGCAGCTGTAATTTTTCCTCCTTGCTGTCCCAAACTGCACTTCAGCACTCAAGCTCTGATACCATGTAAAAAATTTTGTTTTCCCACCCCGGTTTTCAGTTTCACCTTATTTCTCCCATATAGTTAAATGCCCATTCCCATATCCATACATTTAACACTGAAAAAATAATTTTTTGCTGAAAACACAAATTCTGGAAATTTTACAGAATGCTGGAAAATGCAGAAATAAAATTCAGCAGTTACAAACAGCCATTAAAACACATTTAAACACAGAGATTTTTGGTCAAGGTGACCCTGGAAAAACCCCCTACAACTCTTGGGGAAAACCAGTTCGAGAGCTCTTCTTTATTTCTGAAAATTGTCTTTTTACAGTGAGAAATATTCAGCAAAAAATCAGCAAGCAAATTTACAACTTATCTCTTTTCCCGTGCCTCACAGCAATCTGGAAATTACAGCAAACAGGACAGCAATAAATGTTGTACGGCCTCCTCGACTTTCGTGCCCACTTTCAGCATTAAATGCTGTTGTACGACCAGCATTAAATGCGTTGTACGGACTGCAATAAATGCGTTGTACGGCCTGCAATAAATGCGCTGTACAGCCCTCGTTTTGCGTGCAGAAAACCAGCAAACTGCTCCTTGATTTTTGTGCAAACCACTCCTCGAAAATCGTGCCAAAATCTGCCTTTCACTGTGTGCTGAATCAGCTGTACAAATTTGCTCAACTGCTGCCTTGGAATGTGTGCCAAGCTGCTGTCTCCTTCTCCTCCCTGCTCAGAAATCTCTCTTGCTCTCTTGCTCTCCTTCTCCCAATCTACTCATGAGAGAATGAATGACCTTTTCCTCATTTTCCTCCTTTAATCTAACCCTAAGTGATTTTTTGGTGATCCATAAATCCAATGGCTGAAATAGATTGAGATCTATGGCTGAGATTAAATGCTCATTTAAATCTCACTTTCTATTTTTTAATTCACCCCACTTTAATAAAGACCCGCTTTTCCTTTCTAATTTTTCATTGAATTTATAAAAGTCACTTTAAAATTAGACTTTAGTAATTTTATCACTTAAAGTCACTTTTAAATTAGATTTAACTTTATAAAAATTATAGTCACTTTAGGAGAAAAAATAAATTCTTTTGGACACTTTTCCCTAGGCCAAAGATCAAAGCCTTAGGGAACCACCTGTCCTCCGGTACCAAATTTCAACAGAAAAAAGTTCTCTAAGGAAAGCTCAAGATTTAGGCCAACATCAACAATAGTTCATTACCACCAACATCAAACAACTAGTAGCAAATCATCATGGTACTATCCATGCATTGTTAGGATATTCCGACACATAGGAAATAGTTAAGTTCAACTTGGTCTAGTATAGAGTTAGGTATAGAGTTAGGTAAAGTGTGTTTCTTTACCGTTGTACATTTTGTAACTTACAATCCGACGGTCACGATATGTAGTGATCCGACGGTTCACTCTCTCCTCGGTATTACCGACACTTGATCTGTGGCTTGACACCCGATTGGTCCATGAGTTCTATTTAAAGCGCATGGAGGGTCATTGTTCGGGTAATCCGTGCATGAGAGAAGCTTATGTAAATTTTCATTCTTTGATTAATAAATTGCTTGTAGTAGCCACGTTGGCGCAGGCCGTGGACTGTTTCCCTCTTTGAGGGTTTTAACCACGTCAAAAATACTGGTGTATTGATCTGTGATTTGGTTGTGAGCGGTGTCCTTTTGGTGTTCTTTCTGAGGAACTTACCCTGTAAATTCCTACATGGTATCAGAGCTATTTGAGGGCCGCGTCCGTTGGTGATCCAAATCTGAAGCCGGTAGAACTGCATGCGGCTGTCGTTTCCTAGATCTACTGTTTCTGACTGCTTTCGGGCCGAGAGGACTGCTCTGTTGTGTTCGGAGCATCTGTTCCAGTGAGGAACCCCTTTCGTTTCACGCGAAAAGGTTTCCGGTAGCCCTATCTGCGTCATTTTTAAGATCTGGAGGTATACAGTCTTTATTTGCAGTTTACTGTTATTTTCTCTCTGCTTATTTCGGTTTCGGTTTATTTAGCTTTTTTTCTAACCGGATCTATACCTTTCATTTCTGCGTATGCTCTTTGCCCTGCGACTCTGTGCGATCTGGGCAAATCAGAAACAGAAAGGAAGGATTTTTTCTCATGCGTATGCTCTTTTCCCTGCGCCTTAGGGTGATCTTGAAAAATCAAAAACATTGAGAAAAATATTTAGTTTCCGGCCAAAGCTAACTTTGAGCCGCAAGGTTCATTTTTGAAAATATCTAGTTTTTCGGCTAAAGCTAACTTCGAGCCATAAGGTTCGTTTTCTTTGCATGTCCGTGTTGGGTTTTGTGTTTTGTGTTTTGTGTTTTGTAGGGAAAAAGAGCTTTCTCAAGGCAAGCACGCAAACCAAGCCCCCCCCCCCCCTCTCTCTCTCTCTCTCTCTCAAATTTTTTGTATAGATCAATTGGTTCAAAGCTATTTTAAGAGAGTAGAGGTCTTGGGTTCAAGTCTCCATTTTGTGGGGGCGGATTTTTTCATTCCCGCACATTCGCGCACTTTGCCAGCAACTTCAACAAATTTTTTTCAAAAAGCCATAACTTCTTCATCCGGAAGCCTTTTTCAGAGCCGTTTTTTTTAAAACAGCCTAACTTTTCGAGATCTATCCATTGGAACACTTACTTTCAGCATCTTCAGCTTCAGTTTTTAAAAAAAAATGGAAAGTCCATGCCAAGTCATTCTTGACAGCACTAACTACTTCCAATGGATGGCCTACATGGAAGATTTACTTAGAAGTAAAGGTCTCTACAGAATAGCCACAGGCCAAGAGAAGAAACCAAAAGATGAAGACAAGGCTGCAAAATGGGAAAATAGACAAGATCAAGCACGTGGTTTGATAGGGATGTCTATTTCTCCTGATCTTAAGAAATCTCTTTATGGTCTCAAGCAAGCTCCTCGGGCTTGGTATGCCAAAATGGATAGCTTTCTTTTAGAATCTGGCTTTTCTAGGTGTTATTCTGACAATACTGTCTACACCAAGAAAGTGGGCAACTCTCTTATCATCCTTGTTCTTTATGTTGATGATCTTATTCTTACTGGTAGTGATCCCAACCTTATAAACCATGTGAAGTCCAGCCTTAAAAAGAAATTTGAAATGACGGATTTAGGACACTTACACTATTTTCTCGGTCTTCAAGTCTTGCAATCCAAGGAGGGTATTTCCCTTTCCCAGTCCAAGTATGCTTGTGATATTCTTCGTCATTTTCACATGGAAGACTGTAAGCCAGCCCCTTCTCCATTTCAGTCTGGAGTCAAACTTTCAGTCTCTTGTACTTCTCCTGAAGTTGATGCTACCTTATATCGTCAACTTGTAGGAAAACTCTTGTATTTAACCCATACTCGTCCTGACCTTTCCTTTGTTGTTGGCCTTGTTGCTCGTTTTATGCAAAACCCCGTGAAAGTCATTGGAAAGCAGCTAAAAGAATACTTCGTTATGTTCGAGGTACAGTATAGTTTGGGATTCATTACAGTGCCAAAGCAGCTCCTCTATTAGTCGGTTTCACTGATTCTGATTGGGCTCGTGACCCTGATGATCGGAAGTCTACTGCCGGTTATGTCTTCACTCTTGGTTCAGGACCTATTACATGGGCTTGTAAGAAACAGGCTGCCATTTCTCTTTCGTCAGCAGAAGCAGAGTATCGTGGTGCCGTGGAAGCTAGTAAGGAAGCCTTGTGGCTTCGTCATATCCTATCAGAGTTTGGCTTTGAGCAGCAGCATCCAACCACACTTTGGTGTGATAATCAAAGTGCCATTCAGCTATGCAAAGATCCAGTCCAGCATCAGCGCAGCAAACACATTGAACTACACATGCACTTCATCAGAAAGCTCATTCATGACCATGTTCTTGAAGTGCAATATTGTTCAACAGATGATCAGGTTGCAGACATCTTCACAAAGGCTCTCACAGAGGCGAAGTTCACTAAACTTCGATATATGCTTGGAGTTCAGGAAGTTGTCACTAAGGGGGGATAGGCTCTAGTGCCTCCTTCCTTCTCCTATTGTGTCATATTTGTAAATCCTTCAATCCTATCCCAAGTTGTTCTTAACGGGGGATGTTAGGATATTCCGACACATAGGAAATAGTTAAGTTCAACTTGGTCTAGTATAGAGTTAGGTATAGAGTTAGGTAAAGTGTGTTTCTTTACCGTTGTACATTTTGTAACTTACAATCCGACGATCACGATATGTAGTGATCCGACGGTTCACTCTCTCCTCGGTATTACCGACACTTGATCCGTGGCTTGACACCCGATTGGTCCATGAGTTCTATTTAAAGCGCATGGAGGGTCATTGTTCGGGTAATCCGTGCATGAGAGAAGCTTATGTAAATTTTCATTCTTTGATTAATAAATTGCCTGTAGTAGCCACGTTGGCGCAGGCCGTGGACTGTTTCCCTCTTTGAGGGTTTTAACCACGTCAAAAATACTGGTGTATTGATCTGTGATCTGGTTGTGAGCGGTGTCCTTTTGGTGTTCTTTCTGAGGAACTTACCCTGTAAATTCCTACATGCATGGTCTCCCTAAGAGACATCAATCAATATCTCATAACCATGGTACCATCATATCCATACATAGTCTACCAAAGAGACATAAATCAATCATCTAGTACTTCAAAACTAGAGTATTGCCATATCCATGCATGATAACAACAAGCTCTCTCTGAAATGAGATCCGAGCTAGATGCTGGGAGGATCATGTCCAATTAGGTAGCCTCTAAACCCATTTTCCTATACAAGTCACTGTACTTGACACAGGGACTACAACCCTATTCAGGTCACAGTACAAGACACAAGAAAATGTTCATCTTCCTATACAAGTCAATGTACTAGACACAGGGACAACAACCATATTTAGGTCACAATACAAGACACAAGAAGATGCTCACAGGACCATTCTCCCTAATCAGGTCAAGGTACAAGACAAAAACATAATATCCCTATACAAGTCATAGTACAAGACATAGGGAGAATGTCTATCCAAGATTTTGTCTAATCCATTAAACCATTCTTCCTATACTGGTCACATTGGCACAAGGATAATGTCCCTATACTAGTTCAGTGACATAGGGAGAATGATATGATCTAGGTAGATAACTGCTCCCTCTCAACCAAAGAGGCTTCTCCACAAGTCCCGACTTATCTCTGAAATACATGAACTTTCCTTTGGGGAGAGACTTCGTTAGAATATTGGCTGCTTGCTCATTAGTGGAGATGTACTGGAGTTTCACTGCTCCCTTTTGCATCATGTCACAATATAGTGATACTTGATGCCAATATGGTTCGACTTGTCATGGAGAAATGGATTCTCTGACAGCTTCAACGACTTTGATTATCACAAAATATCACTGTGGTTTCCAGCATCTGATCAAACAAACCGACAAGCAATTTTTGAAGCCAAATTGCTTCTTGAGTCACTGCACATGTTGCCATGTATTCTTCCTCAAGAGAACTTAGTTCCATAGAAGATTGTTTTTTGCTCATCCAAGACTGTACTCTTTCCATAATCAGTACTTCTGGCCCAATCAGAGTCAGAGAATCCATGCATTCTGTTACCTGCAACATATTTTAGATAATAATTAGCAACTTGCTCATCAATAGACATGTATAATAGATAATACAAGCCAAAAAACAGCTTCTGAAGCCCAATTGCTTCATAAATTAGCTATGCAATAAAACAACCATGTCATTCATGCTCATATAGCACACAAAAGTGCAAATTCATGCATTTAAATAATTCAATGAGCCAATCTGTAAGCTTC
This sequence comes from Pinus tabuliformis, assembly GCA_031772625.1. Taxonomy (NCBI): domain Eukaryota; kingdom Viridiplantae; phylum Streptophyta; class Pinopsida; order Pinales; family Pinaceae; genus Pinus; species Pinus tabuliformis. Next base: position 672,358,082 of record CM062820.1, on the reverse strand, counting down.
TGCAGCAGAGCTTCTTCAAATTCTACATTATGTAGATGTCTATTGACACAGTCCATAATGCCAGATTTGTAATGTTCCCTCCAATTAAATTTTATCAAGGCAACCACACAATTTTGCAATTTTGGGAAGTTAGGAGAATTTTGGGCAAACATTAGTAGATGGGGGCAAATTTAAAAGTTAGTGGAATGTGGGGGCCACCCCTAGAGAGAAAATTGAACCCCCTTGGAGGCAAGTCGAATTGGAGGGAGAAAGAAGGCAAAGGGGTTGAATTGATGGGGCCCACAAGGGAAAGGAGGCAGCCAAGATAAATAGGAGAGAGCTACCTCATTTTGGGGCTTTTTGTGAATCTGGAAATTATTCTCTTGTACGCTTGAGCTATTGAGCCAACTATAAAATGTGTTGTTCAACACAAGAGGTTTCCGGGCGGGAATCTCACCTCCCTCTTCATTGGAATTCGAGTGCCACTCTAGGGTAACTTTTTACACAATTTCCATCATTGTTCCATAGGTAATTGTTGGGAGTTTCGTCCCATTTTTTGAGTAGTTTGGGCACAAGAAAAGAAACTTGCACTACATGGGGGAGAAGCTACAAGGCAGGTCGATTTTCAGGCTTTTGGAGGTCCATTCTGCAGGGTTATTACTGGATATTTTCAGGGGTTTGCAGGGCAACACTTGAGGGCATCAAAGAGGCCCAAATTTACTTTTCCGGTCAGTGCGCAGAGGCTGCCTAACAGGGCTTGCGTAAGCAGTGAGGGAAGTTGACTTGAGTTGGTGAAGCGCCAAGGAATTTTTAGCTGATTTTGCAAGGAGTCATCAGGGGAAATTTAGGGAGGATTTTCTTGTGGTTTGGCACCCCATTTAAGTATAATTTCCAGGAAGTGTGAATTGACTAGCTGTGGAGGAATTCGCTCTAGAAGAGGGGTCTTGAGGGTGGTTGGAAGTAGCTCAAACCCTTTCTGGTTTTTGTGGGTCTATTGAGGGGAGCCTACAACCAAATTTGTAGAATTTTCTGAGCACTCTAGAGGGGTCAAACATTCGTTCAATTCCAGCATGAAGTAGCAAAATTACTGAGTCGACACATAGGTTTTGGAGGAAACACTTTTTAGCACTTGGGCATCACTTTTCTCCTCTAGGACTTGTCTAGCTTGCTGTAGCAAGCCCAGGTGCACCTGTTCCAACTTGTTGTATCCTTTTTTCATCAGAATAATAATACGACTCAACATTTGTTGGTGTGAATTTCTGGTGTGCTAATATTTTTGCTTATGTTTTAATTTTTGGTTGCATGTCTGAGATTTTATGGTTGTTATCACTTAATATTTCCATTAGGAAAATTACAGTGGTATCAAATCCATGATCTGGCTCGCTGTGTGAGGATTTCTTTTTATGACCATGGAGGATAAGCAGAACATCACTTACAAAAGGTACAGGTACAGGAGCTAAAAATTACCCCAGATTCAGAGGCTCTAGAGCAAGGGGTAAACATCGTAGAAATGGGTGATAGTAGCAAGGATGAGATGGTCACAACATTCAAGAACATCTTGAGTGCCTTGAATGATTTGGTTAAAGGGAAGACTAATGTGGTGAGAGGGAAAAGGGAGGTGATGGATGAATGAGGCAACAACGCATTAGGGACAACCAACTGGAGTTTATTGGAGGTGAGAGTTCAGGAGCGTCTCACCACACGGAGAATGGCATCCCTTAGAACTGTTGTACCTCTGAGATAGTAGTAGGTCAGCTACCATTGCCAGAGCATCTAAAATAATTGTTTTGGGGTTTTTGGTTTTAGTTTTGGAAGACCAATGAATAAAGACATATGTAGAATTGAAATACTTACTCCTTTGGGTTATATTAATATCTCAGCAAATGGATGCTATAAAGCTTTACACAGTGATATAGATCAAAAATAGTGGTGAGAAGAAGATAGAAATATTATGATTATCACAGTTTCCAGACTATAAAACAGAACAATCATAAGTGTGAAAACCTTATAAACTGCGTTCCAAAGGTTCAAGGCAATATACTTAAGCTTACATAAGGTGTTGATGATTTATTGATTAGAGGGGATTATCTAAACAGACAGTTCATTGATCCATTCTCTTAATAGATGATCACTTCAGGAGCTTATAGGAATTAATTGAGACACAATTTTTCCTACGTAGATATCTCTATAAGTCATAAGCATATGAAGAAAGACATAATGATTGATAACTGGAAAAACTTACAGGATAACACACACTGTGTAAAACCAAATTCAGAATCCTCTGCTTTGTATTAAGGTTCCAGAAAGACTGAGTACACCAAGTGTCTACAAAAGCTTCCTTCACAAGTGCAACCAGGTTCAAAGTAGAATGACAGTCACAACTTAACAATCAATGAATAATGATTCTTGAACTTCGAACCCATAATAACTCGAGAAGAGAGTTATTTATACAATAATGAAACTAAGGAAATATCTTAAAACTGATTAAGATTTATTCTAGGAAAGGAAAGATTTTCATACAAGAAGGTAGGGGCAGCTGCTGAACTGCTTCTTGCTGTCCCTTTTATTCAGGTTGTGCTAGATTTTCTGTTTGATATTTTCCCCCTTTAAGCTGCTTGATTGTTTGTATCCTTTACGCTGGTTAATTTCTTCATTTGATCTTTTATCTAATACTCTTTAAACTCTGTGAAAATCATTTAACCCTGCTGATTAACCTTTACTATGTTCCCTTTTACCTTTGTTGTGCATTTCAAGCTTTTACTGTGTTTTTCAATAGTAAATCCTTTTAGATTTGTCTTCAAACTGTATGCAGGGTTTTTCCTTTATAAGCCTGGAACAGGGGTTTTTACCTACAAAACACAGAAACGGTTAAGAAAAACATAGGTGATAGTGAAGGTCTTCAATGGATTTATAGAGGTTGAAGGGATATTGGAAGGAGTCCGGAGCATATCGGAAGGTAAAACCATGACTTAATTAGTCGCAGAGGCTTATGGAGGGTTTACTGTGAAAATAGGCAAAATGGTAATTTTTGCGTTTAAACGAAGAAACAACTTTCTTTTTTAAATACGGGGCAAATGAACAGTGGTCATTTTGTCATTATGCGGGAGGCGGTTTTGGTTTTCATCGCACCGTTTATAAGGCGTGGGCGGTTTTGGGAGGGGGTCACTCGAAATGATCTGAGCTTGACACGTAGCAAAGGGGATCAGTGGAATACCGCTTTTCGGGTGGGTAATGCTCGTACAGAGAGCCAACCCGAAATTGTCGAGGGTCGTTGGATTTGAATGGATGTGATTGGACAGTGGTGGAGCGAAAGAGCAACGCAGAGGGGCACAATCGATTAATTATGGCGGCAATGCTTTATTTATGAGTTAATGCTGAGTTTAGCGGTTAAATTGAGGTTTAAGTTATTTCTTTGTTAAAATCATAAAGAACATTTCAACAAAGAAAACCTTCGAAAAACCCATATGGCGGACTTGAAATTTTATGAATTTGGGCGGATAATTGATATAGAGTCCGGGTTCATATCGCATATCGCAATCGGGGTTTAGTGGCGGAAGGCACATCGCAAAGGAATGCGATAAGGGCTGGACGCGATATGGAAATAAAACATAAAATATATCTGCGTCGGGTCCGGGTTCCCATCGCAATCGGAGATTGCAAATGGCGGAAGATATATGCTTTAGTGAGACTTGCGATGGGGGCGGATGCGAAATGGCAATGAGTTATGTACTTATGATATATATTGCGTCGGGTCTAGGTTCCCATCGCAATCGAAGATCGCAATGGTGGGGGTTTATTGCTTTAGCGGGACTTGCGATGGAGGTGGATGCGATATGGCATGAAATATGAAATATATTTGCGTCGAGTTCGGGTCCATCACAATCGCATATTGCAATGCAGGGAGAGTGCATTCATATGAAAGGCTTGCGATGCGATATTTTATAAAAATACATAGTTTTATACTAAAACTAAGGGTTTCAGGTTATTTAATAAAGGGATTTAATATATACAAGAAAAGGGACTTTTAGGGATTTAATACTATAAGTTGGTATTAATATAAAACACGAGCGGAAAGGGGAAATATATGAAATATGAGCGAAAAAGGGGAAATACACTAAGTATAATGTTTTTCATGGGTTATTTACTTTTCACATACATACATTAATACTTAGGCTAAACAACTTTTTGTGGGTTTTTGGGTAAAGGGGATTTAACATGGAATTTTCACTTTTCCTAAGCAAAAAGGATTTTGACCTTAGGAAAAGGGGTTTTTATGGAAAATGAATGAATATGAATGTATGAAGGTGGGAAGGGGAAATTAGTGAATATAGAGATGAATGGGAAGTTAATTAATCGATTTTGTAGACCTTCATTTGTTTTGTGTAATTGTCTCATGGACATAAAAACATATGGTAAAACATGATAAATGTACATTTTGTCCAATCAATCATCAAACTTCTGCAACCTTTCTCTACTTACCCTTTGCTTATCCTATCATTTTTTCTTCACTTAATGGGTGCATTTAAGCTAGCAAACCCTTTTCCTTTCTTTTTTTTACAAAAGCAAACTATCTAATTCTACCCTTATAACATCCAAGGGCTCAGATTAAACTGATGAGCACCTTATTATTCTCTACCTAGCTACTGATCTGCCAAGATTAAACAGTTTGGCCAGATCTTTATTCTCTAACTATAACATCAAATTTAAAGCATGAAGCAGTCAAGATTAAACAGTTTGACTGTCATGGGTTGTGGCATTTATGACAAGTTGCACACAACCATTATTTTGCAGAAACAATAGTAGTGGCATTTAAACTTGCTCACTTTCAGAGTTTATTTGTTTTCTTTTTCTTTCTAACCTAACATTTTCCTTTTGTCTTTATTTTTTAGGACATCTAACCTAACATTTTCTTTGATATGGACATCATCATCAAGATTTCTTCAAAAACATTTTATTCACTATTGTTATGTCCATATCCTAGCTTAACATTTTTTTCAAAATATTTTTTATTTTTTTGATTATTTTATTCTACCTTATCAAAACCAAAAGATGCTACAACATTGGCTCCATCTGGGGACTGCTTTCTCCTGTAGAATGCAGAGAACTTGCAGATCCATGTGCCTTCTCCTCGGGCTATGGAGTCCTTGCTGTAAAGCAAATCACATTGACATCTTGAAAAGTAAAGAAAACTTGAGTATTTACAATGAAAACTATTTCAACTTCTTAGTATTGAATGTAATGTTTGAGAAACCTTCCATTTACAGGATAAGTGGAATATAGCCCCTCAAGATTCTGCAGCACAAAAGTGTTGTTACCCTTGACTTCAGCAATTGCTAAAGGTCCAAACCATAGATTGTCAAATTTGCCATGCTTTCCTTTCTCTTCTCTCTTGGCATCCCATCTTAGAACTAGATCACCTTCTTTAAAGTCCCTCTCCCTGGCTCTTTTGTCAAACAGGGTCTTCATCTTATTTTGATATTTATTCAATTTGTATTGAACTTCATCTCTGTTTTCATTAAGTTCAATAATTTGATTTATTCTTCTTGAAAAATCATCAGGTCCATTTGTAGAATCCTGTAGGAATTTTAAAACAGGGAAGACCAAATTGGTAGGGAAAATTGCATCTTTCCCATAGACTAACTGAAATGGAGATTTCCCAGTTGATCTCTTTGGAGTAATTCTGTTTTCCCATACTGCATAAATTAGATGTGAATCCCAGCTCTTCTTATGATCAACTAGAGTCTTTTTGATTACCCTTACCAGACTTTTGTTTGATGACTTTGCAAGGCCATTACCTTGAGGGTAGTATGGAGTTGAATGATGTAACAGAATCTGATATTTTTGGCAAAAATTAATTATTTTAACACTAGCAAAAGTTGTTGCATTATTAGTGACAATTTGAGTTGGGCAACCAAATCTAGATAAGGTATTCTCCTCAATAAACTTGATTACTACTGAATCGGTAACATTTCTGACTGGAATTGATTCCACCCATTTAGTAAAGTAATCTGTTGCAGTGAGGATCCATCTATGTTGATTACTTGAAGTGGGGTGAATCTCTCCAACAAAATCTAATCCCCATTGAGAAAAAGGTGTTGAAACTATTGATGGAACAAGTGGAAGAGCTGCTAATTTTTGTTTACCAGTAACGTTTGACAAGGAACACAACCTTTGACCTTTGCCCCTACTTGTAAGAACATTGTGGGCCAATAAAATCCTCCCCTCAGGATCTTCTATGCTGTTGCTCTCCAAGCATAATGTCCCCCACAAAATCCTGTATGAAACTGATTAATGATTCTTTCAGTTTCTGATTCTATTAAACATAATAAAAAAATATTCAGTGGATCTTTCCAGCGTAAATTTGCATTTATAATGCAATATTTGACTGATTTTACCTTAAGGGTTTTACACTGGGTTTTGGAGAACGATGCTGGACACTCAAAATGAATCAAGAAATTTACAATATCTTGATACCAGTTTGACAACAAGAATTTTTCATCAATGTGTATAGGATTGATCTGCTCAGAAGGTAGAGGTTCTTGTGGATTCTCCCCTTCTGCATGAAAGGAAGGTTCTTGTGGATTCTCCCCTTTAGGATGAAGGGAAGGTTCTTGTGGATTCTCCCCTTCTGCAAGGACAGAAGGTTCTTGTGTATTCTTCCCTTGTATTTCTAAAACATAATTGATTCCAAGTACTTTGCAGTTGGATTCAGCTAGAAGCTTGGCTAATCCTTGACCTTTTACTAGCTTGGTAGTCTTGATAGTTAGATCAAACTCCAGAATTTGAGTGATCCATCTACCTCTTTTCCCATCAGTGTCTGGTTGGGTTAGGACAATTTTCACAGCACTATTAGGGACATAAGCAGTAATAGGTGAATGTAAGACATACATTCTGAATGATTTCAGGGCTTGAATGAGGGCATAGGCTTGCTTCTCAATGATGTCATACTTAAGCTTAGCATCTCTCATAACCTTGCTGAAAAAGGCTATGGGTTGGTCATGGGAATCTTCATTTTTCTGTAATAGAACGGCAACAAGGGTTGTTTCAGAGGCAAAAGAGAAAATACTAAATGGCTTAGTATAATCAGGGCTGGCTAAGGTGGGAGCTTCAGAGATAGCCTTTTTTATTTGTTCAAATGCATGCCTAGAAGTGGGAGTCCATTTGACTTCATGGTCCTTTCGGAGCATGTCAGTTATATCTTTTACAATCTCTGCATAATTTGGAATAAACCTCCTTAGAAAATTAATCTTGCCTAGAAAAGCTTGAATCTCCTTCTTGTTTCTAGGTAAGGTCAATGTTTCAATGGCAGATACTCGTTTGGGGTCAATTACTACTCCCTCCTTTGAAATTATATGGCCCAACAATTTTCCTTCTTTGACAGCAAACAAGGACTTCTTAGGGTTCAATGATATTCCAAATTTTCTACACCTGTCAAAAACCTTCATCAAGTGCTTTAGATGTTTTTGATCAGATTTAGAAAAAACAATTATGTCATCAAGATAAATAACCACAAATTTATTTACCTGACCCATAAAAGCTATGTCCATAGCTCTCTGAAATGTTGCTCCAGCATTGGTTAAGCCAAATGGCATCCTAGCGTACATGAATGTACCCCATGGTGTAGTAAAGGTTGTCTTCTCTCTGTCTGTTGTATCAACATTCACCTTGTAACCTGAAAAACCATCAAGCATAGAAACTCTTTGTGCTCCTGAAACCATTTGAAGTAACCGATACATTTTGGGCAATGGATAATTATCTTTTAATGATGCTTTGTTCAAATTTCTAAAATCCACACAGAGTCTTATTTCCCCATTTTTCTTTCTAACAGGAATTAGATTTGCAACCCAATTAGAATATCTAACAGGGAGGATGATCTGAGCATCTAGCATTTTCTTAATCTCCCTTTCTACAGTTGGCAGAAGGGTTGGATTTATCCTTCTAAGTTTCTGTTGATAAGGTTTTGCTTCTGGCTTCAAAGGAATTTTATGTTGTATTGATGAAGTGTCATAAGTCTTTAGATCAACATAAGTCCAAGCAAAAACATCCCTATAATTTTGCAGTAACTTAAGATATTGAGCTTTGATCTCAGGGTCTAGAGATGCACATATTTTGATGTTTTTGATATCTTCATCAGTTCCAATGTTAATATCTTCTATGTCATCTTCTGAAGAAATGGACTGAGGGTTTCGGAGGACATCATTTTGATCAAACAATCTTTCTAAAGGAATGAGTCCTTTTGGAATAAAATTATTAGATAATTGAATAATGTCATGATTTGCAATTTGGGTTTTAAAATCTGAAGTATCATTTCCATCTGCATTTTCATTTATTTCAGTTCTATCTTCATCAATTTGTAGAAATGAAAAATCATCTATTACTTGCAAAAATGATTTCAAATGTTCATCATCTTCGAATATTTGCCAATGTTTCAGATTATCGATGGCCTATATTTGACTTGTATTTGATAGAGTACATCAGTATGATCAGGAATTTTAAAAGAGATAGCAGAGACATCTAAGGCATCTGCATGAATATTCTGATCTCTGGGAATATGAGTCAAATTAAAAGCATCAAAGAAGTTTTCAACAGAATCCCATACTTCATTTCGGTAGGACCTAAATCTAGGGTGCTTGGTCTGGCAAGCATTTCTTACTTGCTTAACAATAAGTTCTAAATCAGTAAAAACACTTAAGTTTTGAACCTTTAGGCTTTTGGCTAATTGCAATCCTAAAAGGAAAGATTCATATTCAGCCACATTATTTGTAACTTCGAAGTCTAATTTACATGATTGGGTTATATTTTCTTTTTCAGGTGAAATTAAAACTACTCTAGCTCCTGCCCCATCTTTTGTGCAAGAGCCATCAAAGAATAGTTTCCAAATATCAGTTTGGTTTGGTTCAGGACTTTCAACTACCTCTTCAATTTTGGCTTGAGTTTTATGTTGGTTTGAAGTGAGTTGAAAACAACCAAAGTCTTGATCTATTGCATAAATTGGATGGTTCCTTGGTTGGTCAGTCTTACAAACAGTATGTACAAATCTTACCTCTCTATATAATCTTAATTGCTCTCCTCCATAAACAAGAATAGTAGCATATGACATATCCATCTATAGAGTTCCCCCTAATTTGGCACAACAAGACCTAGAAAGGAGCATTCCAAACTTGGGAGGGATATCTGTGACAACAATGTCAAGTACTACACTTTTCACTGGAATTTGGGCAAGGGTAACCACTAGATCCTTGATCAATCCTAAACAGGGCACCCTTTTAGAATCAAAGGTGTACAGGTCATGGTAGGATTTAGTTATGTCGAGTTTCAAATGATCCATGATAGATTTTGGCATAAGGTTGTGTGATGCTCTTGAATCAAGCATACAATTATACAACATGGAATCATTTGTTTTAAGAGTTACATAGAAAGGAGGCACTATCTCATCTATCATGTCTAAACTAGGACAAAAAACTACTGTTGTTTTTCATTTTGCAGACTTATTACATCACCTTCAGCATCAACTGAGGTATTTTGTATCCATTTTGAGACTTGGCTTTTGTAACCAGGGTTTTTGGAAAGTTCTGACAGTGGAATTGGGACCTTAACCCTCTCTAACTCTTTTTCAACACTAAATGTAGTCAAAATGTTTTTACCAGTTTGGGTAGTATCAATTGACTGATCTAAGGGCTGAATAAGAGTTGTTTGAGCTTCATCAGTTTTGGTACGTGGTTCAATTATTGGAGTTTCCTTTGGAGGTCTCCTAGGACCAGGTCTAGGCCTAAGATCATACCTCTTGTTTAACTCTGCAATTAAAAATTCAGAGAAAGCATGATTTAGAGAATTGTGAAGCTTCCTGCTCTTCTTGAACCTGATTTTCTTGTGAGAGAGGAATGATGGTTGTTTGATTGGAAGAAGAATCCAAACTATTAATATCTTCAATAATTGTCATAGTATTATCATCAGGTTGTTGGTCATCTATCAATAGAGTAGGAACTTGTTGATCATTGCTAGGTCTCTGAAGATTTTGTAGTGGTGGATTTCTTTTATACTGACCTTGATTTTGGTTTTGAGGTCTAGTAACTGTTTGTTGTATTGTTCTAGGTTGAGTCTCAATTTTTGAATCCTATTTGATTTGTTTTTAAGAAGAGATGTTATTTCATCTATTTTTGAGTCTTCTGATTTAGTCTTAGACGAACTAGAGGCTTCTTGAATAGATTTGAGTTTTCTTTGGGCCTTTTCTTCCTTAAGTTTTGAAGAAGTTGAGGCTGCCCTATTTAATTCTACTTCTATAGCGTTTGTTTCCATATCTTCAAGAGTTCTTGAAGTTCTCTCTCGTAGCATAATAGCAAAGTCATCATCAAAAGCTTTAGAAAATCTAGACTTAGTTGCTGCTACAGGGGGCTTACAATCAACAGGCATTTTGTGATAGAGTTTATTGAATCTTTTGATAAAATCTGATACTGGTTCACCGAAGTTCCTTTTAAGCTCTTCAAATTCTGTGAGGAAGTAAAGAGGATCCTTTTTCACACCCCATTGATTTTTAAATATGGTTGTAAGCTCTTCCCAATTTCTAATGGAAGCTGTTGGTAACTGCCTAAACCAAATCCTCACATTTCCTTCAAGTGACTGTACAAACAATCTCATATAAACATTTTCTTGTTCAATATTCATGTTGTCTGGAAAGTCTAGGAAAGCTTGAAGATGGTCCTCAGCTGAGGGACCAGTTTCTCCATTGTACTTGGGAAGGTATTTTAAGTATCCAGCTGGAATGCATCAAGTTTATTAGGTAAGACTAAGGTAGCATATCTAGCCTGTACAATAGGTCGGAAAGCCATGACAGCAGGTGGTGTATGAGGTTCTTGAGGTGCATGAGGTTGTCCAGGTGGAGTATGAGGTGTTTGTGTGGATGTAGAAGATGAAGAAGAAGTAGAGGAAGAAGATGATGATTCAGGGGTTGATGAATTGGTTAGAGGTGAAGGAGGAGATCTCCTGAAAGACTTCAAAGGAGTCCTAAGAACTAACCTTAGGACCTGTAAAGGAATACCTTCTTTTGTTTCAAAGAGAGGATTGGAATATATAGAAAAGGTCTCCTCAGGTTGTTCAGAAGAAGAAGCTTCAGGTTGGTCAAAAATGGAAGGAAAATGATAGGTGGTAGGGGATATGAAATCTATTGGTTTATATTCTAGTAGATTAATACCCAAATCAGATTCAGTTTTAGGTGATCCTGGTTGTAGTGTGGGTATTGGATGAGATTCTAATGAATGAATAAGGTATGTTGACTTAAAATCAACTCCTTTATCTAGAAGTTCAACAACCCTAGGTGATAAATGGGAGTAATCAGGATGAGCTGGGATATTACTATAGGGGTCAAATAATTCTAATTCTTCAGACTGTGATACTGAAGAGGAAGAAGAAGATGGTTGGTGTCCCCTTTTAGAACTGGCTTTTCTCAGAAGCCTTTTAGGATCTGACAGAGGTTTAACTATGTCAGCTTCTGAATGAGATCTGGTATGTTTATAAGGTGCCAGCTTGGGAGTGTGGAATCGCCTAGGTGAATGATTTTGACCTTTCTAAACCTTTAATCACCTTAAAGGAAAAGAATGAATGAATATCGTTGTCCCAAGGGAAACTTGAAAGAAATTCGAATCCCCGGCAACGGCCCCAGTATGATGTTGTACCTCTGAGATAGAAGTAGGTCAGCTACCAATGCCAGAGCATCTAAAATAATTGTTTTGGGGTTTTTGGTTTTAGTTTTGGAAGACCAATGAATAAAGACAGATGTAGAATTGAAATACTTAATCCTTTGGGTTATATTAATATCTCAGCAAAGGGCTGCTATAAAGCTTTACACAGTGATATAGATCAAAAATAGTGGTGAGAAGAAGATAAAAAATAATATGATTATCACAGTTTCCAGACTGTAAAACAGAACAATCATAAGTGAGAAAACCTTCTAAACTACGTTCCAAAGGTTCAAGGCAATATACTTAAGCTTACATAAGATGCTGATGATTTATTGATTAGAGGGGATTAGTTAAACAGACAGTTCATTAATCCATTCTCTTAATAGATGATCACTTTAGGAGCTTATAGGAATTAATTGAGACACAATTATTCCTACCTAGATATCTCTATAAGTCATAAGCATATGAAGAAAGACATAATGATTGATGACTGGAAAAACTTACAGGATAACACAAACTGTGTAAAACCAAATTCAAAATCCTCTGCTTTGTATTAAGGTTCCAGAAAGACTGAGTACATCAAGTGTCTACAAAAGCTTCTTTCACAGGTGCAACTAGGTTCAAGTAGAATGACAGTCACAACTTAACAAGCAATGTATAATGATTCTTGAACTTCAAACCCATAATAACTCGAGAAGAGATTTATTTATACAATAATGAAACTAAGGAAATATCCTAAAACTGATTAAGATTTATTCTAGGAAAGGAAAGATCTTCATACAAGAAGATAGGGGCAACTGTTGAACTGCTTCTTGCTGTCTCTTTTATTCAGGTTGTGCTGGCTTTGTTGTTTGATATTTTGCCCCTTTAAGCTGCTTGATTGTTTGTATCCTTTACGCTGGTTAATTCCTTCATTTGATCTTTTATCTGATACTCTTTAAACTCTGTGAAAATCATTTGACCCTACTGATTAACCTTTACTGTGTTCCCTTTTACCTTTTTACTATGTTTTTCAATAGTAAATCCTTTTAGATTTGTCTTCAAACTGTATGCAGGCTTTTTCTTTGTAAGCCTGGAACAGGGGTTTTTACCTGCAAAACACAGAAACTGTTAAGAAAAACATAGGTGATAGAGAAGGTCTTCAATGGATTTATAGAGGTTGAAGGGATATTGGAAGGAGTCCGGAGCGTATCGGAAGGTAAAACCATGGCTTAATTGGTTGCAGAGGCTTATGGAGGGTTTACTGTGAAAACAGGCGAAACAAAGGCAAAATGGTAATTTTTGCATTTAAACGGAGAAACGACTTTCTTTTTGAAATATGGGGCAAATGAACAGTGGTCATTTTGTCGTTATGCGGGAGGCGGTTTTGGTTTTCATCGCACCGCTTATAAGGCGTGGGCGGTTTTGGGAGGGGGTCACCCGAAATGATCTGAGCTTGACACGTAGCAAAGGGGATCAGTGGAATACCACTTTTCAGGTGGGTAATGCTCGTACAGAGAGCCAACCCGAAATTGCTGAGGGTCGTTGGATTTGAATGGACGTGATCGGACGGTGGTGGAGCGAAAGAGCAGCACAGAGGGGCACAATCGATTAATTATGGCGGCAATGCCTTATTTATGAGTTAAAACTGAGGTTAGCGGTTAAGTTATTTCTTTGCTAAAATCGTAAAAAAAAAAATTAACAAAGAAAACCTTCGCAAAACCCATATGGCGGACTTGAAATTTTATGAATTCAGGCGGATAATTGATGTCGAGTCTGGGTTCATATCGCATATCACAATCGGTTTTAGCGGAGGAAGGCCCATCGCAAAGGAATGCGATAAGGGCTGGACGCGATATGTAAATAAAACATAAAATATATTTGCGTCGGGTCCAGGTTTCTATTGTAATCGAAGATCGCAAATGGTGGAGGATATATGCTTTAGTGGGACTTGCGATGGGGGTGGATGCGAAATGGCATTGAGTTATGATATATATTGCGTCGGGTCCGGGGTCCCATCGCAATCGGATATCGCAATGGCGGGGGTTTACTGCTTTAGTGGGACTTGCGATAATATAGCATCAAATTGTGTCGGGTTCAGCTACGTAATTAGTAGCATTCAAGACAAAGGGGTCCTGCCTAGAGAATCCATATATTGTATTCAAGTTCAATAATATAGCATCAAATTTGCATCAGGTCCGGGTCCATCGCAATCTCATATCGCAATGCGGAGAGAATGCATTCATATGAAAGGCTTGCGATGCGAAATTTTATGAAAATACATAGTTTTATAATAAAACTAAGGGTTTCGGGTTATTTAATAAAGGGATTTAATATATACGGGAAAAGGGACTTTTAGGGATTTAATACTATAAGTTAGTATTAATATAGAACATGAGTGAAAAGGGGAAATATATGAAATATGAGCGGAAAAGGGGAAATACACTAAGTATAATGTTTTTCATGGGTTATTTGCTTTTCGCATATATACATTAATACTTAGGCTAAACAAATTTTTGTGGGTTTTTGGGTAAAGGGGATTTGACATGGGATTTTCACTTTTCCTAGGGATTTTTATGGAAAATGAATGAATATGAATGTATGAAGGTGGGAAGGGGAAATTAGTGAATATAGGGATGAATAGAGATAAATGGGAAGTTAATTAATTGATAATTCGTCCTTCCTTCCCTAATGTTGGAATCTAAAAAACCACCTAATAATTTCTCTGGAAATTCTCACTGTTGCAACCCTGGCTACTCGTTGGCTTGAATTCTTCCCTCACTGAATACTGCGTGTTCGAAAAAAGTAACTATGTTTAGTCTTCAGTAATGTACTTGTCAAAAGAATAAAGAAAAAGATTTTTATTATTATTATTGTGACTTATTAAAGCATGGGTTTCATGCTTGGGTCACCATGTTTTAGGTCAAAGTCCCCATTGAGGACTTCTAGGATTTATTCTGAGTCTATAGAATTATTATACATTTAAAGAGACCCTTCTTGGGCTTTTGAATCATGTAAAAAGGTTAAGTATTGAGTCAAATATGAATTATGTAACCTCCACACCATGTCGGCCTAAGGGAAGATCAAGTGGCCTAAGACCCTATTCAACCCCACAAGAAGCCTATAAAAGGAAGGACATCGAATTCATTTGGAGCATCACTTCTCATCAAGTTTGAATTCTCTCTACTGGGAAGAAGTGCGAAAATCCTGTTGTTGGGCAGAAGTGCGAAGTGGGTAGCTGGGAAAGTCTATTGTCGGGAAGTTGAAGTGAATGTGATTTTGGGGGAGTCTAAGGAGTCAAGGAAAATCGAAATTTTGGTGGTGGTCTCTCTTTGTTTCGTGCTCTGGATTGGGAGATCGAAGTCTAAGTTGCACTGTTGTCGGAAGTTGTTAGCAACTGCAAGTTGCTAGGAAAAGGTCAATCTTCTCGAGGCTGACTTGGTGTGGAAGGAAGGTCTTGGTCTAGGGTGAAGAGTCTCAAAAAATACTATTGAAAGGAAGAATTACTTTGACTGGGTTTTCCCCTCGAAGGGGGTTTTGCCATGGCATGTGCCTACATCTTTTGTCCATTGTTTTATGTGTTGCTACTTTTGGTAATTGCTTGATGAACTAAAGAAAGAAGATATAAAGAATCGTAATAATAAGAAAAATCACAAGTAAATATCAAGATTGAGAAAATCTTTACTGCCTTGCTGATTTTCCAACATGGTACCAAAGATTTGGTGAAGAAAGAAGAAAAAGGCAGATCCTATTATATTCGAAGACGATGTCTAACTCTATCAAGGGTGAGAAAAAACTTGAAGGAGCATCTAACTTCAAATCCTGGAAGAAGAGGATCGACCTAATCCTCGAGAAGAACAAGTTGTTGGATTTGGTAAAAGGAAATGTAAAGGAGCCAGTGATGCCGACAAAGCGAAATTTAGGGATTTAGAATTGGTGGCTATGACTCTAATGGTAGAAGGGATAAAAGACAATCTTGTCCCATTCATAGCTAACATCGATCATGCTCAGGAGATGTATGAAGCCTTGTCGAAGTTGTTCACTATTAAGAACATTGGTCAAGTAGCAAGTTTGAATAATGTGCTGAGGAATATGAAAATGACTAAAGAAGATATTGTGGCAACCTTATTTGTGAATATAGCTAGACTCAGGGATGATATTTTGGCCATTGATGAGATTGTTCCGGACAAAGAATTGGTGATCATTGCTATATTAGGATTGCCACCCTCTTGGGGTGCATTTTTTTCAGGTCTCAACAGTTGGAAGGTAGCTCCCACCTTTGAAGAATTATGGACCACATGTAGTCAAGAAGAATTAAGGATCTCAATGGTTGTCAATCCTGAAGGAGTATCAAATGCTTATGTTTCTCATCATAAAGGAAAGAGATCGAAGGGACCGAGGAAGAAAGTTGACATGTCTAAGATAGAGTGCTATCAATGTCATAAGAAGGGTCACTACAAAAGTGACTATCCTGAGAATCCAAAGAATAAGAAGAGAGGAAGAGATCAAGCCAACTTTACTGAAGAATGAGACTCAAAGAAAGCCAAGCCTAAAGAATCTGACATTAGGGACATACACTATTAAGTCATTTGCTTGTTTTATATATTTTTTAGAATTTATAGGTTTTTAACATTTCTTTGGAAAAGACATTTTTGTATTGCTTTAAGTTTGTAGGTATCCCTCAAGATTTAGAGGGAGCTCCCAACAACTCTAAAAGATAAGTATCTCATGTCTTTTCAGTTTTGGGTTCATGTACTCATTTAGTTGTGGTTATATTAAATACTAATCACCTTTCTCCCTATGTTGTCTTGACTAGGGAAAATATTTGAAAGAAGGAGGATCTCTCAAGACAAGGTTAGTCAAGATTCAAAGGTATGCTTTGAATACATTGATTGAAAGGATTATTCATTTGATGATCTATCACTAACTCTGTTATGAATAATTGTATTGAATCTTAGTGATTCTTGTTTAGGTGATTCATCTCTTGATAAATCTACCCACCCCATTCATATACTTGATGGGTTGTGTAGAACCCTAGATAGGTTCTGGAAAACCCTAACCGAAGGGTATGTTAATGCGAAATGTCTAGAACCCCTAAACTGCTTAGGGATATTGTGAAATGCTAGTTGAAGTTTTTATGATGATGTCATGTTTGGGATTTTGGTATGATCGAGAAATCCAAATTTGTTAGGGTTGAGTAATAAGGTCTAAAATCCCGGAACCTTTGAAGTTTTGGTAATGTAGGGTTTGCTATGCTTCTACATTGGAACCCTAGCTCAGTGGGGTTTGGTTGAATGTGTGAGCAAAACCCTTACATTGTCTTAGAAATGTTTTCGCTGGTATGTGTGTATTTGTCTGATCAAACCCTAGAGTAATCAAAATGATTGTGTCTAACTCTTATTTGATATTATTGTGAAGTTGGGTTTGACTAACACATGATATGAAATATGTTTGCATGATGATGAAATCTAGGCATATATAGATATGTCATTTTGGTTGAAATCCTAGGTTAGTCTAGATCAATATGTATTAATGTTGTTGGACATATGATATGTTTATGTATGGTTATGAATTCCTAGATATGTGTTGACCTAGTCATTGATGGTCATAGGATTTAATGGAAGTCCTTGTCTGAGATTCTAGGATGATGATATCTAAAAATCTAGGGTTTAGCAATTAAATCCTAGTAGTGACATTGTCTAGTGTGAAATGTAACAATCTGAGATCTATGTATGTAATGAGTGTTGACATTGTGAAAATGGAATTCTAAGGTTTTAGAATTAAACCTTAGTCAAAGTAAAATCTCTGAAATATGATGATTTGAGATTTGTATAATGTTTGGTGAAATTGTGAATTCTAGGGTTTTGGAGTTGAACCTTAGTTGAAGTAGAAATCTCCGATGATTGTTAACTTGAGATGTGTAAGAGATTTGTTGAAATTTGATTGTTTGGTTGAGATTGATGATTGCTCGGAAATCTAGGGTTTGCAAACTAAACCGAGTAGTAGTTGGTCATGTTAGTCATTGATTAATGGTTGATTGAAAATCTAGGGGTTGGAACTAACCCTAGTGAAAGCCGGTCAGGTTAATGACTATGTTGCAATTGACTTTGATTGATTCTTTTGTATGAAATCCAGGATTTGAATCCCTAGTGAGAATTCTAACATATGCATTTTGAAAGGTTGTTAGATATTGTGTAGATCTATATTTAAATTGTTTCTATGGTTTGCTATATGTTGTAGTAAGGTATGCCATACCTTTGGAAGACACATTGAACCCTTAGATGAAATGGATGTTATTATGATGTAGTCTAGGGTGTATAACAAAAGTCCCTAGCAAGATGTTGAAGAGTATATGTCTCTTGTTTGTAATTGATTTTTGGGTATCTGATATGTATAAAGATGAAATGCTTCCGTGATTATGATATGGCTAACATCATGCTTCTATAGTTTTGGTTGTACTCGCTATTGAAGTTGTGTAGGTACATAATCTTCAACTTGGTGAAGATGTTTGTTGATGTGATAAGCATGATGAGGATGATGATAACTCTGATGAAATGGTTGGAAGCCACGAAAGACTCTCCGATGTCGAAAAGAAGAAGTTGATCTCCCAAA
The DNA here is from genome assembly GCA_031772625.1 of Pinus tabuliformis. NCBI lineage: Eukaryota > Viridiplantae > Streptophyta > Pinopsida > Pinales > Pinaceae > Pinus > Pinus tabuliformis. The sequence continues at coordinate 672,339,837 of CM062820.1, read as the reverse complement.
GGAAGCATGAATAGAAGAGATCTCTCTAAGATTAAGAGGGAGTTCGGATAAAGAGGTGCTTCCTAGTTGAGAGGGAGTGATAGATATGGTTCTCTGGTTCATGTGTCATACACTAGACTAGGGCTAATAGGCGTAAGCCTGAGTGAAGTTCATGAGTAGGAGAAGGAAATTGGAAAATGCATTTTGAGGTGTTGCTGATAAAAGGAAAGCAGGATCCGATTGAAGAATATGTTGTTGCATATGAAGTAGGAAGAATAATGTATGATTGAAGAATCTTTTGTCAAAGATTCAGTTGATAATCCTACTATGGAAAGTTGAGAAGCAACATCTATTGCCTGAAAGACCCCAGAGGTTTGTATTTGATTATGTACATGTGAAAGTATATTATTGATTGGGGTTGTGTTTGTACAGGTTAATCTCTCGAAGGATTTGATAGCATGTTGGATACCAATCAGTTTGATTGGGAGAGATTGGTCATTCTTGATCTGCTGGATCAAGGGGTGTTGAGGTTTTGTGAGTGAAGCATTGCCTTGAGAGACATCAGGCTGGCACTCTGTGTTGATGTCAGGAATCCCGAAGTTGGATAGGTGGTGTTGATCAAAGAGCTCTGTTTTGGAGACACGCTTGGATTTTTGGGTTAGTGGTTAGCAAGTAAGCCTAATGGTACCCAGAGGGGTTGAAAGCTTGAATCCACCTTAGTCCCACTTGGATAGATTTCCCTTGTCAAGAATCTAGTCCTTGGCATTGTGGTGCCTAAACTATTGAGTGACTGCTTGGATAGATTTCCCTGGTCAGGAATCTAGTCCATGGCATTGCGGTGCCTTAAGTTCTTCATGATTCATATAGTTTGAGATCTTCCATTATATTTGTACATTATCAATACCTCCCTAGTTAAGAAGGAGTGTTGGAAAAAGGAACTATGTTTGGTCTTCAATAATGTACTTGTCAAAAGAATAAACAAAAGAATTTTTATTATTATTATTGTGACTTATTAAAGCATGGGTTTCATGCTTAGGTCACCATGTTTTAGGTGAAAGTTCCCATTGAGGACTTCTAGGATTTATTCTGACCCTATAGAATTATTGTACATTTAAAGAGACCCTTGTTGGGCTTTTGAATCATGTAAAAAGGTTAAGCATTGAGTCAAATATGAATTATGTAACCTCCACACCATGTCGGCCTAAGACCCTATTCAACCCCACAAGAATCCTATAAAAGGAAGAACATCAAATTCATTTGGAGCATCACTTCTCATCAAGTTCGAATTCTCTCTACTAGGCAGAAGTGCAAAAACCCTGTTGTTGCGCAAAAGTGCGAAGTAGGTAGCTGGGAAAGTCTAATATCGGGAATCCGAAGTGAATGCAAGTTTGGGGAAGTCTAAGGAGTCAAGGAAAATTGAAATTTAGGTGGTGGTCTCTCTTTGTTTCGTGCTCTAGATTGGGAGAACGAAGTCTTCCAAGTTGGACTACTGCTGGAAGTTGTTAGTTGCTGCAAGTTGTTGCATAATCGAAGTTGCTGGGAAAAGGTCAATCTTCTGGAGCTTGACTTGGTGTGGAGGGAAGGTCTTGGTCTAGGGTGAAGAGTCTCAAAGAATACTATTGAAAGGAAGAATTACTTTGACTGGGTTTTCCCCTCAAGGGGGGTTTTGCCTTGGTATGTACTTACATCTTGTGTCCATTGTTTTATGTGTTGCTGCTTTTGGTAATTACTTGATGAACTAAAGAAAGAAGATATTAAGAATCATAATAATAAGAAACATGACAAGTAATTATCAATATCGAGAAAATCTTTACTGCCTTTCTGATTTTCCAACATTGCGAACTGCGTAGTTCGCACTGCCTTGCTCCCTTTTCTCACAACTATGTCTATCTCCATCCCATCGACTTGCTCTTATAATCTCTCATTGGAGCATCAACAACTAAGATCTAATCGTGATCGATGGCTAAGATCAATTTGACTCCATCAATACACTTTTCTAGAAGTCTCTAGAGCAAAAGTCGATTTCCTCAATTAATACCCATTAATTAATCAATTTTCCTAAGTTAGACTTAGGCATTTTTTAGTTATTGATCAATTAATTTAGTTGAGAGGTTTCTTAGTGTTTTCTCTCGAAACATTTTCTAGGTTTTGGAGATCTTGTGTTCCTTAGCCTCTCTGACACCTTAGAGACTAGAACACCTGTTTGATGCTACCTCAAATCCATAAACTAACACTCCCTCTTAGCGAGGAAGGTGTTCTCTCTCCTCTACATGTTGTAGCTGGAGTGACCACGTTGTTGATGTCTAACATTTGTTGTACCTCCTTTCTTCACATCTCATACTGATCTGACTCCCTGACACTAGAAATCACTATGAAGAGGATAAACTGGGAAACACTATCTATCAACACTGTGCATACTCTGATTTATCTCACACTACTGCAGCTACTGCTTTGCTATTATTCCTTCATTACTGCTGTAAGCTACTGCAATAGTGAGTCTTCACTTGATCCCCCTCTAAAATAGCACTGGGAAATATCTCTTGGATGGAAACTCCTACATGGAGTCTCTCTCTAGCTGGAATTGCGCCTGCAACCTGTAATTATGAAATTTGCATTGCCTCCTCAAATCAACCGAATCTCCTGTAACTACAATTGGAAACTCCATCTCTACTAATCTAGTGTGCCCTTGCAATAGGCTCTGCAACTGCCTCATGAGTTCTAACCCCAACTTGTTTTGCACTGCCTACTGAGAACTTGATTATGCCCATATGGCTCAAGTTTCAACACTGTCTCTTGAATATCTGAGTGCAACTAGCTTTGCATTGTCTCTCACATAACTAATTGCACCTTACTGACGCTTCGACCCTCCTGCTACTAAAATACTATGGGCTCCCACAGCGAAGGTATTGATCCATGTGAAGAATGTATAGTGTCCTGTTGGTCTTCCATGGACCCTGCCCAATCCTGCAACTATGAAACGTCACGGTCCTCCTCCATCTGGAGGTATATCTCCTATGAAAGTGAATTCCTCATCTATCTCAACAACAGGAATTAACTCATCTATCTCTGTCGAAGATGTTGTCTGTTGTTGCCCTTTTTGTTCTTCTTCCTCTTTGGACATTGAGTGGCATAGTGACTGAACTCACCATATCCGAAGCATTTGACCTTCGACAGGTTCTTCTTCTTCTCCTCACGTCCCTTTGAGTTATGTCCATGATTGGGACCCTTCTTCACCTTCCCTTTACCTGCGAGGGCTACATTTTCTTCTTCCTCCTCAACTTTCAGTCCCTTGCTACTGCTACTTATAGTAACTTCTATCAGACTAAGTCGAAGCTCTTCCCGAGTGAAGTCACTCCACAGGCATTCCCAACTTGAACATTGATCTCATCTAGTGATCCCCTAAACAAAGGTCTACCATTCCTTGGTAAACCCGTTTAGAGTCATCTGCACTAGCTCACTATCTTTTGGTTTTTCTCCTATAGCTACAAGTTCATCACGAACTCCCTGAATTCTGGTGAGGTAGGAGGTTATGCTCTCACCCTTTTGCATCTTAGTTGTCCTCGGCTTCTCTTTGAGAATCATTTTACGATTCTCCGATGGATCCCGGTATAGCTTCACAACGACATCCCACATGTCCTTTGTTGTTTTCTTATCTGCAATATGCGAGACAATGTGATCCCAAATCCCTCCTCAGACTATCCTCTTAGTCTTGGCCATCTCTTTGTTGAAGGTTTCCAACTATTGTGGATTCGCTGGTTTTGCCATTACATTCGTCAAGAAATCCTTCAAACCATGCCCATCTAAAAGGAATTGCATTATGTCTTTCCAAACGCCAAAATTTGAGGCTTCATCAAGTCTATCCTGATCTTTGAGTCCTGTTGTTGCCATCTCTGTGAAACTCAAATAAACTAGAGACTAGTGCTGGAAATCCCCTTCCCCATCCTACTCGGCCTTCTCTCTGCCACTCGCACTCCCTCTAGAATGCACAGATTTGTTCCTATACTAGTAGATTTGATCTTGCACTCACCTTTGGTGTCCTTTTCAAAACTCGCACTGCCTGCTACTCCTTCACTGGGAAACTCTCTCTACCTTTTGGAAGTCCTCTGGAATTCAGCACATGTATTGCTACTCCTAAAGCATGCATTGACTGGACTGGCAAGTCTAACTCGGCCTACTGCTACTAGAAATCACGAATCTCCTCCTAAAAAAGAAAATCTAGAAATCTCCTTTGTGTGCTTTCCTCTTCCTCCCCTGCACAGATCTGCAGCTGCAACCCTGGCTGCCAATCCATCGCACCCATATCTACTCTGCAAATCAACTGATCTGCTCACAAGAACTGCTTCCCGGCAACCACACTACCTGCAAACTCTGCTCTAACACAATTTTCATTTTTCCTCCGAATGGATCTGGAAATTGAATTTCCTGCCTCTGCAATTCACACTCTTGGCTTGGCCTGCGTAGACTTGAACACTGTGCTTCAAATCTCCTTCTGAAATTGCACAATCTCTTGATCTTTCACCTCTCAGCCTCTAGTTTGATCAATAATGCTTTGATACCATGTGAAATTTCCTTGAATGCACCCATTGTATATTATTCTCCTAATTGATTAGCAGTTTCTTTGTTTATGGAAAATAGCAAATAAATCATTGATGCATTCTTCACAAATAAAATACATTGCAAAAGTAGAATAAGGAACTAAGAAATAAATGCACACATAAAAATCTGACATAATTATTTTGGACTAAAAGTCCCTGGAAAAACCCAGAAGGGAAAACCAGTGCAGCAAATGAGGGTTTATTTTATTATGCAACGAATATGGAGAATTACAATTGTTGGCCTTCCTGGATCATCTCCAATAATTTTATCTCACTTGAAAAAATACTAGGGGACCCCTTCCCCCTCTCAACAAATCAATATGCCCTCTCCTTGGCCACTCACTCTCTCCCTGGCACTCACACCACTGGGTAGAAATGCGCACTGCAACCTCTGGGACTTTCGCACTGCCTCGGAAATACCTCCTACCAAGTCGCCCTGCCTGTCTCTACCTCTAGAAGCAATTCGCTAGGCCTCCCGGGCATGATACGGGCACTAGCTACTAAATCAATCCCTCTCCGGACAACTCGCACTGCAAAAATAAGCCTCTCTATTGGGTAATATGACCTTCCTTCTGACACTGGAAAATGAAAAACCACCTAAGAATTTCTCTAAAAATTCTCCCTGCTGCAACCCTTGCTCCTCTTTGGATTTAATTCTTCCCTCGCTGAATACTACGCATTGGATAATTCACACTGCCTTGCTCTCTTGTATCACAATTGTGTCTATCTCCATCTTATCTACTTGCTCTTACGATCTCTCATTGGATCATCAATGACGAAGATCTAATCATGATCGATGGTTAAGATCAATTTGACTCTATCAATACACTTTTGAAAGTCTCTAGAGGAAAAGTTGATTTCCTCGATTAATACCCATTAATTAATCAATTTTCCTAAGTTAGACTTGGGCATTTTTCAATTATTGATCAATTAATTTAATTGAGAGGTTTCGAAGTGTTTTCTCTCGAAACCTTTTCTAGGTTTTGGAGATCTTGTGTTCCTTAACTTTTCTGACACCTTAGAGACTAGAACATCTATCTGGTGCTACCTCAAATCCATAAACTAAAAAGGTGCAAGGGAAACACTGTATTTATGTGGTGGTGGACAGGCTCATGAAGTTTGCACACTTCTTTGCCATATCCTCCAAATATTCAACAGCACAAGTGGCAGAGTTGTTCTTTAGAGAGGTATTCAAATTGCACGAGCTGTCGAAAACCATTGTGAGTGATAGAGATAGAAGGTTCATGGGAGGATTCTAGTAGGAGTTGTTCAGATTGGTTAGGATGAAGCTAATGCCTAACACTAGCTACCACGCACAGACTGATGGACAAACTTGTTAGAAACTGATAAACTTATCTTCTTATAAACTTGATACTCTGTTGTGAATCTTAATCTTCTTTTATGTTCTTTTAGTTAGTTCTTTTCATCAAAAAATATCAAGAAACAACAACAACAAAAGAAGGCATAGATATAGGCTCTCAGCCAGGGCAAAACCCCTCCAAGAGGAAAACCCAAAAACTTTTCTCTTCTTAGAATCTGCTTCAAATGAGATGCAAAGACCTAATCCCTAGACCAGGTCCTTCTCCCAGTATCAAGCCAGACCTTCCTCAAGTCCTTTCTTGAATCTGCACCAAACTGCAACTTCAACCTACCAGCTACAATACTGCTACTCAACCTGCAAGTTCGACCCTGCAATTTCGGCCTTGCATCTCCTAAATAAACCCTAACTTAGCAAGATAGATCTTCGGTCAGCAAGGTATAGATAGAGTTTCCTTCCTCCCAGCTACAAGATGTTGCACTTTGTCTGACTGCAACTCAGTCTTGCAACTTCGGCCTCTTCCTACGGCCTAGAAACCCTATATTTTCACACGTGTGAGAGAGATATAGCCCAAAAACCAAGAAAATTCATCCTTCTTCCTTTTCCAATTTCCCAGCTACAGATCGAACTCTTTCTTGAGATATCAAACTTGTGAGTGTGTGTATCTCCAAATGAAATCGAACTGCTCTTTATATAGCCTTCTCAAGTGGTCGAATCCCCTCCTTTAGGCTGACTTGTACTCTTGGAGATTCTAGGACTTTGTACTCTTGGAGATTCTAAGAGTGGGTCCGCATTCTTTATTGCAATCGACGCTTTCAAGGGTGACAATCCTTTGTATATTGCGATTACCGTGGATGCGATATATCAATAGGGCATTTCATAATGTTGCAGCAGGTCCGCAACGTATCGCATATATATATATATATATATTGCAATTTGCATGTTTTAATGTGGCAAGCCTTAGAGCCGGAATATATGAAATACACTAAAAGACCATGCTTCGAAACATTTGGCGGACTTCACCTGTTTATACACCCAGACACATATATCGTCAGGTCCGCACATATATATCGCAGTCGGGGGTTTTGGGTAGTTGCACATAGTAGAACCCCCCGATATGCTTGCTCCGATATATATATATATATATATATATATATATATATATATATTCCGCCTCCGATAGTGTATTCCAATATATATATAAACTTCGCCTTTTCAATAGTGTATATTGTGCATATATATATATATATATATATATATATATATATATATATATTATATACTACTCTGCCTCTACCTTTATGTCCTCCGCTCTTTTTACTCTTCCGCTTTTCTCTATTGCTCTGCCGATAGTTCTTCTTTGGCATATATATGGCTCCTCCGATAGTTCTTCTTATGCTCCTCCGATATGTTAACTCCTCTTTTGATGACTTCTTCCTCTCGGTTCTTCTTGGGCATGTATTACATGTGATGCTCCTCCGATGTGGCTCCTCTTGCTCCAATGTCTTCCTTTGGCTTTGCAATGTCTTTCAATGACCTCCTCTGATACCTTCATACCTTGATGGCTTCTGCCTTTTCCGATATGCCTCTCTTGCTCTGATATTCTGCAATACTCTTAAGCATAAGTGATAGCTTTGATATGCCTCCTTTGTTAACTCCTTCATTAACAGACTCTTACTCATGGCTTGGCTTTCTTGATGGCCTTGCTCCTGTTTCTTCATAGATCTGCTCTGCTTCCCCTTGGCTTCATATCATCATCTAGTATCTAGAATATTGCCATATTGACATCAATGACAACCTAGGTCAACATTTCCTTCCTCCCAGCTACAAGATGTTGCACTTTGTCTGATTGCAACTCAGTCCTGCAACTTTGGCCTCTTCCTACAACCCAGAAACCCTATATTTTCACACGTGTGAGAGAGATATAGCCCAAAAACCAAGAAAATTCATCCTTCTTCCTTTTCGAATTTCCCAGCTACAGATCGAACTCTTTCTTGAGATATCAAACTTGTGGGTGTGTGTATCTCCAAATGAAATCGAACTGCTCTTTATATAGCCTTCTCAAGTGGTCGAATCCCCTCCTTTAGGCTAACTTGTACTCTTGGAGATTCTAGGACTTTATAAACTCAAAAATAATTCTTTTTACAATTACAAATTGCCTGGAAGGGTCTTATAAACATGATGTTGACTGATTTGACTCATGACAATAAATCCTAAGACCTAACAAACCCTAGAACCATCAATAATGAGCATGAAACCCATGCTTTAATAATAATAATTTTTCTTTTTTTTTCTTGTTTGTTACATAGGATACATATTGAAATGAATACAACAATTATGAAAACGAAACTAGTTACATTTCTCAACACTCCCTCTTAACTAGGGAGGTATTCATAATTGTACAACTAGTACAACATGTAATGTTCCCAAATTTTGTGCGTATAAAAATTACTTAGAGTTTTGCCAATTTTTGGGTAATATTAAAAGGGTGGAAATATTGTTTTGTGAGAAGGGAGATATTATTATTATAATGGAATGGCAGCAAATAATATTTCATTGGAGGATGGGGGGAAATTATTATTTTTGATAGGCGGAAAAATAATATTTTATTGATAAAGGATGCTAATTACTATTTTATTCAAAATGGTGGCAAAAGTCTCCTAGTGGAAATTGGGCCCCACCAATCAAATAATAGTAAAAGATGAGAATCTAGGAGGCTCAAGGGAAAATTATAAATGGGGGATGGACTCATTGGAAAATAATTATATTCCTATTATTTCTAATTGTTATTGAGAAGAAGCTCAAGCGAGTTCCAAGTGTTTCAAAAGTGAAACCCAAAGCTAATTTCAGTGGACTTCGAGTGCCACCCTAGTTAGCTCTTGGAGAAGATCATTCCAGATCTTCCATTGTGCTTATTGGAGAGAATCTTTAGCTCTGAATTAGTTGTCTACAGGGATACACAAAGCCTCAGGAGCCCGAGTTCATTTTCCATTAGGAGGGTTGAGCACCAAAGAATTGTATGGTCAATTCTTGGAGCCATTTCAGGGACGAGTTCCTCATTGATAAAAGGGGTCGAATTCTGAAGCTCAGTATTTTGCAAGGACGCTGATTTGTGCAAGGGAATACGCTCAGGTTTCAGGGGTTGAGTTGGACCCATTCACATCGTTCGACAGTCAGCATCCTATAGGACACTTTAGAAATAAAATAGCAAAGACCGATTTGAGGTTCCTTGAGCCATTCGCTTAGCCCATCAAGCACACTCATTCCAAATCTTTGCACAAGGAGATAGGGTCAAAATCTTAAGGGACATCTATCACTTGGAGTTGAGCCACATCTATTGTAAAGAGGCAGAAATATATGGTCTATAATTACCCTGAGCGCACTAGTAGTTTCAGAAGTCAACATTGCTATTTATACATCTCAAAGGTTGGGTGTTCTTGCAAATAGAGGGTCGAATCCCATTCTAATACTGGCAGAGTTGCTAATCTCTTCTTGGGTCGAATTCATCTTGATATCTGGGCTAAGTTGTGTGCCCACAAGTTGGGTACTTAAGGGAACAAAAAGGGTTGTGTGTTACATTGAAAAAGAAGCATCGAGTTCACCATTCTCTGTGGGACATGACAGCATATTGAAAAACAATGATTTGTTGGATTTTTGTGGATAAAAGACTCCTAGGAAATGCCAAGATGCCAGACACTTTTTTATGTGCGTGAGGCTGAGTTTAGATGTTTGTAACTCCTTGTTTGTGGCCTGAAGAGAATGCTGATATTAATGTTGGAATTTCTAAGTCTAACCCGTTAGAAACGCTTCATGTACTTTCTGATTTATTCCTACCTACTTGTTCTGTTAATTAACAAGTTATTTACCATGTAAATACTGGAAATAAATACAAGTACATGCTAAACACATTATAGATCATCAACTGAAGGAAACAAAACAAGCACACAAGTGACACCGTTATTTTTGAAACAATGTCCCTAGAAAAACCCAATGCAGGAAAACCAGTGCAACTATCTGAGGGTTTAATTATTATGCAGTTTCTAAATACAATCTGGGTGCGAAAACCGACTCACCCAACAAAAGAATAATCTCGGCAGTAGTACCTCTCCTTCGGAGACGGATGCTTCGGCTGAAACCCTAGATAAACACTCCGGCAGCTCCTCAGATCTAATCTGCCCCACGAAAAACCCCAGCATCAGCGTCTTCTGCCCTCTGCGTCAGCTTTCCCGACAGTTTTGGGAGTTCCCGGCAGTTTCGGCTATTCTCGGCAATTCCGGCTTCTGCCCTCTGCGTCAGCTTTCCCGGTTGTTCCAGCAGTTTCGGTTGTTCCCGACAGTTCCAGCTTCTGCCCTTTGCGTCAGTGTTCCCGGCAGATCCGGTTGTTCTCGGCAGTGCCGACTTCTTCCCTCTGCGTCAGCTTTCCTGGCTATTGCATTGATCCTCTCGGCACTATCTTTGCCTCTTTGCTTCCGTATTCATTGCCCCCCAGCTGCAACTCTGATCACTCTCTCGACTTCCTTAGCAAACCCTGCCCCAGAAAGTTGAAATCTTGATCAACTCGGTGTGTTCTCCAAGTGATCCTCAAACCTCCTATTATACTTTTCTCATTGACAAATCAACGGTTGAGATTAAGTCCCTAATCAACGACTAAGATTAGATCTGGCTTGATCCATGACTTTTGGACCATTCTAACATAGTTTTATATTAATTCACATTAATATTTTATTTTCCTTGAGTTTAGACTTAGGGACTCCATTAAAAATATTAATTATTTTAATATCTCCCAAACTGTTTAGAATCTGCCCAAACCCTTTCTGGGTATTGGAGATTTCATGTGCCTTAGCCTCTCCACCAAATTTCGTTGCTAGAGCACATCCGATGCTACCCCAAATCAACACTCCCTCTTAGCAAAGACTGTGCTCTAGCAATACTCCTTACTGAGTATTACTTTGATCATTCGGCATCGATCCCTGATGCTAGGCCTCCTGCCCATCATCTGCACTATTGTATCTCGTACTTCCACCCATGGCTCTGCCACTGCCACTGTTGTATTTGTACGACAACTCCCTCTGCATCTGTCTTGTTGCCCATGGCCCTACCACTGCCACTGCTGCGTCTGCACTGCATCCCCTCTCAACATGCTGCATCATGTTGCCCATAGCACCGCCACTGCTAACTGTTGCACTGCAACTCAGTTGCTGAGAAGTAAGTCACTGATCTCCCAACTCTGACACCTTTGTCAGGCTAGAGACACTCCCGATGTTGAAGCTCCCTCTGCCACTGACAAGTGCTCCCTCTCTGACCTCTGTGTCACTGCAACAACTCCCTGGATCTTGCACCATTGCACACCTCTTTGTGCCATCCTGCACTGGCGCAACACTCCCGTGCCTCTCGCACTGTTGCAGCCTGCTAGCCTTGCGTTGTCCTAGGAATCTTGCACTATCGCTCCCTCTGTTGCTCCATCCTCATTCGTCTCTACCGACATCTGCCAGTACTGCTACTCCTCATCGGGGCTCCCGTAGCAAGGTATAATCCAAGAGGTTGGGTACCTTGAGGATCCTAGCCTTCATTGCCTGTAGTCCGCCTGACTACAGCTCGATGTCTCCCCACTTCTTCTCAAGTGGCACATGAGTACTCATGGCACAATCATCATCCCTCAAGGCGAAGGCCTTGATACGATGTTTATCTAGAATGGACAAGATCCTGGCCTTCCAGACCACAAAGTTGGATGCTCCGTCCAGCCTATCCTGATCCCTCATCCCATTCATGGTCATCTCTTTACTCTTCTCTGTCGACTCCTCTGAGTCTCTCTACTTCTTGCCTGGAAGTTCTTGGTTCGAGTCCTACTGAGTCTTCCTACTTCCCATCTGGAAGTTCTCTGTTCGACTCTTCCGTGTCTCTCTACTTCCCCTCTGGAAGTTCTCTTCTGGACTCCCTCTGAGTCCCGATTTCCCTCCTGGAAATCCTTCTGCCAACCGTCAAGTTGCCCCTCTCCAATCGTCTGTGCAACTGCACCACTGATCTGGATTCCTTGGCTAGAAATCTGCCTTGGCAGTAACTCCCTTCCCTTGGTCTTGCCCTGTTAGGTATTGTTCTTACTACAGTACCCCACCAGCTTCACTCTGCAACTTACCCACAGCCTCCTATACCCCAGCAACTGAAGGATTGAGCCACTTGGCTCTGCGCAATCCTGGCACTGACAAATCAACTCCCCCAGCCAACTGCGTCAGCCCTCCTGGCCTCTCCGTGAGCCTGATTCTGCCTCCCTTAGCCTTTGCGTTGTCTTTCTTTGGCCCAGAATGATGACGCAATTCCTTTGTGTCACTCCTTCCTTTGTCGCCTTCTGCAAGGATTAGCTCTGTCACTCGGGACAATTGATTTATGTTGTTGCTGCTCTGCTCGGCTGATGTCCTCAGTTTTCCTATGATTTATAACCACTCTCTGATACCATGTTGGAATTTCTAAGTCTAACCCGTTAGAAACCCTTCATGTACTTTCTGATTTATTCCTACCTACTTGTTCTGTTAATTAACAAGTTATTTACTATGTAAATACTGGAAACAAATACAAGTACATGCTCAACACATTACAGATCATCAACTGAAGGAAACAAAACAAGCACACAAGTGACACCGTTATTTTTGGACAAATATCCTCGGAAAAACCCAATGCAGAAAAACTGGTGCAGCGATCTGAGGTTTTATTATTATGCAGTTTTTGAATACAATCTGGATGCCAAAACCGGCTGACCCAACAGAGAATAATCTCGGCAGTAGTACCTCTCCTTTGGAGATAGATGCTCCAGCTGAAACCCTAGATAAATGCTCTAACATCTCTCAGCTCCAATCTGCCCCACGAAAAACCCTAGCGTCAGCCTCTTCTGCCCTCTACGTCAACTTTCCCCGCAGTTTCGGTAGTTTCATCTTCTGCCCTCTGCATCAGCTTTCCCCGCAGTTTGGGTGGTTTCAGCTTCTGCCCTCTGCGTCAGCTTTCCGGGTTGTTCCGGTTGTTCCCAATAGTTCCGGCTTCTGCCCTCTGCGTCAACTTTCCCGGTTGTTCCGACAGTTCCCAGCAGTTCCAGCTTATGCCCTCTATGTCAACTTTCCCGGCAGTTTCGACCTTTGCCCTCTGCATCAGCGTTCTCAGCAGTTCTGTTGTTCCCGGCAGTTCCGACTTCTACCCTTTGCGTCAACTTTCCCGGCGGTTCCGACAGTGCCCGGCAGTTCTAGCGTCTGCCCTATGCGTCAGCTTTCCCCGCTGTTGCGCTAGTCCTCCCGACACTATCTTTGCCTCTTTGCTTTTGTATTCACTGTCCCTCAGCTGTGACTCTAATCACTCTCTCAACTTCCTCAGCGAACTCTGCCCCAGAAAGTCGAAATCTTGATCAACTCGATGTGTTCTCCAAGTGACCCTCAAGCCTCCTCTTATACTTTTCTTGTTGACAAATCAACGACCGAAATTAAGTCCCTAATCAACGGCTAAGATTAGATCTGGCTTGATCCATGACTTTTGGACCATTCTAAGACAATTTTATATTAATTCACATTAATATTTTATTTTCACTAAGTTTAGACTTAGGGACTCCATTAAAAATATTAATTATTTTAATATTTCCCAAACTGTTTAGAACCTGCCCAAACCCTTTTTGGGTATTGGAGATCTCATGTGCCTTAGCCTCTCCACCAAATTTTGTGGCTAGAGCACATCCAATGCTACCCCAAATCAACAATAAAAGTCAAGTCACTAGGGACGAACCTTTGATATTCTGGAGCATGTTGGTGCTACCAAAAAAGGACCACAAATCTGATATATGTTTTGTTGTAATTAATTTCCAGGTTCCCTATATTCTTTGGGCGTTGTAATCCTCGTTATTTTGTGAAAGAAATGATAATATTCCCTTGATATTTCATATGTGACGGAGTATGTATTATTGAGATGTGTATTTTTGAATTAATGAGCTACTCCCGTACTATTGTTATGAACCTCTTTGAGCTATCTATACTTTGTTGTGTGAGTTATTTTGAATAAAATGCATAAAAATGCACCTACAGCGAATAACCTACAAACAGTTTGAAGAAACAACACACCGAATCCTAGATAAAAACTCAGTAAATTGTGTGGAGTTTAAGGCTCTTCTTGAAAGGTATATTACAAACATCATATCTCAAACTAAAGAGTTCTCAAGAAGAGTCGGATTGATAAGCCATACTGTAAGCGTCATCATCATGACCAGCACTGTCCCTGAGGCCTAACTAGACAAGCTCTTCTTTAACCAAGACTATTACGCTGGGAGGCTTTATGTGTGATACAGCACTACCTCTCTAAAGTATATACCCCATCCGAATGTCCACAAGGTATGTCCTTTTAGGACTATTCTTATCTTGGATCTCCATACTTGAGTCCTCAAAGAATATCGATTCTCTTCGACCACTCTTGGATTTTTGTCCCATCCTCAAAGAGAGCTGGTACCTTTCCTTTCTTGGATGTTATATCCTCAAGGAAACCACAGATGCTTATCCAATCCTTTGTCATTCTCTCTTCATCACCCGAAGAGGAGAATGCACATGTGATGTTCATCATCACTCCCTCTCAACCAGAGAGTACATCCCTATTCTCCCTTAATCTTGAGAATAGAACCTTGCTCCTTATTCAAGGAGACTCCTTTTGTTCCCTCTCAAACTAGAGGAGATTTCTTCCTTCCAATAATGGAAACCAACACCACAAGTCTTTACAACTTGTCTTCATCAAAGCATCAGCTACTAGTTCTCCATAGCTACATGGCTCCCTCTTTCCTTTGCATCCCTTGTATTGAGCTTGCTTTCTTTCGAGTTATCATGGAGCCATCTCCACTCTTCGTTCTTGTGGCAGGATTTAGGTCATCTTTTCTTGCTCATCACTTTCTTCTTTAATCAAGAAGGCATTGTATTGAGCCTACCTGATCTTCAATCTAATCATGAAAGCGATCTTCTTTGACCTTCAGTATCTTTTCACATCATTACCTTTTAATCCATATCTTGACTTCACAATTGTCAGGTTCCAGATATCGAGCTTCCCTCAATATCCTTCATCCATGTAGTGGAGCTTGCTTCAACTGTGATCATATATCCCTGCAACACTTTACCAAGTAGAAAATAATATGTTAACTAGATAACCAATAATAATAAAAGATCAGACTTACCTCATCATAATGACCACCTCCTTCTATCAACATTTTACATATTCTAGAGAAAGTCTTAATCTTCTATACATTCTACATTTTACATACTCTAGAGAAAGTCCTAATCTTCTATACATTCTTAAGTCAAATTCTATTATTTTCCAACATCATTAATACTTAAGCATATCTTTGTAACCAACTTTATTCCATAAGATTCTTTGTACATGTGAATCTTATCCAAAGTTTTCTTTTATACATTCTTATGCTTTGATCCGATCATCTAACTATCCACATATTTCTACATATTTCACAAAAAGTTTGTATTTTGACCCTATGTAGTAAGTGCCCATGATCAATGCTTAATCCTTAATTGGTAGAAAAGTGGTTTGTTTACCATGTATTATGATCTTAAAACATGTGTGGTGTGGTCCCATATTAGAGTATAAATAGCCCACACTTAATATTTTGATTCAAAAGAGTTCCTTTCTTTTGTTTAGCAACGTACACACAAAATCTCTTCCAAGTTGTTCAAGGCACCCCCGACAATTGCGCAACTTGTTTAGAGATTCACTATTTCTCTTTTGCACAAAGGTGCTATGCTCTTGATACAAAACCGAGCTTCTCCCTTTTTCAACAGTAAAAAGCAAAACTGCCTTCATTATATAAAGACGAGTTTACAGAGCTCCATTATCATTTCTTCAGAGAACCCAAGGGAGCTACAAAGGACTCAAAATCTGTGAAAAAATAGTAATCATAAATACATCTACTCGACCACAACAGGACATCATGAATCTATAAAACCCAAAAGTGACCCAGCAAGGAAACGTGGGTTTAGACGCTCTGCAATAAAACATCGTAAGGCAGTAGAGCCGCTGGCCGGCCTGACAGGAGGCCAAGTAACAAAAACTGTTGTGAACAAAAAGGAAAAACAGAAGCATCAAAAAAGGGACAAAAAAGAAACCCAGACAAAATAGAAGCCGAACAGATCAGGACGAGAAGGATCCCGAGCCACAAAAGGAGCCATCTTGCAGGAATTCAAAGTGAACCAACCCTGGTAGGCAAGAAAGCCCACGCTTGGATAAGGCATTAGCCTCCGAGTTCTGCTCCCAATAAACATGTTGGAAGGAAACGTCAAGGAAAGTGGGCAGCAGAGCCCTGATGTTTTCCATCCAGTGAAATAAGGCCGGCACCTCAAGAGAGACCCTCCCTTGCAACGACCGATTTTGAATCACCAACAACCAGAATCTTATCGATGGCCAGCCAAGCAGCACATTGGAGCGCCCCAACAGAGCAATCACCTCCACCCTGCAATTAGTGCCCGGACCACCATGCCAGTAGAAATGAAAGACTTGCGAAAGACAGAGTTTGATGAAAACTCCAAATCCACACTGATCACCGGACGAACCCCCATCAAAAAAGACGATGGGAAACAAGTCCCCCAGATCCTTCCCTTATAAGAGGAGTTATGACCCTTAAAGAGATGAAAAACCATACGTAGTGGTGGCCTCGTGTAATTAACTTTTCTCTAGAGATTAATTTCTTATTATTGAAGTACAAATTCACTGTGTCAAAACTTAAAAGATACAAATAAAACAAAAAGAAACGAAAAAGATAAGACATGAAAATCTTTCCAATTTCCAGATCTAAAACGGTCCTCTTAAACAGATGGGTTCGGAATTATCTTAACTCAGAGGATTTTACTTCTTTTGTCAAAGAAATAGGTACAGTTAAGCTAGCCGAAGGCATACAGGAAGCACTCTTCCTTCCAGCCTTGAGGAATGTCCCAGGCAAGTCAAGATGTTCATGTATTGTATGTTATGGGATCAAGAATCCAGATAGAACTGTTCATTTACCATCTTGCATAGCAAGTACCATGTTCTTGTATTCATCTTTATTTCTCTCTCTCTCTTTAGACAGCTTCGCTTCAGTATTCCAATTTGCTGTGGAGGCAGTGGCTTGGAATATGATGTGGAATAAAAGACGCTCATCCACTACTACTATCTGTTTGATTTTCTTTCTTTATTTACACGGCAGTGTTATCTGTTTCCTTCTATCTATTTTTACGGCGCTTTTATCTGTTTCCTTTATTTATTTATATGTGGGTTTTTCTATACTAGTGATGGTGAGAATTGTAACATCTAAATGAGGAATTTTTACAGGTGCTCCATGTGTGACGTTGAAAAGTTCAAGCATGGACAACTACCGCTTTGTCCTCCATCTTCAAGGTACGAAAATATTCTCATTCGAGGTCTCGTCCAAGGGAAAAAACTTTCTGAAGATGATGCAATGGCCTACATCCGTGCAGCATCAACATCACCCCTGTTGTAAATAAAACATGAACTGATAATTTATATTCATATCTATTATTTCTTTCCCTTGGCACGCTACCAAGTCTGCCACTCTATAACAGCAGCATAGATTTAGTAGAACCACACTTGCATGCTCATGATTAATCGATTTTAAAGAATGCCCAAAGCAATCAATTCATGTCCGTGTCCATATGGAGTCATTCTTTCTATTCAGGTGCATGTAGTACATTGAGATCATGTGCAGGATATTCAACCGAGTGCAGTCATTCTTTCAAACAAGTTGACAGGTGTAAAATCAAGATTAAAACCCGAAACCAAGGCTAACCAGCAAACTGTGAGGTGTACATTGTTGGATATCTGTTGACACTCATGTATTATATTTCAGCTATTTATATGCAAGAAAATGGATTTGTTTTGTCTTGCTTCTTAGAAGTTCAGTTCATGTGGTTGTTGACTGATGACACAGGAAAAATTGTCCATTCACTTTAATCAATGAAGTAATTTTCTGTTAAATATAAAATAGTTTGTAATAAGGAAAAACACAACCTGCATTCTTTGAGTTAAGTTTTCCTTCAATCTCAATATTGAGAGAGTGTAATGTCTAATGACAATGCTGATCTTCATATTATTATTGCCCTTGCAACAACTGGGATGTCTCCATTCATTCTCAGAAAAAGAATAATTCTAACAGAGAACTATTTCCTCCGGAAAGGTCTTTGTGAGCTATACACCCAAAAGCCATGTGGTGTTTTGCCTTAAAGGCCAACTCTAACAAGAACTTAATCCAAAGCATTATTGACATTCAGTACAATAGCATTGTATTCTCTTTCGCAATTTCCTTTACCTTCCTCACGAACTTTGGTAGTGGTTAATATATATTTCATGACATCTTTGAAGCCTTTGGGAAATACCTCTACCTTCCTTTCACAAATTATTAATTTGGGAAAAACCAGTCTGGATGTTAAATTAAATAAAAAATATTTATATTTTTCCATTCATTATGAAAATAGATTTGTATTAAAAAAATTATATTAAATAGTTTTATGATATGTGTATATATAAGTAGATTAAAAATCACTTTTATGTCTTTCAATTAAAGCAAGTAACAAATAAAATATACCATTAAAATAAAATGATTATTTATATTTTCCCATTCATTATGAAAATAGATTTGTATTAAAAGATTCTATTAAATGGTTTTATAATATGTGTATATATAAATGTATCAAAATTCACTTTTATGTCTTTCAATTAATAAATCAAGTAATGAATAAAATATATTATTAAAAGAACTTTTTATTTTTTCATGCGAAAGTTGATTCAAAATCTTGTAAATCTAATTAACCCAAAAAACACACAATATAAAAATGACTTGATATATCATTAATTTTTAGATTCCGCAAGTGGGAAACAACTTAGATGATTTTGAACCCTTTTAAAATATTTACAATTTAACACGCCTTTCCCAATTGTGAACAAAAAGTAATTAAAGGGAAAAATAAAACAAACATTTCATAAAATTTGTGTTATTGGAGTTGTAGTAGTGGTGTATATTTCACTATTGGATTCTTATTACTGTAGTACCAATATTAAGGCGAATGCACTCTCTTTACTTTTTATATATTCCCTGCAATATGTATCGACACCCATTACCTTAATTAAGCACATGGCAAATTTTATGAGCACATCAGATGATTGAAACTTATGATAAATTATCCTAAAACATTGTGTAAAGATTGATTCAATATGAAAAGGTTATCAGTATTTTAAATGGTATATTTAAAAACATCTTTTAAACATATGTTATTAAGCTTGTAAATTGAATGGTTTACGGTGAAGTCGATGCTTTGTTTTATTCTTGAATGATTCTGACACCGACCTGCTAAATTTTTCAAAATGTTTTCACATTTTAGAAAGCTAGTTGATGATATCAATTTTTCATTTTTTCCCTGTTGAAAATTTTATGGGCAAAAAATTGAAGTTTATTTTTTTTATATTTTTTGGGAAGAGATATCTTGATCGTAGATTCTGTTATTTAATGTTAATTTTATCTGATTTTTATAAAGATTATTATATGTTACATCTTATGTGTTTATTATATAACAAATTCCATTTTAACGTAATGATAGCTTAATATGTATTTTTAAAAGGTACATGAATTAAATATATTCTTGTGATATAAATATGACTTTTTTATATATAAGGTAAATTATAAACTATCTAAATGTTATAAAATATTAATATTTTTGATAAATAGGTAAATTATTCATTATAAAATGGTGCATCATCTAAAACATAACTTTATTTAAAAAAATACCTTGAGGTTTATAACATTAAATTCATTTATTATTGTAGATCATATCATTCACATTATTTTTTTTTCAAAGGAAAAAAGCGATATATATTATATGAAGTATATAAAATTTGAATAATACATTTTTTCTCTGTTGTGCAAGAACAGAGATATGATCCCCCCTGTATATAAGAACAAAAAGCCTATATCAGAAAAACAATTGACTCTGTATTCGACTTTGATAAATTTTGATATCAAAAACTCCAAAGAGAGGACGGCTGCCATGCAAATTCTTTACAAATCTGGAAGGGCAAAATCAGATATCTGATAATGGACATCATCAGATACAATGTCGAGATGCCAAAATTTTGAAGAAGAGAAGAGTCCCTTTTTAGAAAGACCGTCTGCTGTACTGTTTTCTTCCCTATTGATATGTTGAATTGAGCAATTCTCCAGGCAGGACCAATAGAACTGTATCCTATCTCTCCAGCCAGACAGATGATGAGCCTGAATGCAGTTTTTCTGGTTAACCGAATCAACCCATAGCTTTGAATCACCATAAAAATCCATCTGTTGAATATCAAGGAATATGCAAAATTTCAGAAGGCCAGAGAGAGCCATAGCTTCTGCCATATTATTAGATCTTGACCCCCATGCCAATAAGCAGAGAATTGAGAACTTTCAGAAATAAATATGTAGAAGCTGCATCCGCATTGACCCTGTTGAGCTGCCCCATCGAAAAAGGTAGAAGGCTGATGAGGACGAACATAAGAAAGCCTGTCTGAGGATGATATTATTCTCTTAGCTGGTTCCTGAGGGAAAGATTCAGCATAAACAGTAATTTGATCGATAACCTTAGCTGGGGAAAATTTGGAATGATTAAAAATGCAGGAGTTTCGCCCTTTCCATATAAACCATAATGCTAAGATGCCAATTCTGCGCCAAAATTTCTTTTTCTTGCTGCAATCCATAAGCCACTCCTGAATCGATACCAGCCTGTCAATCTTGAAACCATAGGCATGTTCTAAATCTCGCCATATATGAGTTGACTGCTTGCATTTCAGAAAGATGTGGAGGTTCGATTCCGCCTCTTCCCTGCATAAAGAACAAACATTAGGACCAAACCAACCTCTCTTCAATAAATTTTCCCACGTCAAATTCCGGTTATGAAAAACGAGCCAGGCAAACAGGATCATCTTCATAGGACAGTCGTCCTTCCAGAAAATGAGGGGAAAAGACGGGGACCAGGAGGGCTGTTGCCCAATGATCAACTGATATAAACCTTTGACAGATATATTATTCAGATCACCCGAAATGTCCCAAGCAAGACAATCGGAGTCTCTCGTACAGGTAATGCCCCCATTTTGAAGACTACGGACGACAGCAAGCCACCTCTGTTCACAGTATTTTGGAATGTTTAGATCTGAGAAAACTTTCCAATGCAGCACTGGACCATCCCATGCAACGATCAGCTTGTCCCAGAAAAAATTACCGCCTCTATGGAGATGTTTAATGAGAGTGCTTGGGATTTCAATAATCTCTGATCCACATCTAAAACGATTTTTGCCAATAATGATTTTTTTATATATTTTGTCTTTTATAGATTTTAGTTTTTTATATTTCTAATATCCAGCATTTCTTCAATAAATAAAGTTGGTTCAGTTCATTTGTATCAAAGCTATACTTTTCAGTTCTTTTCTATCAAAACTATACTCTAAGCTCAAAATTTCAGTTGCATTTGGCTATGATTACAACTAAATAAAAAATCAAATTAATAAAAATAAATGAAAAAACAAAACCAAAAATCAAATTAATAAAATAAAATAAACTAAGCCAAAAATCAAATATCAATTATGTTAAAACAAAAAAAATCCATCGCTTAAGAATTCTTCTATTGCGTTATATGATGCAATGCTAAGCATTTACCCCAACAACGTTCCCACTCCATTGGAATCACTAAGCATGTTTAATTACTCTATGTGTCAGCTAGAATTTTATTTGTGTAAATTTGATTTTGGCATCTATTTTGTTGTATTAATAGCCATCTTTAGTTCATGATTATATAGGTGGCCATTGTACACGAGTATTTATGTTGTCAATGGTTTTTCATTTTTCATTGGGAGAGGGCTTAAATGCACTCCCTTTCCGCTAGGGGATGGATGTAATGAAATTTAATGTATTTCTTCATTTGTGTTTGTTATTCTTTTTTCTATTCATTATGAAGTCCATAGGTAATTGACGCAATAGAATGGACTACATAGAAATGCATAGTCACGCCTAAATAAAATAAAATAAATAAGAAACTTAAATATTCTTTTTGTAGCTTTACACCAGAGTTGCCTTCGCCCTTGTTATTCGTGTCTCCCTTTGCCCTCTTGTCGTGGTCTTTTTGCAGGTGAGTTAGTGGTGAGGTTACGAGGTTCACTTTGCAGTGGAGGGAGCGTTTTTTGACACCCAAGGGTTTCTTTTTTGTTGATCTAATTAGGGTTTGTCTTCGGATGGATATTGGGGATGGGGAAGAGGCAACAAACCCTAGCTGCACTCACCCTTGTTTTTCATGCCTCCCCTTGCCCTCTTGTTGTGGTGTCTTTTTGCAAATGACTCAGTGGTGCATTTTCGAGGTTCACTCAGTGGTGGATGGTGCGCTTTTGGACGCTGAGGGTTTCTCTTCTACTTATTTGTTTGGGGTTAGTAGCAACCTGGTTTCTCTCTCCATTCATATGATTCCTCTTGTTGGTGCTTCTAGTATTGTTGGTGAAGAGGTGGTCGTGGTTTTCCTTCTGCACAGTGGCCTTGTTTTTGTTTGGCAGTGTTCTACTCTACGATCAAGGTTGTCATTCTCACCAGTCAATGTTTTTGAGGAAGTTATCAGGGATGTTTCCGTTCTTGTGGGTTGTGCGACCATCGAGGACACTCCCCTGCTTTGTTCAAGGTTTTTCCTTCTTGTTTGTCCCTTCAAGGTTTCGATGGCTTCATTAGGGCAATTTTGAGGTCTAAAATGGGCCTCCTAAGGAAATTATTAAACAATATTGGATGCAAAATTTGATTCATCACCTAAGGAGTACCACGTTGCATACTTTCGACGGACCCTACTACATGAAAAATGAGAAATACATGAAAAACGTGATTGCAACATGGATACTCCTTGGATGAGGAATTAAATTTTGCATCCAATGAGTACTCTCGCTCAAAATTTGAGTAAAATCTTAGGGAGATAAGTTGAAAAAATAGTTTTATTATTTTATTATTTTTTAATCTTTTTACTTTTTTACTCCAAAAATGATGAATCATCCCCCATGGTTGACATTGTCATCTTGAATCCTATTGGTTCTTATAAAGTTTATTTTGGTTGTACATTTTTCTTAGGAGGCCCATTTTAGATCTCAAAATTCCCCTAATGTTTGGTTTTTTTTCTTTATGCTTCATAGCTCGGGTTTTTTAATCCGCATTGTAATGGGTTTTTGCTTGCAGGCTTGCGTGCTTGGCTTTTTTTCAAGCTTATTGGAGCATCTCCATGATTTTCTTGTCGTTCAGAGCATCTTTTGGCGATAATATGTTCTTCTCGGTCACAGTATCTTCCGGTGTTGGTTATCCTACCAGTCAGAGTATCTTCCAACGTTGGTTATCTTTCCAGTGATAGTATCTTCCAGCGTTTATCTTGTCGGTCAGAGTATCTTCCGGCGTCACTAAGATTGATGGGTGGTTGTTTGTTGTTTGGGCTATATTTGATATTTCCTACAAAGTTTCTTTGAAAGACTTGCACACCCTATATCTTGATATCAATTATATGGGGATAATTTTGGCACATATGCTATATACATACTATACATAAACAAATTTTTATCTAATAAAAAATTGTTAATTTTCTTTCCTTAATAATAATTACACCATACACAATTTAATCCAATTACCTTCCATTATGCCAATTATATCACCATCACAAACTCCACATGGGTATTACGTGTACCAACCTATAATCCAATTCCAAATACATTCTCCTTTCCACGAGAGGGCTCAATGGTGGCCTCACAAACAACTATTGTATAGCAGTTGTCGCCTCTAGCCCATATGGTACACCTTACTATTGCTCTTTCCGTTAATACCTACGGGTAAGCAAGGCACTAAGGGGTAAAAGCAAATTAGAAATGAGAGGATACAATGTCAGGTTGAAGATTAAAAGGTTTTGGGTTAACCAATTTAAACCAAATCAAGATGAGACGGTTACCACTTAATTCGCCAAGGGTTTAACCAATGAAAATATTATCACAACGAAGGTCATGCAAAGTATACACCTCCGCATGTTATCTCTTGGGTGACTGCAAGAGTATGAAAGGGAAAAGTATATTAAATAGAGAGCTAAAAGGGGTATTTTTATAGTTTATAGAGTTTAAATGAAAGGTCTGAATATAGATTACGAAAAGAATTGCTAAATCAAAGTCAAAATAATATAATTAAGTGGGCACTTACCCATTCGGTAGTCCATGTATCTAACTTAACAAAGAATTGCAGCATTAATTATCCAATAAGTGGGCCTTCACATTTCATGTGTCTACTTAATTATCAAAGGGATAATGAAAACAAAATCGATTTAACAAAGAAGTGCAGCATTAATTAGGCAATAAGTGGGCCTTCACATTTCATGTGTCTACGTAATTATCAAAGTAATTATCAAAGGAATACATATGTTTTATGGTGTGTTGGGATAATGAAAACAAAATAGATATCAATTCACATTTCAAGTGTCTAATTAATTATCAAAGGAATACACATATGCTTTATGGTATGTTGGGATAATGAAAACAAAATAGATTTTAATAAAGAAAAAATAAGAAAGTTTTTTAAATTTCAATTATTTAGAATAAAATAAATATTCGTATAGAAAGATATTATTATTTTTATTGTTATTTATATGTTGGAAAATCTTACTTGTATAGAAACAAGTAAGATTTTCCAACATATAAATTCCATATAGTATCACAATACAATATATATCTCGCAACATCTATGAATTGTCAATCCATTTACCTTGGATTAGAATACAACCATCGCTCCTTAACCACAACTACAAAACCATGGGTAAAACTACCATGCACCACAAAATTGTGTTTAGCAAAAATCGTGTGCAAAAATTTGTCAAAAAAAAAGAATTGGGAACATTGCCCACAAACTCTCGTGTAGGGGGGCTTCTGCTCCCTACAAAGCCCCCAATCAAGGGATCCTATCACCACCTTGTTGTGTCCAGTGCAACGTACAATGCATGGAGCTAGTTTTGCAAATAATATAACATATACCCAACATTCTCCCACTTGTTTTATATACACACAAAGGGTCACAGAAGTACATGGTCAACAATCTAGGGCAATAATGATCATTGTTTCTCTACACCAAGAGAATTTCTCACAAATTTTGTTAATAAATTTGCAACATTTTCCAACGTGTCCACTTTTTCCAATGACACCTTCTGTTCAATCATATCTTTCACTAAATGATACTAGCAAGGTTTTATGCCAAGAAGATTGCACTTTGATTGTCACAATCTATCTTTACATATTTTTGTACCAACCTAATACTTGAACACAATATTTGTAACCATATTGCTTCCTTGTTTGCATGAGTGGTTACCATGTATTCAACTTATGTACTTGAGAGTGACAAAAAAAAAAAAATTGCTTATCCAACTACTTTCTCTTTTAAATAGGTCAATCACATATCCACTTGTAGATCTTCTCGGATCCATACTTCCAGCCCAATCTACATCAACAAAGCCATATATGTCCAACACTTTGTTTAATTTTGATCTTTCCTGGCAACACAATCCAAATCCAATAGTGTCATGATAATACATGAAAACACTCTTAAATATTGTCCAATGCTCCCTCCCCAACCTTAACATATACCTGCCCAATACTCTCATTGTATGTGCAATGTCCAGTCTAGTACAGACCATTGCATACATCAAGCTTCCAACCACCTTAGCATATGGAACACGAGACATGTCCTCTTCCTTTTCCTGTGCCTTGGGACACTAATTTGTAGGTAACTCTACACCTACAGGAATAAGCACTTTTATTGGTTTACATTTTTGCATATTAAACTTATGCAATATTGTCTCAACATACTTCTAACTTAAGCAAAGTTACCAACTGAATGAGAATTGTAACAAGTTCTCATTTTTTTATAGGTCGCAAAAAATCATGTTTTTCATGTTGATTTTAAAAAGTGTTGATGCAGCATCAACTTTTTTTTAGCATACTTTTGACACTTTAATTTTCTTATGTATTAAGTATGGACATTTTTTTTAAATGTTAATGATTTTCATGCCCATTTTGAAAAGTGTTGATGTAGCATCAACCTCATTTTTGGGATGGGGGGTTATTCTTTACACTTAAATTTTCTTATATTAAGTATGGATAAAAATATATATATATATATATTTTCTTGTTGATTTTGAAAAGCATTGACGTAGCATCAACTTTTTTGGGGGGCATATTTTTGACACTTTAAATTTTCATGTGTATAGATTTTTTTCTTTTTAATGTCAGTTATTTAACCATTTTTCAAATTGTTTTTTTCCCTGAAATGTTTGTTTTTAAGGGTTTTTCAAGTTTATGTTTTTTTGTTTTTCTTTGCATTGTTTTTTTTAATGAAAATTTCAAAAAAAAATTCCTAGTTTAAAAAAATTAATTAATTAATATTTTAAAGTTAAGATTTCTTTTTATATATTTATGTGTCATTAATTAATACTTCAATAAACATAAAATAATTTTTCACCAAAAAATAATAATTTAAAAAGACAAAAAAAAAGGCATAGTCTAACTTATATAAACGAGATGGTTTTTTTCACAGTGATTTTTCTGGCTAATTTCAATCAAAATTTGACAGAGATTTTTTTAAACTTGAGTTTAAATTGTTTAATATGCATAATTCTAGTGCCCAAGGGTTTTTCAGGTTGTTGAATCCATTTATGCATTCAAAAATGTATTTTAAACAACGAAAAATCTTGAAATTGTATTGCTGGATTTTGGTGAATTCAAATGAAAAAGGCTATTTCGTCTATAAGTTAGAGTACGCCAAAAAAAAATATGCATTTTGCATATAGATATAATTAAGAAATGCACATTTTAGGACCTTTTTGCTAAACGTGACAAAAAAAAAAACAAACAAACATTTTGCATATAGATATAGTTAAAAAATAAAAAATAAAAAAAAATAAAAAATAAAAAAAAATACACAAGGACCTTTTTGCTAAAAATGACATGTCAAATAAAATAAAATAAAGTTATAGAAAAATTGAATATAAAAAAATAGCGAATTTTATTGAATTTTATGTCTATTTGGAGTTTTTTCAAAAAAAAAATGATTCATATAAAACTTTAAGTAGTAATAATAATAATATAAACATTCAACACAAAAATTTGGAAAAACAAGAAAAATAAGTAAAAATGGAAAAATTAAATAAAAAGTTGAAACATTATAAACTAGATAAAATAAAAATATATTTAAGAAATGGAAATATATATATATATATATATCGAGAGCCTAGCTATGACTAGGCTTCTGTTGTACAATCACAAACTTAATAACATAGGAGATCATAGACTTCCTAAGCTAGCTTTAAATTCCAGCCAAAACCACCTAAGGCTCAAGCGAGGGTGGTATAAAGACACGAGGCCCTGGTTAAACCTTTGGGAGATCAACAAAAATGATGCATTGCAAAACATTAATAACATTAAAAATATTGTTACTTCTAAGTTCAAAGAAAAAATGTGGTGTGAGAAAGATTTAGCAGCTAAAAGAAAATTAAGTTATTATAAGAAAGTCATCAACCCCACCCTAGAAGATCAAAAGTATCTCTCTGTTTTAACTAGCTCAAATAAGAAAATTAATATAGCGAAGATTAGAACGAACTCTCATGAGCTCCATAGTGAAACAGGTCATTGGGCAGTTCCTAAAACACCATGGATGGAAAGGATCTGCCATCTCTGTGAGAATAGGAACATCGAGGATGAAAACCACTTCCTCTTAGAGTGCCCCGCGTACAATCACATTAGATTTCAGTTTCATAATCTTTGTCACAATACTAACCTTCCTAGCCTTTTACGATGTCAAAATTATAGTGAGCTCAAGAGGCTTCTCTCCAAGCTTTTTGAGCATAGGAATAAAATCTTAAATCAAACTAAATAATTTGTTTCTTTAGGTCCGATAGACCAAAGTTTGGTCTCAGTGGACGGTAACCATCATCATATATATATAAGTTATTAAAATTTTTAAAATAAAACAAAATAACTAAATAAATGGAAAGAAAAAAACAACAAATCAAATATATATATGTTTGTTAAAACATAAATTTAAAATAATAATAATAAATAATAAGTATTTTAAATTAATTTTAAAATAATAATTAAATAATAAACATTAAAAAATATGAAAACAAAATAATATTTTTTTTATTCTAAAATTTTAATTTTTATTTTTTAAATGGTATATATATATATATATATATATAATGACTGTTTTCACAATGCAAAATTTTTTTTAAAATATGAGTTTAAGTTGTTTAAACTGTAGAATTTGAGTGCCCTGAAGTTTTTTAGGGAGATGAATCCATTTATGCATTCACAAATGTATTTAAATAACAACAAATCACATTCTTTCTTGAAATTGTTTTATCGGATTCCGGTGGAAAAGTATATTCCGTCGATAAGTTAGACAATACATATATTATCGTTTTAATTATTTTTAATGTCGTCGCTAAAAACAATGTGGAATTCTATCGCACAAAAAATTGGTTTGTAATATTGTTGCTAAAAAACTTTGGAATTTTAACCCAAAAAAAAAAATCGTAGATGCAGCACGGACACTTCTTTTTTTTTAGGTGTTTTTTCATGTTTTTTGCAAAAAAAAAGGGGTTTCTTGTGCTAGAGTTCTCGTTTTGAGGTTATAGTACTTATTAAGCTAGTAACTTTGTTCTTAACCAAAGTTTCTTATTTATCCAATCTCTTTTAATTTCCATGCCCAAGATAAAATATGCAGCACTAAAATCCTTCATGTCAAATTTAGAGGACAATTAACTTTTCACTTTCTTGATGATTTCCATGTCATCTCCAATTAGCTACATATTATCCACATACAAGACCAAATAAATAACATGACCGCCAACTAATTTGAAATATACATAGTAATGTGATTTGCTCGATGTAAAGACAAGTCCCAATATATAAGTATCAATTTTTTGATATTGCATCCTTAGTGATTGCTTTAACCCATACAAAGACTTTTTCAACCTGCATACGAGCTCTGTCTTTCCTTTCACAACAAAGCCTTCTAGTTGCTTCATGTAAATTACTTCTTCTAGATTCCCATGTAGGAATGATGTCTTCACATCCATTTATTCTACTTCAAAATCAAAAGCATCAACAACTAATAAAAGAAATTTAATAGAATTTAACTTGGCAATAGGAGAAAATATATCATCAAAACCAATTCCTTCTACCTAGGAATAATCATTTGCTACTAATCGAGCTTCGTATTTCTCCACTATGCCTTATGCATTCAACTTTTTTTTTTAAACACTCATTTGTTGCCAATGGGTCTTCTTCTAGTTGATAACTCCATTAGATCCTAAGCCTCATTCTTGTCTAAGGCTACCATCTCTTCAACCATGGCCTTTTTCCAGAGTTTTCCATCCTCTGAGTCCATTATATCCCTAACATTTTTGGGATCATGATCAGTAATAAATAAACCAAAATATGAATGAAAATCAAGTGGAATATACCTTTCTAGTTGTCTTCTTTCCCAAACTAATTATTTTAATATTGAAGTATGTGTTTCTTCATCTTTTGATGGTCTTTTGTAGAGTTTGATTCATCATTTTTTATTTCAAACTCTATATTTTCTGGTTCTTTTTCCTTTGGTAGGAATTCTTGTTTGGCAACATCTTTGACTTCTTTAAATACCGCATCTCGACCATACACAACCTTCTTAGCTTTTGGGTTCCAAAGCTTATAAGCTTTCAAACCATCTTTATATCCATTAAATATACATTTTTCAACTTCCTTATTCAACTTACTCCTATTCTCCTTTGGAACATGTACATAAGCATCACAACCAAATACCTAAAGATGTTTAAGAGAAGGTTTCTTACTAGTTCATAACTCATGTGGAGTCTTGTCATCCAACGCTAATGAAGGTGATCTATTTACTAGCTAACACATAGTGTCCACTGCCTCTGCCCAAAATTCTTGTCCTGACTCAGCACCACTAAGCATGCTCCATGCTTTCTTCATCAGTGTCATATTCATCCTTTCTACAACTCCATTATGTTGAGGTGTTTATGTAGTATTATTTTTCCTTGCTATAGTGCACTTCTTACAAAATTCTTTGACTTCATTCCCACATAATTCTCCGCCATTATTTCTCATCATCACCTTAAATTTCTTCTTTGTATGATTTTCCACAGGAGCCTTAAACTCTTTCAACTTATCAAAGACTTCATATTTCTTCTAAAGGAAATAATCCATGTATTGCTTGAAAATTCATTTATAAATGAGACATAGTACACATATTTACCCAGCAATGGAACCGACACAGGTCCAAACACATCACTATGCACCAACTATAATATTCCTTCTAATCTCATAGAATCATAGGAGAATCTTACCTGATTCTACTTTCTGTATAAACAATGTTCACAGAATTAAAAATATAGAGAGAGATTAGACATACCTTCTACCATACCATGTGTTGTACTTGAAGACCCTTCCCTTCGATATATCCCAGTCATAGTCTTCTCTTCAGAAGTTGAAGGAATTTGTCCTTCTTCTACTTCACTCTCAAGAACAACATAATTATTGCATCCATCATTGGCAGTGATTCCCACCAGTGTAAACAAAGTTCCAATCTAACTCCCCCAAGAAATAATATTGCTCCTCAAACCATCCTACAAGTATCCTTTTCAAAAAAAGTTCTTACACCTGCAAGGCTCATCTTGCTTATAGAAATCAAATTTTTGGATAATCATGTGATGTGTAGAACACCAAGGATTTTTATAATACTATGATGTGCAGAACACCAAGGAGTGTTCTAATCCTTCCACCCATGAGCTTCAAATTGACTTTTCCTCATCCTATGATTCTAGTTGTCAAGTCATCTCATATGAAAACATCACTACCATTGAATCTTTCATACTCACAATGTAGGTTTTAACCCCGTACAGAAATTACCTGCAGACGAATTCTAAAACACAGAAAATAAACAATGCGAGAGCATAACACATATACACATAGATTTTCCCCTGGATCCCAAAACCAGGACTACCAGCTTGATTTTTCATTATGTTCCTTTCAATGTTACAATACATATTTATACATGTCGAATCATCCAATACCATGGACCGAAAACCATCGCGTCCAAAACCATGTGCGAAAAACATGCACAAAACCATAGGTAGGTCCACCCAACCTAACATAGGGTCCAAAACCAAAATTTTCTGGGGCGCTGCCCTGGATCCCATAGAGTGGGGTTACCTGTACCCCTCAAACCCCCTGTAACTCCCCTCGCTACACAATCGGCACAACAAAGGGGGGGATTTTCCCCCCCTCTAACCCCCCGATTAACTACGTGGGCTAGTCGTGGAAAGAATATAACACAACCCAACACACAAAACCACTCCCTGTGAGGATTCATATGAAAGGATGCACTTGATTCTACCAACCATGCCCCATGATCTGTGTGTGAACTTGAAGAAGCCAAGTACACATCCCCTCCACCATCTGAGGAGGTATTTTCTTCTACATAAGGAGCATCTTTGGATCCCTTCCCTTTCTCAAGAATTTTGAATCTATAATATTTTTTGTAATGTCTTTCTTTTCCACATCTCCAACTTACCTTTATGAACTTTTCTAGAGATTTAGATATCCCACTTAAGAAGTTATTTTTATTTTTACTGAGAGTGACACCTCTTACAGATAAGGCATTTTTATTCTATATTTCCATGTTTTTCGGTCTCATCTCCTCTGATAACAAGGATTAGACTATTTCTTTGAACTTTAAAGTAGTTGTTTTACTACCTATGGAAACAACTAGACTATCCCACGAATTTGGTAGAGAACATAACAAACTGATGCACTTATCTTCAGCTAAAATCTTAATATGTGACAAATTATAGTTGACTTACCATAGTATTGAAGGCATTCAGATGCTCTGTCACTGAGTCTCCATCCTTAATCCTTAGGTTATACAATTTATTCCACAGGGACAATTTGTTCATCAAGGATTTAGACTAATACAAATCCCCTAACTTGTCCCACAAATTCTTTATTGTAAATTCCTTTCAAACATTCAATATTAATGAATCTAAGAGATAAATGTATTGTGTTATTTTTCTTTCAAGCCAACTTGGTCCAGTTTTCTGTTAACATTGTTGTTGGTGCAATACCTAGATCCACAGTGAACCATTGATCTCTATCCACCAACAAATCTTCCATTTTGAACTTCCATGGCTAAAAAATCTTCCCATTGAATTTCTTTATCTTTATCTTTGAATTGTTCGCCATTTCTTTTTCACCACAAGAATCACTTTTGCAAATCTCCCATTGTAACAGGATCTACCACAAGCCCAAGCCAAACCCCTTAGCCACAAAGGCATCCCCTTGAATCCAAATCTACTATGATACCAAATGTAGATTTTAACCCTGTACAATTAATTGTTGCAAACAAATTCTTAATTAATAAAGAAAAGATGCAATGGAAAATGCACATTAACACAAATATTTGATCATGGAAAACCAACAATATTTTTCAATACATATTTTCTGTATAATATTAGAATAAAATATATATCCTATGGAATCCATGAATCACTAATCCATTTACCCTGGAGAATATAACTATAGTTTTGGAAACCATGGGAAAAACCACCATGCCCCACAAAATTGATTTTAGCAAAAACTATGCATAAAAAACCATGTGTGGATCTAGTCATGCAAAGAATATAACATATACCCAACAATGATGTTGATATAATTTTGTACTCACTTTCACTGATAGCACTGGGGAATTTCATCTTAAAGATGAGGGATAATTTTTTGAAACTCTCTTATAAGAAGAAAACAATAACAATGCAAAACATTACAAGGAATTCAAACTTGGTAGCACTCTGATCAGAAGGCCTTGAAGATATCTGAAAGGTGATCTTTCAAGGAATTCAAAATCCAATACATGAAAAAGAATTTGAGAAGGTTTTTGTTGTTAAAAATGAAGAGATTTATGGTCTTAAGAAGCATAATCAAAGATTGATTGCATAGATTAAAAAGTTAAAAATGAGGAAAAAATGTGTCTCAACAAAGCAACCAATGACAAGGAATCATATATTGATAATGAAACAATGACTAACCCCATTGAAATATAATAGTTATATTCAAATATTCAAACCATGGAGGAAGCAAATTCAACAGACATTACAAATCCTAAAGATGCAAATTCAATTGAAGTAGGGATATCTTCAAACAATGGAAATTCTTTGGATCAAGCAAATGACACAAGTGCGTCAAAAATACATATTACCAAAAGTGAAACAAGAAAGCTCTAGAAATATGGTATGTTGAATGGTGTTGTCATTGAATCCAACATCGATCCTTGGACGCTCTTAATATTTTTCTTGTTTGCATTGATTGGAAGCTCGAAATGGAAAGATGTCTTGGAAACCCAAATACTTGATCATATTTCTCTGCACTCATTGAAGAATTTGAGGATGAAGATCAGTTAATTCACTCCCAAAACCATTGCAAATTGATTCTCCTTGTTATGTCGATTCTAATGATATGTGGCATGCCTTGTGATTCATCTTTGTTGGGGAGATATGCTCATTTAAAGTTGAAGCCCCAAAAGTTGGTCAAGGAGCCCTAATTGAATGTTATATGGTAGCTTAATTTTTGGTTTATTGGTTTTTTTTTTTGGTTCAAAAATTAATATGATCAAGGGAAAAAAAAATCGACAAGTCGATCCTCAAAATAATGATATTCCTTGCCTACAAAGATGGATTAAAATCACCTTCCTAAGGAGGAATTTTATTTTTAAAAATGATCATTTGGAGATCATGTCAGGTATCCAAGAAAATTATTTTTGGTCAAGTCAACTTGTCAAGAAATTTATTTTATTTGTGCCTTATGATCATGTCAGCTTAGGGTTTTAAGGGATAGTCGCTCCCCCTTCTAACCCCTTCCTTCAAGTATATATAGGGATCGTTTAGCCTTCCAAAAGACACATTCACAAGCTCATATTTTCTTAAAACCTGAGGCCTGGATAGAGCAAGGAGATTAGAAGAAGGCCGAAATTTTTATGGGATTCTTTTTGTCTTTTGGATTGGTTTTTCTCTAAAATTTTGAGGCACATTCAAGGCTACTTCATGAGGCTAAATTTTTCTGATATATTGTTGGTTGGACAAGAGGTGGAATATGATTTGTTTTGAGGAAATATTTTGATCTGTTTTGAGGAAAATTGTGTCTACCTGAGGCCTGATTTCGACCCTTTGAAATAGGGTTCATGAGGCCTAATTTCAGCCCTCTGAAATAAGGCTCCTAAGGCCTGACTTCAGCCATCTAAAATAAAGATCGTAAGGCCTACTTTCAATCATCTGAAATAGGGCTCATAAGGCCCATCTCGACCCTCCTGTGATAGTTCTTGAATGGTCTCAGATCAAGTGAAATCATTGTGTTTGTTTCAAGGTTAGATTCAACATCTTGAGACCTTGATCAGCCCCTAATGTCAAAGATTCTTGTAGCACTTGATCTGAAGTTATTTTCACAGTTTCTTGAGGCATAATTTCATCAAGTATATATGAGGTTTTGTTTTGAGATTCTCAAAGGTGTTCTATTCTAATTTGTATTCCTCCTAAGGTCAAAATTTGGATGGACTATGGTTGAACAGAAGTTTCATATTGGGCTCGAACATAACTATAACTTGAAATAGGCCTCCTAAGGCCCATCTCGACCGTCCTATGATAGTTCTTGGATGGTCTCAAATCAAGTGAAATCGTTGTGTTTGTTTGAAGGTTAGATTCAACATCTTCTTGAGACCTTCATCAGCCCCTAATGTCAAAGATTCTTGTAGCACGTGATCTGAAGTTATTTTGACAGCTTTTTGAGGCATGATTTCATGGAGTATATCTGAGACTTTGCTTTAAGATTCTCGAAGGTGTTCTACTCTTGTATTCCCCCTAAGGTCAAAATTTGGATGGACTATGGTTGAACATAAGTATCATCTAGGGCTCAAACTTGACTATAACAAGTTATTGTGACATGCCATGTAGACCTATCTAGACCATGATCCCAGCCTATATGAGGTAAGTCTCTTATTGATTTTTTTAAGGTTTGTTTTGGATAAGCTAAAGTGGAATTTGAGCAAGAATTCGTTCACCTCTGAGGACTTTTTACTTAGACATTTCTTGGGATATTTCATGAAATCCACTCTTTACTTGTATCTTATTTTTAGGTTTGGCCCTGAGTATTTAAGTTTTACAAAACATTAAAGACATAGGTTGCTTCCATTTTAATCATTGTATCAAATTCTGAAGAGAATTTAAGGCAATCTAAGCCCTATTTGTGACACCTGTTTTGCAAAATCTATCAATTATGCTAAATCAGAAATGGCAGCATAATAGTCACAGTAACAAGAAGACAATTTAAAGCAGACCCTAGATCTAAAGACACCTTTTGGACAAGTAAATTTGACTAATCCTCACAAGGAAGTAGCATTATACAATCATTAGTAGACTTGAGGCATGACATAGTGATATTTGAAGTCGACTTCAAACTTTTCTAGGCAAATATTTGAATGGTTTTTGGGCTAAAAAAGGGGACAAATCTGGCCTGAATCAAAGTGATAGCACATACCCTTATCAAGGCTAGATGAACTTGATTTGATATTCATATACATGCATATATCTCTGGAAGATGTTATGATACATGTCAGAATTTTGTCATGTTGTAGAGAGGGTTTGTATTGCGTCACAAACTAATAGTGTTGATTGTTAAGTACAGAGTTGGTAAGTGCTTTGTAGTTGCTTTGCTATTATATTTTCTTGAGAAATACAAATTTATATGCTACTACATCTTGATAGCATGTTGCTTACCATAGATATTTGACAGTGAAACCTAATGAGCATAGAGGCAGTGGCTACTTTTTGATGTGCTACAGAGTTTGTTGTATGGAAAAGAATTCAGAAAGGTTGTTTCTAGGTTGTACTTATATGTTTGTATGATCGAGTCTTTGAATTTTCATGTTGCACAAAGCACAATGATCCCATGTATATTTGTTGTTATGATTGTTGCTAGGATTTGACATGTGAATAAGTTGATTAGGGAGCACAGAGAGCTTGTTTATATCACTATTGTTATGATTTGTTAGAGATGTAATTGAGGGTATGATGTTGTTGCTAAGTTATTGAGCTAGGGTTTGTAGTACAAATACTTTTATGTTAACATTTTGTATGGCCAAAGTTTCTTAGATTTTATGGAACAGTGGTACTGATAGCAATGTTATTGGCTATTATGGACAGTTGATGAATGACATGGTTTTCAGTGCTTTCTTGTTGAACCAGGATCATATGGTTGAATTTTGATGATGGGTTGAAGTTAACTAAGTTTTTTGAAGCTATAGTTTGATGAACATAAGCATATTTTATCAAACAAAGATTGTATTTCATTTTGTTTTGTATTGATTTTGAGCATAGGTGGATCTAATTTAAAAATTGTGAAATGTGGTATGCTTGTTGAATAGGGTAGCAAGGTGGTGCAAGGCAGGAGAGTGAAATCTCCTTTAGGTTGGAGCCTAAGAACACTTCAAGGTGGAAGGGTGGTACTAGGGAAGGTTGGAGCTTGTGCAGGGTGTTGGAGCATCCTATCAATTATAATTGATAAAGCCAAGGTGTTGGAGTGTCCTTCTAGTTGGAGCTGGTAAACCAGGGCATTGGAGCATCCTTCCATTTGGAGATGGTAAGCCAAGGCATTGGAGTATCCTTCCAGTTGGAGCTGGTAAACTAGGGAGTTGGATATTCCTTCAAGTTGGAGCTTGTAAATTAAGGGGTTGGAGACTCCTTCAGTTGATGTTGAAAATCTTGGAAGTTGGAGCTTCCTAATGATGAAAATTTTGAAAGACATATATTAAGAAGTTTTCAATGGTTTTTCTCCCAGAAGTGTTTCCACCTAAAAATATTATGTCTATTATCTTTGATATTGTGCATTGTTGAATGGTGTTGTTGATTTATGTTTTGATCTAATATCGATGCTAACTAATGCTCTGAAGATTAAAATAATTAACTAATTAGATTGAAATACTAATTCACCTCCCTCTCAGTATTTCCAACAATTGGTATTATAGCAAGTTCCTTCAATTGAAACTTAACAGCTGGAAGGAAGATCTCAAAAGTATATAGATGGGAAATTCAAAGAAGCATGTATCCAAATGATCAATCGAAGTCTATAATATTGCAGTAGTTTCCAAATCTGAAGAGAATCAAGTTGGTGTACCATCTCTTGAGTTCAATGAAACCAAATATGAAATATGGGAATCCAGAATGAAAGCCCATTTGCAAGCTCAAGGATATGATGTATGGCACCCTATTATTTTTGGAGACACATATATGATGAATCTAGAAGGTATAATACAAAATCTATGATTGTCACTCTAGGAGTTTTGTCAGCCTCTGTAAAAGCCAAAGTAGATTAACGTCCATTAGCCAAAAATATTTGGAAGAAGCTCCATAGCCTCTACTCAAAGAAGTATATGGGTCAAGAAGAAGATGATGATTATTATGATTCAAATAAGATAGAAGAATCTAACAATGATGAAGAAGAAGAAGCAGTAGTCGACATGGAGGCAAAATTGATCAGTGCCTTATGTGATATTAATAAAGCAAGGAAAAAAAATATGATACTCGAAGAAGTTTCCCTTCTAAGACTTCAAGTGCAGGAAGTTGAAAGGAAAGAGAAAAACTTGACAAGCCAGTTAGAGGAATTTGTAGCAAATTTTGGTCAAAATCAAAAGGAACTTGATGCATCTCTAGAAAAAATGAATAGGCACAAGGAATGGTAAAGTAACATTTGTAGGATGTTGAAAAGAAGAATCGTATCATTGATGAAAAGAAACAAAAAATTGCTCAGTTGAATATGAAGGCAAAAGAAGCATGTAAAGCTCCTGGTAATGAAGGCACAAGCACCAAGCCCCTACGGAGAAATATTGATGAAAAGCACGATAGAAAAATCCTTCAAAGGCTGAAAAGAATTGAAGGACATAAGAAGGTTTAAAATGTTGTTGATCTAAGAAGTAATGTTCAATAAAGGGCAGTACCTCCTCCTAGAAAGAATGTCTTCAGATGATATTCAAGACAAGACAACTCATTCAGGTACCCTAATATGTTTAAGGTTATTTGTTCTCATGTACTAACTTTGGGCATAAGGCTAGGGATTGAAAATGTTATGATAGGAATGTATATCAAAAACATTATCAAAACCCTAGAGGCAAGTTTGCAGGATCGTAAGATAGGTTTCAAAAGGACTTTGTTAACATAAAGTATATGTCATTTGTTTCATCATTCATGTGCCATATAGAATGATTCAAATGCCATAACTATGGACACATAGCTCGTGATTGTAGATATATGAAGGAAAATATTGATAATAGGTACAAGAAGATTTGGAAAAGAAAAGAAAAACAGGAAGATCACGTGAGTGAAAAAATATCAGAAATCATGATCTCATGATTAAATGTGAAGGCACAAGACTATGAAGAATCAACAGGTACATTGGAAGATGTCAAGGTTCAATATGATATGCTTGCAAAGTTGGCTCATACATTATTCTGAAGAACCCATATTGTTGACTCTGTGTGAATGTTGAAGAGGGGGAGTTTATGTATCCATGATTGCAAATTTGAAGACCTATCATTCGACAATTGAATGACAGAGGAAAGATGTGAAGAAGTCATCATAGTAGTAATCATCATTATGTGAAGATTGGTCAGCTTTGTGTTCAGCAGAGTAACATGTTTGGAAAGCAAATTCATGGATAGAATTGCAAAAGGACTCTTGGTAACATAGATGGAATCAGTTATGGCAAGTCGTGTGAGGCATAACAGATCGGGGGGAAGAAGTTTAAAAGAAATAAATTCATATTGTAGGAAGACAGAGGAAGTCATTTCATTAGGGGGAGTAACCCTTTTCCATTGATGTCAAAGGGAGAGAGGAATCAGGAAAAGAAGATCAAAAGCATGAAGAAAGGGGGAGCAGTAATTGCGGGGGGAGTATGTGTTTTCACACCAATGAAAAAGGGGGATATTATTGGATGGTGTTTTCATTGATGCCAACGTCAATCCTTGAACGCTTTTAATATTCGTCTCATTTACATTGATTACAAGATCCAAATGACAAGATGTCTTGGAAGCCCAAATACCTCATCATATTTCCACACACTCATTGAATAATTTGAGGATGAAGATAAGTGAATTCACTCCCATGAACATCAACAATTAATTTTCATCATCATGTTGATTCTAACGATATATGGCATGCCTCGTGGGTCATATTTGTTGGGGAGATATGCTCGTTTAAATTTGAAGCCCCGAAAGTTAATCAAGAAGCCCCAAATTGAATTTTATATGGCAACTTAATTTTTGGTTTATTAGTGATATTTTTTTGGTTCAAAAATTTAATTAAATTAATATGGTCAAGGGAAAAATAAATTGACAAGTCGGTCCTCAAAATAAAGATATTCCTTGTCTACAAAGATGGATTAAAATCAGCGTCCTAAAGAGGAATTTTATTTTTAAAATAATTATTTGGAGATCATGTCGATTGGTCAAGTTAGCTTGTCAATAAATTTATTTTATTTGTGCCTTATGAGAATTTCGGCTTAGGGTTTTAAGGGCTATTCAAACACCTCCCCCCTTCCCCACCTCCCCCCTTCTAGCCCCTTACTTCAAGTATATATGGGGCTCAATTAGCCTTCCAAAAGAAACATTCACAAGCTCATATTTTCTTAAAACCTCCAAGGTCTGGATAGAGCGAGGAGATCAGACGAAGGTCGAAATTTTTATGGGACTTATGTTGACTTTTGGATTGATCTTTCACTGATATTTTGATGCGCAATCAAGGCTACTTCATGAGGCTAAATTTTCCTAAGGTACCGCTATTTAGACGAGAGGCAGAATATGATTCATTTTGAGGAAATATTTTGATCCATTCTCAGGCAAATTGTGTTTACATAAGGCCTGATTTCGACCCTCTGAAATAGGGTTCCTGAGGCTTGATTTTGGCCCTCTGAAATAAGACTCCTGAGGCTCCATCTGAAATAGGGCTCCAAGGCCTTATTTTAGTCATCTAAAATATGGCTCCTTAGGCCCATCTCAGCCCTCATGTGATAGTTCTTGGATGGTCTCAAATCAAGTGAAATCAGTGTGTTTGTTTGAAGGTTAGATTTGGAATCCTCTTGAGACCTTCATCAGCCCCTAATGTCAAAGACTCATGTAGCACTTAATCTGAAATTATTTTTACAGCTTCTTGAGGCATGATTTCATGGAGTATATCTAAGCCTTTGTTTTGATATTCTTGAAGGTGTTCTAGTCTAATTTGTATTCCTCTTGAGGTAAAAATTTAAATGCACTATGGTTGAATAGAAGTTTCATCTAAGGCTTGAATCTGACTATAAAAGGTTATTGTGACATGTCACATAGACCTATCTAGACGATAATCTAGGCCTACCTAAGGTAAGTCTCTTATTTATTTTTTTAAGGTCTGTTTTGTGTAAACTGAAGTGGAATCTGAGGCAAGAATGTGCTCACCTCTAAAGGATTTTTACTTACACATTTATTGGGATCTTTCATTAAATATGCTCTACTTGTATCCTATTTGAGGCTTGGCCCTAAGTATTTAAATTTTAAAAAACATTCAAGACAGAGTTAGTTTCCATTGTATTCATTGTATCAAATTATGAAGAGAAGTTAGGGCAGTCTAAGCCCTATTTGTGACACCTATTGTGTAACATCTATCAATTGTGCTAAATCATAAATGATAGCATAATAGTCACAGTTTCAAGAAGACAATTTAGAGCAGACCCCAGATCTAAAGACACCTTCTGGGAAAGTACATTTGATTAATCCTCACAAGGAAGAAGGATTATGCAATCATCAATAGACTTGAGGTATGGCACAGTGATATTTGAAGTCACCTTCAGGTTTTTCTAAGCTAAAATTTGAATGGTTTTTGGGCTGAGAAAAAAGGGACAAATCTGTCATGAATCAGTATAAAAGCACATAACCTTATCAAGGCTAAATGAACTTGATTTGATATTCAAATACATGCATATATCTCTGGAATATGTTATGATACTTGTTATAATTTTTTATGTTGCAGAGAGGGTTTGTATTGTCACGGTAAAGTAACAATGTTGATTGTTAAGTGCAATGTTGGTAAGTGCTTTATAGTTAATATATTGTCATTGTTTTAGCATCCTCACTAATATATTGTCTTGAGAAATACAAATTTATATGCTACTACATCTTGAGAGAATGTTGCTTACCAATGATTTTTAGAGTGAAACCTAATTAGCAGAGACAGTGGCTAGTTGTTGATGTGCTCCAGAGTTTGTTGTATGGAAAAGTAATTGAGAAAGGTTGTTGCTAGGTTGTCCTCGTATGTTTGTATGGCTGAGTCTGAGAATTGGCATTTTGCAGAAATCACAATGATCCCATGTATATATGTTACTATGATTGTTGCGAGGGTTTGACATGTAAATAAGTTGATTAGGGAGCAGAGAGAACTTATTTATATTACTGTTGGTATGATTTGTTAGAGATGCACTTGAGGGTATGATGTTGTTGCTAAGTTGTTGAGCTAGGGTTTGTACTACAAATACTTTTATGTTGGCATTTTGTATGGACAAAGTTTATTATGTTTTATGGAACGACAATACTGGTAGCAGTTTTATTGTCTAGTATGGATTGTTGATGAATGCCAAGGTTTTCAGTGCTTGCTTGTTGAACTAGGATCATATGGTTGAATTTTGATGACGGGTTGAAGTTAACTAAGTTTTATGAAGCTAGGGTTTGATGCACAAAGATATATTTGATCAAGCAGAGATTGTATCGCAGCTTGTTTTGTACGGACTTTGAGCATAGGTGGATCCAGTCTGAAAATTGTGAAACATGATCCGCTTGTTGAATAGAGTGGCAGGATGGTGCAAGGAAATAAATTGGAGTCTTCTTCAAGTTGGAGCCTAAGAACACTTCAAGGCGAAAAGGTGGTGCTAGGGCATGTTGGACCATCTTTTCAGTCAAAGCTAATAAAGTCAGGGCATTGGAGCTGATAAACCAAAGTGTTGGAGCGTCCTTTCTATTGGAGTTGGTAAACCAGGGTGTTGGAGGGTCCTTCCAGTTGGAGTTGGTAAAATAGGGAGTTGGAGCTTCCTTAAAGTTGGAACCTCCTTAAGTTGATGTTGAAAATCTTGGAAGTTGGAGCTTCATGTTGATGTAAATTTTGAAAGACCTATATTAAGAAGTATTTGGTGGTTTTTCTCCCAAAAAGGTTTCCACCTAAAAATCTTATGTCTATTGTCTTTGATACTGTGCATTGTTGAATGGTGTTGTTGATTTGACACTAATGCTCTAAAAATTAAAATAATTAACTAATTGAAATGAAATATTCACCCCTCTCATTGTTTCCAACATGGTAATTAAAGTTCATGTTATAAAAATGTTTTATTAACATCTTAATCACAAAACTTAATATTTTAACCAATTTGTAGATAAACCAGAGTCAAAACAAATATTATATATAAACTATACTTTAAAAAATATTAATTACAATACAAAAGGTTATTTCCAAAAACACTATAAACACATAATCCCATAGAAAATCTAATTAGGGTAATTAGACTCTTTCACCCCTTAACAACTATGCTCAATGGTTAGAAATTCATGCTATCTTGTATCATCATCCATCATAGCTTCAAAGAACGGAGAATCATAAAAAGGCGTTACAAGTCAAAACGAGAGATAAATTATTTCCATTAATATATTTTAACAAAGCATTTTTAAATAAATAAATAAAATATTTATATAAATAAATAAAGTGTATCAAATAAATAAATATATTGTTTTATTGAAAGTTCAGGTTAAGACCTATAAATACCAAGGTCATTCATCATACTATCTTATTCACTATATATTACATTTTTTTGCTATCCTTGCGTTGGAAATTTTTTCAATAAATAAACTTTGTCATCTCACTAGAATAATTTCAAGGTAGTTTAATATGATATAAATTTTATATGTGGTTGCGTTTGTACACAAAATAAATGTATATATTTCTTCCATAAATAAATATAAATTGGTTACTTTTTTATTTTTGTATGGCAAGGCAAACATTTTATACTTTATTCATTAAATGCAAATATTTCTCCAATACCGTTGCCCTTTGAAAACACACTTAATTGTTTTTAATATTATTATAATTCAATAATGTCATTGAAATTTATAATTTTGTTGATACATTCTTCCATGAATATGAGGCCACCAAAGTTGTATATTCATTTCATGGGCCATTTTACAAAGTTAACAATTGTCAAAATATATTTATGTTCACATTGTCACATCTTCCATGTAATTCTCATTACCCTCATTTTCTCCATGGAAATCCCATCCTTGGTATATTGTTGGCTCCTTGTAATTAATATCAATTACTTTAGTTACTCTGTAAGGTTGTAAGGTTGTGTCTTTTAGCATGTTTTTAAATAGGCTTACCAATTAAGAATATGAATTCATTTTTTTATCAATGACATGTTCCAATTTAGTGTAAGAGAGGATATGTGAACTTTTATAAGCTAAAG
This sequence comes from Pinus tabuliformis, assembly GCA_031772625.1. Taxonomy (NCBI): domain Eukaryota; kingdom Viridiplantae; phylum Streptophyta; class Pinopsida; order Pinales; family Pinaceae; genus Pinus; species Pinus tabuliformis. The sequence goes on along the minus strand of CM062820.1, from coordinate 672,296,310 downwards.
AAGAGGGCTTTTTGTCATCAATGACATGTTCCAATTTAGTGTAAGAGAGGATATGTGAACTTTTATAAGCTAAAGAAGAGGGCTTTTTGTCACATGAACAAAGAAGACTTATACGTTGATATTTAAGTTTTGCTAGGCTATGACTTTATGTTAAATTAGTATTATTTTTTATCATTATATAAGGATAATCTTTGTTATTACTTATCATCAACATGTGCGATTCATATTTATTTTATTTGTCTTTTTTGACATTGCTAGGCTTTTCTCCCCCTTTATTTTATGGCTTTGGTAATGAATTGTTTGGTTAATTATAATTAATATCAGAGCAAGTCCTAACCTTTTTGGTCTACAACAAAATATTAAGTTTTTTGGTTGGATGGCATGTGGTCATTAAAGCTCATAGGTAGTCAAACATTAAATTCATACCTAGGCAAGACATGTGAGTAATATAACAAGAAATGAGAAAAGGAAAAGACATTGTGTTGGAAGATAACCCAAAAAGAAAATCACTACGACATGGAAAAATTATCACCATAACCAAGGCAAAATAAATATGGTTATGTCGATGCTTCAACTAGACCCCATCTAAATTTTTAAATGAGCATAATCAAGTCACATATTGCTCTCCGTTAACCTTTCCCTATTAAGCTTGACTGGTGATTCTATTTGTTGATTGAGAGATGCTTGAACGAACAACTGTGTAAATTTCATGTGGTCATGTTAATTTTATGTTAAGCTTCATCAGAGACTAATATTTTCTTTTCAATTTGGTTGAAAAGGTCTCTAACTTGCTGAAGGTGTTTATGCAACCTCTTCTTGAGATTGATGATAAGTAGTAGCTACAACATTGTAAGACCAATGTGAATAGAATCAATCAATTGTGATAAGTATGAAAGCAAACGTGTGAGCGCATGATTATAGACCAGCATGTGTGGATGACGTGAGTTGTGAAGAAGACATACATAAGTGGACATTGTATGTATTATAATGACATTGATTCATGTTTATAAATGCAAGAGTGTGTGATTACCCACCAACGTGCATGCATGGAGTTGTGAAGAAGATATATGTAAGTGGAAAGTACATGTATATAATGAAGTTGAGTTGTGTTTATTAATGTAATGATACATTCTAATGATTAAACATATTTGTGCTGCTAGATTGATGGATGACTAGTTATGACAGGGGCATGTAAGGGATTTTATGCAACATAACACAAGTAAAGGATAGTACCACTAAGCTTCAAAACCAATCTTGTTGATGTCTTGCTACATTTAACATCAAAACATTATACTAAAACCTCATGAGAAGTTGTGCTGGATGATTGAGTAATTTGATGTATGAGATTTTGAAGAGGGAATGTGATGTTATGGGCATATCAAAGGGTAATGGTGGTTTCATTTCTTAAGGATGGTTTCTTTCCTTTTATAAGGTAATTCAATGCATTCATTACCATTGACATACATTGATCTAAATTTGATCATTATATTTTTTGTTATCCTTTGATGCTTTCAAGAAGGAAAAATTAGAGAAATGAACTTATGAGAGGAATTTTAGTGGAGAACCAGGGCCAAAAAAAATTCAATGCGAATTTGAGGCCTTAAATGACGTTTTTTGGGGGGTAAAAAATTGTTGCTTAAGCATTGCACTACGTGGTGCTATTCTACACTTGAAGACCTTTCCAACGATACAAGAATTGTATCAAATATAGGTTTGGATGAAAAATTTATGCCTCCCAGAAGTTTATTTTTTATGTTTGACCACCATAATTCAAGAGGATGCCATGTGGGCCTTTATTACTCATGGAAAAGGGGTTATCCGCATGGGGACTATGAAAAAGAATGGTTCAAATTTAAAACTTAATTGGATATTAAGATCTATTATAACCCGAGTTGTAATTCATGTTGATGTTTGTATGGATCAAATTTAAAACTTAATTGGCTATCAAGCTCTATTATGATCCGCCACAGGGAGAAAAAGGGGTTCCATTCTATTCGAGTGTATTTTTTTTCCATAGTAGAGTAGAGTAGTTGAGTGGAAAGCAAGAAAGAAGAACAGAGGAGGTTTGTGTTTTGTAGCATCCCACCAGCCACAAGTCTTAGGAAACTCCATAGAGAGTGCCTACACCTTTGTATTTGTATAATTTTCATTCAGACAAGAGAGCAAAGAAGTGTCACCTTCCAGTTGGGTTTTCTCCCGAAAAGGTTTCCCATGTCATATCTTGATGTTCATTATGACTGGTGTGAGTTTGTATTTCATTGTTCTCTATTTTTTGCATTTTATCTATTGCATGCATAAGCATAAAAATAGTAATTAATAAATCCATAAATCTATGGAAAATTAACCCTCATACTGTAGATTTCAAATTATAGTCTATTTATCAAATATATTGTGACGAACTATCTAACGGAATATCCACAACATTTTATAGATCAAACATTTAGATGAGTTTTAGGATGAATTGATGAATTTTTCCTTGTTTCCCCATAGGTGCATTGGTGCTCAGGAAACACCTTTTCCAATGGAAATCAATGACATCATGGTAATATTACCAACATCAATAACCATGATTTGAACACCCTATAAGAAGGATGGAAGACACAAAATTAAACTTGATTTCCATTAAGCGTCACTTCCAACAAGATCTAAACTTTTAACTTTGAGGGCCTTCCACGCATAATTTAGGTGTTCAATGGAATTGAAGTTTTGATCTCCACAAGAGGCTACATCTATATTTTTGGTGCCTATAAACTCAAAGCAACTAATAAAATCATATCCAAAGGCCAACATGTAAGAAAATGTCCATTAAAATTTCCCTGTCAATGAGGCAAATTGAACTTGATGGTTTTCAAGAGGTATGTAGAGGGTGGTGAAATGGGGTGTCCAACCACTTGTTGAAAATAATATTTGCATTTCCTTTATAAAACGATCTTGGAGAAAACAACCTTTAGAAAACTACTCTTTACAGAACATGGAGAAGGGCTCTTACAAATTGAGCAGATTGAAGACGATTAGAAAGCATAAAAAGGAGCTTACTAAGGAATTAAAAATAATTGAGTGGGAAATTGTAGGTTTGATTGATACTATGGGAGTTGATCTCTTTGCAGAACATACAAAGAAGACACTTATGGATCTGGAGGCTAGAAAAGATAAAATTTTGAAATTTCAGGAAGAAGAATAGAGACTTAAGAGCATGATGGATTGGGTCCAAGGCGATGATAAGAATACATGATGCTTCCACTGGGTTGCATTGAAGAGGAAGAGTGTTAATTCCATTTGGCACATAAGGGATGGGGAAAACAAAATTCTTATGTCTCAGATAGATATTCATAAAGAAGTTACTTGTTTCTTTAGCAATGAGTACAAGGCGTCAGAGGATACAAACATTGAATACCAAATGGAGATTGTGAATATTTTTCCCCATACAGATAATGAGGAAGCAATAAAGTTGATGGATAACCCTATTACTTTAGAAGAGCTTCTTGTGGTTATGAAAGAACTTGCGAAGGACAAAAGCCCCAACCTGGATGGATGGCCGGTGGAACTTTTCCTCTTCTTCTTTGAAATCAAGGGGACTGAAATCTTGGAATTGGTGAAAGAATCTTGACGGATGGACAATATGACTGGTGCTATCAACATGACATTTATCACCCTTATACCCTAAAAGACTAATTCTTCTACCTTCTCTGAATATAGACCAATCTCATTATGTAATTCTATATATCAGTTGATCTCTAAATGATCTAGGTCCGGGTGTGACGAAGGACCCTTACAAGACCTTTTACTTTCATGATGTGGTAAATTGCATTTTTAAAAGAAACATAAATGAAATACATGTGCACGTTGTAAAGAAGAGGAACATGAAAATCATCAACACATGAAAATATAATCCGTTGATAACACAGTTCGTCCAGGAGGGACTACGTCTCCGGGCCCCGATGTCAAGATGGTGTAGGCCGTTGCATTAGGTGTTGTCAATAGTGATGATGTACATAAGAGGTGATGTTGCTATCATACAAGGAAAATGCCCTCACGCAGAAGTGGCTCCAAGAGATGTTCCGCTATAGGAACTCTCAGTCAAAAAGGACTACTATCAGTATGACATAAACCCATGCATGATGATGGTGAACATCCCGCCAACATGGCATAAAATGGATTTCAGTGCAAACATACATGACGACAACACGAGTATCCCATCAACATACAACAAAGGGATCTCAAAACACAACATGACGAATCATGACAACGAGTACATCACACAACTGATTCCGCATCACATTAGGCAAGAACTATGAGACAAGTAAGAAACAGGATCCCACATTAAACATCAAATAGGGATTTGTGCAGTGCAATGCATAGCAAAAAAAGTACATGAACACACTGTATATAGCTCACATATAGGGGCCATCCGAAGAAGCAGATGTCAAACTGCTGAAGCTATTCATACCATCGATCTCACGGCATCGAATCGCATGAAAATGGTTGCTCACACATAAACGTTGACACCTGCACTCCACTTAAAAAAGTGGCTGAAGAATATAATGAGAAAATGGAAAATTTTAATGCACCATTAGATTTGTGGCATCGAATAGTGTAAAATCGACTGTCAAATTTCTGAATTATAAGAAAATGAAAATCTGGGGCTCAAGGAATCTTTTAGATTCCTCAAAGATTCCCTCCTCCTGGTCCTCTATAAATAGGCTGCTCAGATCAGGAAACTAATTGCGCCGTCGAGTTCATGTCGCTAAGAGGTGTAGGATTGACATAAAATTTGTCCAATTTAGACACTGCAAAAAATTCACCCTCCTGGAAATTTCGCTCAGTGATGGTTCCACCTGCATTAAAAAATTAATTAAAAAAATTGTCTCGATTTCCATGCCCACTCCCAGCTCCTTCTGCTGCCTGGGCGAACTGCTGAACTACGTTTAAATAAAAAATGTGTTGACGGATTTCACAAGAAAATCGTTTGCTGAGTTGGTTTAAGATCTGTTTAGTACGGAGGAGGTCGGGCGGTCAAACCCCGCCTCCTCCTTTTTTTTACACACCAAATCTTTTATTTTTAAAATGGGTCAGGCTGGACCCGCCCACCCCACCTCCACCAGCTCCGTTGCATTTCTTTAAGGTTGTTGGTGTCAGGTTGTCGGGATTGGGTCTGTGCCCCAAGGGCCGACCCACCCAACTCTATGCTTTAATCATGGTGGTTCCGTGGAATGGGGGGAGGGGACGGGGGTAATGGCCCGCCCCTCCACAATTACATAAATTTTAATACGCTTTGGGGTAGCAGGGTTGATGGCCTGCCACCCCCCTTTTTTTAATAAATTTTGTTATTAAACAATATTTTCGTTTATTAAAAATCCTAATTTTAGGCCGAAGGAGTCATTTTAACCAGGCAACAATTTTTCCCGAAATCTGGCCGAAGTTGGCTAGATTCCGTCTGCCAGAAAAAATCCAATTTGTGTCTTCATTAGCCCTGCCCAGTTAGCAAAAGTCAACCCAACTTTGATTCCTCTATCTTCTTCATCTGGACTCAGATTGACGAACCGTTCACACCACTGCGATCATGACGACGAGATCTTTAACATGAATCTAGTTCAAGCATAATCCAAACACTTTGATTTTTGAGCTTTCATAAGCCCTCTTTGTCCTGTGTGTGTCTCTGGAGCCACCTGGATCAATCCTCCCCACTAAGGAGCTTTTGGTCCTCCAAAAGCATGAAAAATAATCTGCAACTTCTCTGTACCTTGTTTGCATCACAAGCGTCCTAAAAGGTCTCGCTTCCATCTCCTTCACCTTGGTTCTTCGGAGCCTTAAGCGATGAGCCGACACCTGCAACCCCTAGTACATTGTTTTTTCAAAATACATGCTTGACTTTCATGACCAACTAATGACCCCAAGCATCCCACACTTGCCATCAGTTTATAACACATACTTGGTAGTCAAGTTTACATCAAGATGGACACAATACCCCAGCTATGACAACAAGGCCAAAATATCATTGTTGCTTCAACAAGTGATGGAAAACACATCATCACTACAACACATTATTTACAAAAATAAGGCCAAACACTATTGCTTTGACAAGTGATGGAAACACGACACCACTTCCACAGTTTATCATGCAACTCAAAATAAGACCAGACATCATTGTTGTTGAACAAGTGATGGAAACACGTCATCACTTTTACATTTTAAAATGAAACAAATGATTTACAAAAGCACGACCATGACAAGCTAACATATCTAGAAACCATTTTTCACTTATCAATGTGAATGGGTCACCTTCCTGTCGTGGTTTTGCTTGTCGAACAATTGTTTCACCTGGTTCATGCACCGACACTTTGTCTTTAAAGTGTTTCTCTAGATGTAGCCTCCAGCATGTGGCTCTTTGATGGCCACTTCTGTCGCAATGACTGCGATAGATCTTCTTCCTCCAGATCTGCTTTACCTGTTTTTTACCTGCTATTGAGAGGGTCTTTCACGCCTCATCCTTTTGTGTGCTGCCATTCTTTTCCAACACTTAGAAAATGTATGGTTATGTAATCCACAAAAGGTACATGTTTTTCGATGCCATGTTTTACATTCATCCTTAACATCATGATTATAATCGAAATGAACATTCGAAGATTGAAACTATTTATACCTTTCCTTGTTGTGTCTGGTGTAAGTATGGCAATGAGAGCTCACCTCAACTCTTTTCCTACCATGGACACTACCATGGGATGATGGGGATGTTTTCCCATCATTCTCTTTCCTCGACGATTTTGACGATGTCTCGGAAGATTCTTACACCTTCGAGCATTCTCCCTCGGTGTATCTCAAGCCTGCAAATGGTTGAGTTATGCCTTGGTTATTAACACCAAGTTGTTCTTCCTCCTCATGCCTTGTCCTTGTAAGGAGCCTCATGTTTGTTCCTGTAATTGGGATCTCCAAATCTCCAACAGAAATCATACTATGTGAAGATGAAACCAAAAGGAAATCAACATCTTTTACCTCCTCTGTCGATTTGGAAAGAACCGATGAGGACTGTTCATCATCTGTTGTTGGTGGTTCGCTGGTTGTCTCGGCGCATTCCCCAACTTCTTTCTTGACATACCCAAGTCCTGTTCAACAGGGAAATTCTTCTACTTTGATGGGGTTGATAATGCCTTGGCCATTAATGCCCAAGCCCTTTCCTTCATACCCCATTTTCTTCAACAGTTTGGAGCCAATTACTGTGGTATGATTTTCAAAAACAGCAGAAATCATCATCAGGACACATACATGAATTCAGAGAATCACATTTTACCTCACATTGGTCACGCTACAACTTTTCCAAGGCCTCTTCCTTTGCTTGCAATTGTCGTAGCAAACTATGTTTCTCCTTTCTCTTCATGTAGAAGCATCTTCAATTTAGCGTTCTCTGTTTGAAGATTATGTGCGTTGTGCTTCAATTCTTCCAGGGCCTCTTTTGTGGCTCGCCACTGAAGCTGCAATCTCTCCTTTTCCTCTATCTCTTTCTGTAGGGTTTCATAAATTATTTCCACTCCTTTGGAAATTTTGAGCATGGTCTCGTACATCGCTTTTTCATCCTCTGTCATTGCATGTTCCATTGTTCATGCTTGCAATTCACATCCACACAAAGACCGCTCTGATACCACTTGATCCAGGTCCAGGTGTGACAAAGGACCCTTCTAAGACCTTTTACTTTCATGATGTGTTAAATTTCATTTTTAAAAGAAACATAAATGAAATACACGTGCGTGATGTAAAGAAGAGGAACATGACAATCATCAACACATGAAAACATAAGACGTTGATAACGGAGTTCGTCTAGGAGGGACTACGTCTCCAGGCCCCGATGTCAAGATGGTGTAGGCCGCTGCATTAGGTGTTGTCAATAGTGATGATGTACATAAGAGGTGATGTTGCTATCATACAAGGAAAATTCCCTCACGCAGGAGTGGCTCCAAGAGATGTTCCGCTACAGGAACTCTCAGTAAAAAATGACTCTTATTAGTATGACATAAACCCATGCATGATGATGATGAACATCCCACCAACATGGCATAAAAGGGATTTTAGTGCAAACATACATGACGACAACATGAGTATCCCATCAACATACAACAAATGGATCTCAAAACACAACATGACGAATCATGACAACAAGTACATCACACAGCTGATTCCGCATCAAATCAGGCAGGAATCATGAGAAAAGTAAGAAACGGGATCCCACATCAAACATCAAACAGGGATATGTGCAGCACAATGCATAGCAAAAGAATTTCATGAACACACTGCATATACCTCACATCTAGGGGCCATCTGAAGAAGCGGATGTCAAACTGCTGAAGCTGTTCGGACCATCGATCTCATGGAATCGAATCGCATGAAAATGGTTGCTCGCATATGAACGCTGACACTTACACTCCACTTAAAAAAATTGGCTAAAGAATCGAATGAGAAAATGGAAAATTTGAATGCACCATCAGATTTGTGGCATCAAATAGTGCAAAATTCACTGTCAAATTTTTGAATTTTGAGAAAATGAAAATCTGGGGCTCAAGGAATCTTTTAGATTCCTCAAAGATTTCATCCGCCGAGTCCTATGCAATTCGGCTACTCAGATCAGGAAACTGGCTGCGTCATCGGGTTCGTGTCATCGAGAAGTGTAGGATTGACATAAAATTTGTCCAATTTGGACACTGCAAAAATTTCACCCTCCTGGAAATTTCGCTCAGTCATGGTTCCCCCTGCATTAAAAAATTAATTAAAAAAAATCTTCTCGATTTCCATGCCCTCTCCTGGTTCCTCCATTTGCCTAGGCGAATTGATGAACTGCGTTTAAATAAAAAATGTATTGACGGATTTCACAAGAAAATCGTTGGCTGAGTTGGTTCAAGATCTGTTTGGTATGGAGGAGGTCGGGCGGTTAAACCTCGCCTCCTCCTTTTTTTTACACACCAAATCTTTTATTTTTAAAATGGGTCGGGCTGGGCCTGCCCATCCCACCTCCATCGGCTCCGTTGCGTTTCTTTAAGGCTGTTGGTGTCAGGTTGTTGGGATTGGGTCCGTGCCCCAAGGGCCAGCCCACCCAACTCTATGCTTTAATCATGGTGGTTTCGTGGAATGGGGGGAGGGGCCGGGGGTAATGGCCCACCCCTCCACAATTACATAAATTTTAATATGCTTTGGGGTGGCGGGGTTGATGGCCCGCCACTCCCCTTTTTTAATAAATTTTGTTATTAAACAATATTGTCGTTTGTTAAAAATCCCAATTTTAGGCCGAAGCAGTCATTTTAACTAGGCAACAATTTTTCTCAGAATCTGGCTAGAGTTGGCTAGATTCCGTCCACCAGAAAAAATCCAATTTGTGTCTTCATTAGTCCTACCAAGTCAGCAAAAGTCAACCCAACTTTGACTGCTTCTATCTTCTTCATCCGGACTCAGATTGACGAACCGTTCACACCACCGCAATCATGACGATGAGATCTTTAACATGAACCTAGTTCAAGCATAATCCAAACACTTTTATTTTTGAGCTTTCATAAGCCCTCTTTGTCTTGTGTGTGTCTCTAGAGCCACCTAGATCAATCAACTGCTCAAATCAAGAAACTAACTGCGTTGTCAGGTTCGTGTCGCCGAGAGGTGTAGGATAGACATAAAATTTGTCCAATTTGGACACTGCAAAAATTTCACCCTCCTAGAAAGTTTGCTCAGTCATGGTTCCACCTACATTAAAAATTTAATTAAAAAAAATCCTCTCAATTTTCGTGCCCACTCTTGGTTCCTCCATCTTCCTAGGCGAACTAATGAACTACGTTTAAATAAAAATTGTGTTTATGGATTTCACAAGAAAATCGTTCGCTGAGTTGGTTTAAGATCTGTTTGGTACGAAGGAGGTCGGGCGGTCAAAACCCGCATCCTTTTTTTACACACCAAACATTTTATTTTTAAAATGGGTCGGGTTGGGCCCGCCTTGGGCGGTCCGCCCACCCCACCTCCGTCGGCTCCGTTGCGTTTCTTTAAGGCTATTGGTGTCAGGTTGTCGAGATTGGGTATGTGCCCTAAGGGCCGGCCCACCCAACTCTACGCTTTAATCATGGTGGTTCCATGGAATGGGGGGAGGGGATGAGGGTAATGGCCCGCCCCTCCACAATTACATAAATTTTAATACGCTTTGGGGTGGCGGTGTTAATGGCCCACCACCCCCCTTTTTTTTAATAATTTTTGTTATTAAACAATATTGTCATTTGTTAAAAATCCTGATTTTAGGCTAAAGGAGTCATTTTAACCAAGTAAACATTTTGCCCAGAATCTGGCCGGAGTCTGTCGGATTCCGTCCGCCAGAAAAAATCTAATTTGTGTATTTATTAGTCCTGCCTAGTTAGCAGAAGTCAACCCAACTTTGATTGCCTTTATCTTCTTCATCTGGACTCAGATTGACAAACCGTTCACACCATTGCGATCATGACGACGAGATCTTTAACATGAACCTGGTTCAAGCATAATCCAAACACTTTGATTTTTGAGCTTTCATAAGCCCTCTTTGTCCTATGTGTGTCTTTGGAGCCACCTGGATCACTAAACTAATAGCAAACAAAATTAAACAGATTTTGTCCAATCACATTACTCTAGAATAGTTTCCCTTTCTCCCAGACATAATTATTCAATATGTTCTGGTCATCTCAAGGGAATGTATCCACTCAATTAAATCTCACAGGTTGAAGGCTTGTTTGTTGAAAATCCACCTCATTAAAGTGTATGATAGGGTTGACTGGGATATTCTCAGATTGATTCTCCATAAAGTCGGTTTTCTCCGTAGACAAACCAATTGAATCATGGCATGCATCACATCGAAAAATTTGGTTTTTTTGATCGATGGTTTGTCGATAGATTTCTTCCATATGTCTATAGGTTTGCATCAAGGATGTGCATTGTTACCATTACTATTTATATTGATCATTGATGGGCTTAGCAGAGGGATCATAGTGTCTAAGGAGGCAAGTAAGATTTTTGGTTACAGTGTTATGAGAAATATTTCAATCTCTCATCTTATGTTCATTGATGACTTTGCTCTAGCATATGTAAGAATCATTTCAGAATGGCAAACTTTTCATCAAAACATTACTAAATTTGGGAAAGCCTTTGGGCTCATCATGAATAAGGATAAATCTGAGCTTATCTTAGATGGGATGGAGGAGGTGGAGATGAAGCAGATTGTTTCTCTTTTTGGTGTTAAAGTGAGACCGTTGTATTAAGGTTTCAAATATTTTTGTTTTTACTTAAAGCCCAATAATAATGATAAGCAGGACTGGGAGTGGCTTATATACAAATTCGTGAAGAAGTTATCCATGTGGGAACATAAATGGTTGTCATTGGGTGGTAGGTTGATCATCATTAAGATAGTGCTACAGGGTATTTCAGTAAATAGGAAGCACTTATTTCACTCACCTAAGGTGGTCATCAAAACATTTGATGCAATCATAGCTAGATTTATATGGGTTCGTGTTGGTAATAAAAATGAATTTCACTTGGTACGAATTGAAACAATTGCCAAGAATGAGTAGGTAGGTGGATGGGGTTTCAAGGATACAAAGGTTTTCAACCTTGCCTTACTAAGAATTTGTGGAGATATTTTCGTGGCTTAGGTATTTGGCATCAAATCATTAGTGAGTGATATCTAAATTTATCTAATCTCGAAGAATGGGTTCAAATTGGAGCACCTGAGAAGAAGAAGAACTCTTATATGTGGCGTAGCTTGATGAAAGTGAAGCCTTGGCTATGTGGCAATTTAAATTGGGAGGTTGGTAGCAGTGACAAGATCTCTATAGGTTTGGATGTTATAAAGGGCATGGTTTGAAACCACATTCTCTTTGTTCCATTGATTAACTATCTCAACAATTGTGGTCTTTATTCTCTAGCACATATTGGCAGCAATCGAGCCTCCATCTTATCTCCTACCAAATGGTCATACTCCTACAATCTAGATCTTCTTGTGGAGTACATGGATGAATGGGAACAATACCGTTTTATGGTTTTTCAAGCTAGAATTACACTAACCAAGAAGCCTGATAAACTAGACTGGGGTGGGCTAGTGCAGGAGGGTAACATCGTGGTCAAAGAAACATATGGATTTATTTCTCAAGGGAAATGGATCCTACGTTGCTTGGACATCCAAAATGTGGAAATGGGAGGTGCCCTTGAAATTGAAGTGCTTACAGGGCTCGTCCTACATAACCAGATTCTCACTTGGGAGAATTTGTTGACCTAGATTGTCATTGATGTCAATATGGCAATATTCTGGATGAGTAAACAATGATGGGAAGCCATTGGAAAGACATTGGAAACCATCGGAAGAGCTCATTAGAAGCTCAAAACAAGAGCAGTCAAAGAAAATCCAGAGGAAGAAGTTCAACGGAAGAAACAAAGAGGAACACGTAGCGAAGAAGCATAAACAGCGGTATCAAAATCCACAAGAAAGCCAAGTAAGTGTAAGAGCAGGAGATTGAGGAGGAGCCATATCGAGATCCAAAGAAGTCAACAGAGGATCCAAAAGAGCGGAGGAGTATATAATATAGGAAGAAATCAAGAATACGGATGAAGAGTGAATGCACGTGATTATATTCCAAAAAGCAGGTTTGAAATAGTGACAGTGGTTTTTGGGCGGACTCAAGGTTGTAAGTGGTTTTTAGGGCTGATCACTCGATGCCATTCATCGACTGACGCGTGGCAAGAGAAGGAGAGAGGAAACTGCCTTATCGGGCGGGTAATCCTCGTGCATGTAGCTCACCCGATATCATTGTCGAGCGTTGGATCAAATGCATTTTGATCTACGGTGCAAGATCACCGAGCAGCTTTGTTGGTCGGATGGGATGGTAAGATCTACAGTGGAGGATTGATTCGAAAAAGGCAAACATCGGAAAATGTGCATGTGCGGACCCAACGATATATATGTCCGAGTGTATAGATAGTTGAAGTCCGGCAAAGTGTTTTGGAGTAGGGTTTTCAGTGTATTTCATATGTATCCTTGTATTCCAGCTTTAAGCCTTGCCACATTAAAATATGTGATTGTGATATATATATATATATATATATGGACCCACGGGACCATTACAATATGATGTATTGTTATATCTCATCTGCCTATCGGAACTCTCATAGTGCAAGTTATAAAGGGCTATCACCCCTGAACCACCAATTGTGATACGTATGCGGACCCACTACGACGTTATAACATACCCTATTATAATATCGAGTTCGCCGCAATATCGCAAGCCTTGTTGAAGTTTTTGCCACATTAAAATCTGTCGATTGCGATATAATTGTGGACTCGACTACACCATTATAGCATGGCTAAATCACATGTCGCATCCACGGTAATCGCAATGTTCAAAGGAATTTCGATCCGGTGATTGTGATAAGGGTATGGACCCGACAGCCTTATTAATAACTGTTTAATACCATATCGCATCCGCTCCGGTCGGCAGTTGGGAATCGGCTATGTTATGTGCGAACCTCCGGAAGCGGCAATTGCGATAAAAGGATGATGTGGCATGTGGGACCTTTTATATGGATATAGTCACTCTTATATGGTTTCCGTGAACAATTTATGTATATTGTATGAATATTAAAAAAGGGCCTCTCTGATATTTTTTAATATGCAACACTATTGTAATTCGGCCTCTCTTCCACATTAACATGTCCTGTGTGTATTGATGGATTTGAAGAGACAGAGGAAGCCGAAGAGTGAGCGCAAAGGAAGCCGAAAGATCAAGTGAGCGTTGAGGAAGCGGAAGAGCCAGCGGAGAAAGGAAGACAAAGGTTAGGGGTATCAGGAATATAAAACAGAGAACAAGGAAAGTTTTGGGTTACTGAAAAACTATAAGAAAATAAAGGAAGCCGAAGCTCTGGCAAAAGTGGAAGGAACAGGAGGACAGAAGTAAATCATAGGCCCAGCTGGGTTGGGAGCAGAGAAGTACAACCAAGCAGATCCAGACGGTTTACAGCAGAGGGTTGTTGCCCTTGAGGTAGGTGCCTCATAACTGAAAGGATTGGTGTCCTTGGGAGTTGGTGCTCCTAAATTCAAGGTTGGTGCCTTGACAAGACAGAGTTGGTGCTCTGGAGGCTGGAGCCTCACAAAGAGTCCAAGTTGGTGCTTGGCAACTGATTGAAGCCATATCTATATATATTGTACTTGATTTATTGCAAATATCACATTAATAAAAGCATCTATTCCTGTTATCTACTTCTGTATTCCAAATATAAATGTTTTTAACTAATATACATAATAATTGAAAAGAAATATTGATTCACCCCCCCTCTCAGTATTTCCAATAATTGGTATCAGAGTGGGCTTCTTCATATCAGCCTAACAGCTTGAACAAGGATTCTTAGTCATGACAAGAAATCAAGAAGTGTCAGGAAGACCTCCTCTGTTCGATGGCACAAATTTTGGTTTTTGGAAAAAGAGAATGTCCTATTACTTAATGTCCCTTGGACCTGAGGTTTGGCATTCGGTCTTAAATGAGTACATAGCTCCTTCCACTCTTCCAACAGATCAAGACGAGAGGAAAGTCTACGTTGCGAATGCAAAAGCCTTAAACTCCATCACTAATGGAATCATTGATTCTGAATTTACAAAAGTCATGAATTGTAACTCTGCCAAAGGACTATGGGATAAGCTAATTAGCTTATACGACGGGGACTCCAAAGTCAAGAAGGAAAAGCTTCAAACACATAGAAGGCAGTTTGAAAGTCTAAAAATGGATTATGAAGAAGATATTGCATCATACTTTCTCTGAGTAGCTGAAGTGGTCAACTCTCTTAAAGGATTGGACGAAAACATTGAAGAAAGCACCATTGTTCAAAAGGTCTTAAGATCTCTCCCAGACAAATTTGACTCCAAAGTAAGTGCCATAGAAGAAGAGAAGGATCTAGATACTCTCAAGATGGATGAACTCCATGGAATCCTCATTGCCTATGAGATGAGAAAAGGTTGCCCAAGTTCCAAAGATGCAGCATTCAAGGCCTCAAAATCAAAAAAGGGGAAAGAAAGGAATGTCAGTAGTGATGAATCCAATGTTGAATCCGAATTGGCGCAATTTGTACGGAGGCTGAAGAAAGGATCTAAGCTAAAAGGTAAATACCCTCTTAGTTGTTTCAAATGTGGAAAAATAGGTCATTATGCTGCAAAATGTCCTCATAAGCATGATAGTGATGACGAAGAAAATTCTAAAAGGATGGTACACAAAAAGAAAGGGTTCAATAAGAAGAATTTCCTCTCTAAGCAAGATGAGTTTGATGAAGATGAATTTGTAGTCATCAAAAAATAACAAATCAATGCAAAGGAGGTAATGAAGAATCAGATGAAGAAAATGACCATGTTGGAAGCCAAGAATTATTATTCATGGCATTCACAAATGATGATGACTCAGGGCTAGATGGAAATGTAGAAGAATTGTTAATAAGCGCCATTGAAGAAAATGAGAACCTACGGAATAAAATTATTTCTCTCAAGGTAGAAAATGAGGAAATAAAAAGAAGGGAAGATCTCTTGAAAAGTAAGCTAAAAGAAAAAGAATAAGCTTGCAAAGAACGTGAATCCGAAATAGTATCTTTGAGGAAGGAATTGGAGCAAGTTAAAAAGGGTTGGAAAAGCTCTCAAATACTTGACACTATCCTAAATAATCAAAAACCTCAACATGACAAATCTGGAATAGGTTTTAGAGGAGAATCATCAAGTACTAAGAATAATGCAAAAATCTATGTCGACGTACTTTCCAGCAACCCAAAAGAAGAAAGATTATTTCATCAAAGTCTCATCCCAAATCCAAAGAATGAAGAGAGAGTAACTCCAAGGAAGAATGTTGATTTGAATCATGGATGTTACAACAGATACAAAATAGTATTTCATCAAAGGCCCATCTCAAATTCAAAGAATGAAGCGGGAGTAACTCCAAGGAAGAATGTTAATTCAAATCATGGCTATTACAATAGGTACAAAACTATCTTTTTTGGGCATTGTTTCTATTGTAAAAATTTTGGTCATCAAGCTAGACATTGCATGGCTCGTAAGAATGAAACACCAAAACTGAAGGATCAAATAAACAAACCATATGGCCCCAAAGGGCAAGGACAAATCAAGACCTACAATTCTTTTGATCCCTTGGCCAAATTTGATCTGATTTGCTCATTATGTAATAATAATGGACACAATGAACAAAATTGCCCACTCAAAAGAGGAAAAACAAGAAGTGAGAATCCCAACACGGATAAATGTGGCCTAGCTCTATGTGCTCAAAATAATGAAAATCATTGGTTTGTGGATAGTGGGTTCTCCAGACACATGACAGGGGACAAAAGGAAGTTTATCTCATTGAACAAAAAGGAAGGAAATGTATCCTTTGAAAGTGGATCTGTCAAAATTACTGGAAAAGAAATTGTTACTCTTATTAATGGAAAAGGAAAAGCTCAAAATGCTTTGTTGTTAAACAGGCTCAAACACAACCTCTTGAGTGTTAGCCAAATCTGTGATCAAGGACATAATGTTGTCTTTAGCACCAAAGACTGTGAAATAAGGAACTCTTCCTCAGGGGAACTTGTGGTGAAAGGGGTTAGAACACCATACAACGTCTACATTCTGAACAAGATTCAAGAAGACAAATGCTACTTAAGTCAAACAGATGAAAGTTGGTTGTGGCACAAGCGACTTGGACATACAAGCTTCAATAACTTGATCAATATCAGCAAGATTAAAGTAGTATGAGACATTCCAAAGTTATTCAAACCGAATCAAGGAATATGTGGTCCATGTCAACATGGAAAGCAAACCAGAACCAGCCACAAGACCAAGGAGTTTTCTACATCAAAGCCTTTGGAGATAATCCATGCTGATTTATGTGGACCAACTAGAACTCCGACACTCCAAGGAGAAAGGTACTTTGCTTTATTTATTGATGACTATACTAGAAGGATGTGGATATATTTTATAAAATATAAATCTGAAGCATTTGAGTGTTTTAATAATCTTAAAGCTCTTGTAGAAAATGAAAAGGATTCAAAGATTAAGTGCCTCAGAACAGATAGAGGGGGAGAATTCACATCAAAAGAATTTAATGAATTCTGTAAAATACATGGAATTAAAAGAGAACTCTCTGCTGCCAGAACACCCAAGCAAAATGGGGTAGTTGAAAGAAGAAACCGAACAGTTCAAGAAATGGCTAGAACAATGTCAATAGCAACTAACTTACAGCCAAAATTCTGGAGAGAAGCAATCGGGACAACTATCTATACCCTGAATCGAACTTAATTAAGACCAAATAATGAAAAGACTCCTTATGAATTATGGAAAGGAAGACCTGCTTTAGTAAAATATTTCAAGATTTTTGGAAGCAAGTGCTTCATAAAAATCAATGATGGCTCACCAGGAAAGTTTGATTCTCAGGTTGACGAAGGGATCTTCCTTGGATATTCTACACGAAGAAAAGCCTACAAATGCTACAATAATTGACTACGGAAAATAGTGGAAAGCATTGATGTAAAGATTGATGAAGACCTTCCAAAAAAATAAATTGAAGAACATGAAGTTGATCCTCTCATTGAAGAATAAGAACCTGAAAAAGAAGAAATAGATCAAGAAAAACCCAAGGAAAGAGAACCATCTCAAACCCCTTCAAAGATGAAGTTTCTCCAAAAATATCACCCAGAAGAGCAGATTATTGGCAATGTAGATGAATGGATGCAAACATAAAGAAGAATGAGAAGTACACCAAGGAAAAGGATGTTGCTCTTCTATCCATGATAGAACCAGAAACATTTACTCTAGCAAGTAAGGATCCTCATTGGGTAAAAGCCATGGAAGAAGAAATGTCTCAAATTGAGAAGAATGAGACATGGGAGCTGGTACCTCATCCAAAGGACAAAAACATAATAGGAACCAAGTGGGTGTTCGAAAACAAAATGAATGAAGATGGATAGATCATTAGAAACAAGGCAAGGCTTGTTTGTAAAGGCTATTCACAAATTGAAGGAATTGACTTTTAAGAAACATTTGCACCAATAGCTTGTGTGGAAGCTATTAGGATGTTCTTGGCATTTGCTTGCTCAAAAGGATTCAAAATCTATCAAATGGACTTAAAATCAACATTTCTGAATGGGGAACTCAAGGAAGAAGTCTACATGGAGCAACCAGAAGGGTTTAATCTAACAAAAGGAAAAGACTTTCTTTGTAAGTTGAAAAAGGCATTATATGGGTTGAAACAAGCTCCTAGAGCTTGGTACGCAAGATTGGATCACTATCTACAATAACAAGGCTTCAAGAAGGGGGTGACAGGAAGTAATCTCTACATAAAGACAGATGAGGATAAGTTACTAGTCACAATTGTTTATGTTGATGATCTAATTTTTGTTAGTAATAATGATGAGATGAGCCATGAGTTTTCACAAAATATGTCAAAAGAGTTCGAGATGTCAATGATAGGAGAGTTATCTCACTTCCTTGGGCTACAAGTATCTCAAACCACGGTAGGCATCTTTATATCTCAAGCCAAATATCTTAAAGACATGCTTAAAAGATATGGAATGGAAGACTGTGCACCCATGAGCACACCTATGACCACAAGTTGCAAATTGAGCAAAAATGATGGCTCCCCTCCGGTAGATGCAACTCATTAGAGGTCAATAATTGGAGCCCTTTTGTACTTAACTACTACGAGACCCGACATCATGCAAGTAGTAGGAATGGTGGGAATATTTCAATCAGCTCCTAAACAATCCCATTTGTTGGCTGTGAAAAGAATTCTTAGATACCTGAAAGGAACTCCTGATTTCGGTCTCTGGTACCCTAAGAGCTCAACTCTTACCTTGACTGCATACACCGATGCTGATTGGGCCGGAAGTGTCGATGATCGAAAAAGTACTAGTGGAAATGAATTCTTCTTGGGAGACTGTTTAGTATCTTGGCTCAGCAAAAAATAGACATCCATATCACTATCTACAGTTGAAGCCGAGTATATAGCTGCCGCAGATTGTTGTACTCAAATACTATGGATGAAGGAAGCTCTAAAAGATGTCAACATAGGTAAAAATCAACCAACTACCATCTATTGTGATAGCACAAGTGCGATCAGCCTCAACGAAAATCCAGTGATGCACTCAAAGACCAAACATACACCAATCAAGTATCATTTCCTTCGTGAGCAAGTAGTTGAACAAAACATCATCTTGGAATATATCAATACTAAGGAGCATATAGCTGATATTTTCACAAAACCTCTTCCTCGGGAAGCATTTGAACATCTTCGCCAAAAGATGGGAGTTATATCTTTAGCATCATTTAAGTTGATTCATAAAGATGTTGCAGGACAAGGGGAGCAGTTCGATATGGGGAGTCCCTAAGCACTCCTTTGTCATTGATGTCAAAGGGGGAGAGAGGAAGAATATTGCCATCAATAACAAAGGGGGAGATTGTTGACCTAGATTGTCATTGATGTCAATATGGCAATATTCTGGATGAGTAAACAATGATGGGAAGCCATTGGAAATATATTGGAAACCATCGGAAGAGCTCATTGGAAGCTCAGAACAGGAGCAGTCAAAGAAAATCTAGAGGAAGAAGTTCAATGGAAGAAACAAAGATGAACACATAGCAGAGAAGCATAAACAACGATATCGAAAGCCACAGGAAAGCCAAGTAAGTGTAAGAGCGAGAGATTGAGGAGGAGCCATATCAGGATCCAAAGAAGTCAACAGAGGAGCCAAAAGAGTGGAGGAGTATATAATATAGGTAGAAATCAAGAATACGGATGAAGAGTGAATGCACGTGGTTATATTCCAAAAAGCTAATGGCAGAAGTGTCCTCAGACATGTAATTTTATTAATCAGAAAAAAGATAATTACATAATTGATTTTGCAAGAGTTTACACCCGAACATCCAAACACTCTTGCAATGAGCTATTTATAAGCTCCATGTCCTAACTACCTCTAATTATGGATCACTTATTAAATAACAAGTGTCCATTTACATTAAATGCTATTCAAACCAACTAGCTAACAAATCTCCTAAAATAGAGCCTAAGATATGACACATTTGGAGAGTCATATCTAGTTACAACAATATGCTAATTCTAAAAGTTTCCATTAAATAATTAAACATTCTAGAATAATAATTATTAATTTAATATCTTAAATTAATAATTATTTTATTCTAATTTTATAACCTATGATAAAATTGTATTTTTGGATCATCTAACATTCCCCCCATGATCCAAAGATACATTACAACAGATACCAAGTTCATCCCTGAACTTAGTAAATTTTATTCTGCCAAGCAGTTTCATGAAAATGTCGGAGATCTGATCTTCGGAAGGACAATAAACTGGCTTGAGAACATCTTTGGAAATGAGAGATATGATATGATGATACTTGGTGTCCACATGCTTTGTCTTTGAATGAAAAACTGGGTTCTTGGCAAGTTTGATGGCTGACTGGCTGTCAATGAATAATGATGTAGCTTCTGCCTGAGAAATGCCCAAGTAAATCTCCGTTGAGAAAAGCACTTTTCACATCCATTTGATGAAATTTCCATCCTTTCTGAGCGGCCAATGCAAGTGTTAATCAGATGGTGTTCCATTTAGCTGTAGGAGCAAAAGTTTCCTCATAATCAATGCCTTCCTACTGCGCAAAACCTTTTGCGTCAAGTCGTGCTTTATACTTTTCAAGTTCTCCCTTTTGATTATACTTAATTCTGTAAACCCATTTGCATCCTATGGGTTTAACATTTGCTAGACAATCAACAAGTTTCCAAGTGTTGTTATCAATTACTGCTTGATATTCTTCAACCATACCCTATTTCCATTCTTTATGTTTTACTGCTTCTTTGTATGTGGAAGGTTCAGTAAAATCATTTGCTATCAATACAAAATTGCCTTCACTTCTATGTGCCCTTCTGGTGCCTGCTTTATTTTGTTCATCAGGCTTTACATCTTTCAAAAGTTGAACTGCCCATTTCGGAAGTTGGTGCTCACTTGTTTGCGCTTCTATAAAGTCTCCATCATTGTAAAGAGGATTAATATAAACTGATGTTTGTCGTTCTGGTGAAGAGTCTGGAGAATCACTGTCAGAAGAACTACTACTGCTTGGAGATGCGGATGAACTGCTAGAAGACCTAGATGATGTTGTTGATGTAGATGGACTGGATGACTCATCTTCAGAGGAAGGAAAATCAAGTTCATACCAATTTGGTGAAGTTGGTTGACTTTGCATTTTTCCATTTCTTTTACTTCCCTTAGTTTCTAACTTGTGAAGAAGATTTTCAATTTCTTCAGCACTCTTACTCTCTGTTTCATAAAAAATGACATCCCTGCTCACAATGAATTTTCCATTGGTCAAAAGATGATACCCTTTCTTCTCATCAGAATAGCCAATCATTGTGAATTTTAAACTTCTTGATTCAAGCTTAGTTCGTTTTTCTTTCGGAACTAAGGCATAACATACTGATCCAAAAACTCTAAGATGTTTAACTCGAGGTTTGAAACCAAACCAAGCTTCATAAGGTGTGATTCCGTCTAAAGAAGCAGTTGGAGATCTGTTTCTTAAGTAGACAGCTGTATGAATTGCTTCTGCCCAATCTGTTGGACTTAACCTCTTGAAAGTTAACATGGATCTCGCCATTCCTAACAAAGTGCGATTCATTCTTTCGACTACTCCATTTTGCTGTGGAGTGTAAACATTAGTAAGATGTCGTCTTATGCCATTTTCACTGCAATAAGTTTTGAATTCATTTGAAGTGAATTCTCCCCCATTATCCGTGCTGAGAGTACCTATCTTTTCTTTGACTTCATTTTCAACAAGTTGGTGAAAAATTTTAAACTTCTCAAATGCTTCTGACTTGTTCTTAAAAAAGTAAACCCAAGTCATTCTACTGAAATCATCAATGAATAGTAAGAATATTTGCAACCACCAAATGAAGTTTGTAGTGGCCCAAAAACATCACTGTGAACTAGTTGTAGCCGCCTGTTTGCACGCCATGAACTTGTTGGAAAACATTCTCGAATTTGTTTGCCATAAATGCAAGCTTCACATTTTGCATTTTCCCTTTTGAAATTGGGAAGCCCTTTAACCATTCCTTGTTTCTGCAAGTGAGAGAGACTCTCAAAATTTAAATGTCCATATCTTACATGCCATAGTCTTACAGGTGAAATACCTGTATTCACTGCCCCTGCAAAATCAAAATGCCTTGGAATAACTATCCCTTTCATCCATAATAGGTTTCCATCTTCATAACCTATCACGATTGTTTTCAAGTTCTGTTTGGTTGAATTAATCTTGACTAAACCATCTTCCATAATCACCTGATGTCCTGCTTGTCGAATCGTGACTAAAGAGAGAAATTTTTTCTTAAAACTTGGTACATACCATACATTGGAAATCATCTTTTCTCCAATGCCAGGGAGAAAAACTTTAACTACTCCTTTTCCATGAGTATGTTTTGTATCATCAGCAAGAAAAATGGAATTAAGTTGGCAATCTTGAAAATTCCAAAAAAAATCACATTGACAAGTCATGTGTTGAGTTGCCCCTGAATCCAAGATCCAGGCATCTTCATAGTCACTTCTAAGATGGGATGAAATTTGTGATGCTGGCGAGGAAGTAAAAACAAATTCTGAGTTATCATCATCTTGATCATTTGCAAATTGCGTTGAATGCTGCTGAAACTTGGGAATTTTATTAAGTGAAGTTCGACAATCCTCAGCATAATGGCCAACTTTGTTACATCTTCGACACACAATTTGACTTAAGTCTCTTCCTCTTCCTGAAGATTGTCCTCTGCCTCTGATTTGACTTCTATGTTGAGATTGTCCTCTACCTTGATTATTGTTTCCTTTTCCTTGAAAATTGCCTCTTCCTTGGTTGTTTCCTCTACCTTGAAAATTACTTCTTCCTGAACTGTTGCCTCTGTTAAAGTTGTTTCCTCTGCTTTGGCTTCGACCTCAACTTTGTGCATTATGTGCTGCTTGATTCTGATTCCCTCTACCTCTGCCTCAAGAACTACCTGTTGATGATTTACTAGTGTTGGCCTCTGTGAGAAAAACATCTTCACCAACTTTCTTCTTCTTCCCAAAAGGTTTATCATGTTGATTCAACATTTCACAAAGCTCATCAAACTTTAGTTTCTCTAATTTCCCAGTTAATTGTAGAGTCTCTAAAAAATGCGTGTAGGAAGAAGGAAGACCAGTAATTACAATTGTTACCATAAAACTATCATCAATTGCGGGAAAACCAGCATTAATAATTTCCTGCCTAATGTTCTTAAGTCTTGAGATATATTCAAGAACATCACCGCCTTTAGTTAATTTTTGTTGCAACAATTTTAATTGTAGATTGACTTTCTTTGATTCAGGCTGAGTATCAAAGAGGTCTTTAAAAGTTTTCAAAGCGGACCATGCATCTGTAGCATTTTCTATATGGACATACATATCATCATTCATAGAAGATTTAATAAGAGCTAAGGCTTTAGCATTCTTGACTTCCCATTTTGCTAGTGCAGCTGCATCTGTGGGTTTATTCGGCTTAACATCTCCATCACATATTCCTTGCCATAATTCATTGTAAATGAGAGTGCTTTCGATGAGACGATGCCATGTTTTATAAGATTTTGTACCTTCAAGTTTGTCGGAATCAGAAAACAAATTAATCAACTTAGACATTGTAGTGTTAAGACTTCACACTACGAATCAAGCTCCAAAAAACTCAAGATGCGCAACACAACAGCAACACACGACGCAAGAAACGAACTATCGGGGCTTGGCCTTGACCCTCGAATAGTTGTCAAAACAGAGAAAATTGACTGAGCTTTGCACTTGGCTCTAGTCAATTTCTCAAATTTTTACAAGGAAACTTTCAAATTTTGATTTTTACATTGGTGCTTTTGCACAATCTGGTAAAAAATTACCCCCCCCCCCCCCCCCTCAAAGTAAAATTACTTTGAGTTACAATGTGATGATCCCAATTAAAAAATAACTTCTTGAAAACAAATTACCCAACACACCTTATCTCTCCAATTTACAAATTACAAATAAAATCTCCTTATTACTTCAACAAAAATACAAATCACCTTATTGCTCCATTAACCATAAATTCCCAAAAATAAAAAATCACCAGATTTCTCCAAAAATATAATATTCCTTATCTCTCCACAAAAAATTACAAACAACGGAAAAACCTTATCACTCCATTAACATTACAAAATTAAAAAAAATATGTATATATTTCTCATTTCTTCAATCTTCAATTCAGCTATAAACTTTCAAATACAAAAACACTTTGAGAGGCTGAATTTTTTTTTTTTTTACACTGTCTGCCACGCTGGCGCTTAGGTTCACTTTTTGCTGGCAGGCCAGCGTTGGCTGGCTTCTTGCTGGCAGCCAATTTCAATCTCGATTGAGAGAACCGTTTCAGATTTCAATCTCTTGTGACAGATTTCATTCTCTGTATACAATTTAGGGAACAGTGACAGATTTTTTGCTTTAGACAACCAATTTCATTGTAGATTGAGAGAACGTTTACAGATTTTCGCATACTTCATTGTTTCGGCCCTGGTCATCCTTAATGCAAAACGGATTATGGAATAACTCACGCAAATTATTTATAAAGGAATTGAAAAAAAACAGCGCAGCTACAGAGCTATATTCCGACTTTCCTAGTAATTCCTTTAAGGCTTCTGGATCTAACCAGTGTACTCACAATTTAAACCTCATGGGACAACGGTTGAGTGGACGGCCGGTTGTACATATTCATCGTAAAAGAGCACACGAAATCCTTTAAAATGGAAAGAAAAAACAAAAAATGGCATTCACCGTGATCTTGTGTATATCTTTCTGGTCGACTGTCTTTTGTTTGTCCACGCAGCGAATCTTCACTAATGACTCCGACAGCATCCGTAAGCAGAAGCTGTATGGTTCACGCATGGCGAGCTCCGATAGAACCTTCTTATGCAGCTGGATGTTCTCGGGGCGTTTTCTGAGATCCCCACAGCACTTTCTGAGATCCCCACAGCGGATCTGAAGCCCTTTCCGGGCGAAATAACGGCCCTTCTCAGGCCCATAGTGGGAGCTGGATTGTCCACTAACTCAGCAACAGAAGTTCTGCCGCGTATAGGGATTCTCGTCTCCAAATGTAGTCTGAGATCTGTGGGAGACGTAGTTGTCTCACTGTTGTTTTGCCGTATTGAAAGCTATTTCACAATCATGGCAGAAGTGGGAGCAGAGAAAATAATAGAAATTGGAGACACAGCAATTTGATAATAACACAAAAAAAATTGATTTACAGATTTAAAAATCTAAAATCAATAAAATAATACACCCTTGACAAATTTCATACCAAACATTCGCTGAACAATTCAATGGAGTTTTCCACAAACTTGAAGAGCTGGAATCTCCTCTTCACATCCACTGCAGCATTATTGGAGCTCTGATACCACAATAATGGAAAAAGTGTCCTCAGACACGTAATTTTATTAATAAAAAAAAAGATAATTACATAATTGATTTTGCAA
Source organism: Pinus tabuliformis (assembly GCA_031772625.1). Taxonomy (NCBI): domain Eukaryota; kingdom Viridiplantae; phylum Streptophyta; class Pinopsida; order Pinales; family Pinaceae; genus Pinus; species Pinus tabuliformis. The sequence goes on along the minus strand of CM062820.1, from coordinate 672,270,773 downwards.
GAGTTTACACCCGAACATTTAAACGCTCTTGCAATGAGTTATTTATAAGCTCCATGTCCTAACTACCTCTAATTATGGATCACTTATTAAATAACAAGTGTCCATTTACATTAAATGCTATTCAAACCAACTACCTAACAAATCTCCTAAAATAGAGCCTAAGATACGACACATTTGGAGAGTCATATCTAGTTACAACAAAATGCTAATTCTCAAAGTTTCCATTAAATAATTAAACATTCTAGAATAATAATTATTAATTTAATATCTTAAATTAATAATTATTTTATTCTAATTTTATAACCTATGATAAAATTGTATTTTTGGATCATCTAACAAAAGCAAGTTTGAAATAGTGACAGTGGTTTTCGGGCGGACTCAAGGTTATAAGTGGTATTTAGGGTTGATCACCTGATACCATTCATCGACTAATGCGTGGTAGGAGAAGGAGAGAGGAAACCGCCTTATCAAGCGGGTAATCCTCATGCATGTAGCTCACCCGATATCATTGTCGAGCATTTTGATCTACGGTGCAAGATCACCAAGCAGCTTTGTTGGTCGAGTGTAATATCAACCGTTGGATGGGATGGTAAGATCTACGGTGGAGGATTGATCCGAAAAAGGCAAACATCAAAAAATGTGCATTTGCGGACCCGACGATATATATGTCCGGGTGTATAAATAGTTGAAGTCCAGCTAAGTGTTTCGGAGCGGGGTTTTTAGTGTATTTCATATGTATCCTTATATTCCAGCTTTAAGCCTTGCCACATTAAAATATGCGATTGCGATATATATATATATATATATATATATATATATATATATAGATATATATATATATATATATATATATATATATGGACCCATGGGACCATTACAATATGATGTATTGTTATATCGCATTCGCATATCGGAACTCTCATAGCGCAAGTTATAAAGGGCTATCACCCCCGAACCACTGATTGTGATACGTATGCGGACCTACTGCGACATTATAACATGCCCTATTGTAATATCGCGTCCATCGCAATATCGCAAGCCTTGTTGAAGTTTTTACCACATTAAAATCTGTTGATTGCAATATAATTGCAGACCCGACTACACCATTATAGCATGGCTAAATCAAATGTCGCATCTGCGGTAATCGCAATGTTCAAAGGAATGTCAATCCGGTGATTGCAATAAGGGTACGGACCCAACAAACTTATTAATAATTGTTTAATACCATATCGCATCCGCTCCAGTTGGCATTTGGGAATCAGCTATGTTATGTACGAACCTCCAAAAGCAGCGATTGCGATAAAAGGATGACATGGCATGTGGGACCTTTTATATGGCTATAGTCACTCTTATATGGTTTCTGTGAACAATTTATGTATATTGTATGAATATTAAAAAAAGGGCCTCTTTGATATTTTTTAATATGCAACACTATTGTAATTTTGCCTCTCTTCCACATTAATGTGTCCTGTGTGTATTGATGGATTTGAAGAGACAGAGCAAGCCCAAGAGTGAGCACAGAGGAAGCTAAAAGATCAAGCAAGCGTTGAGGAAGCCAAAGAGCCAGCGGAGAAAGGAAGACAAAGGTCAGGGGTATCAAGAATATAAAACAGAGAACAAGGAAAGTTTTGGGTCACTGAAAAACCGTAAGAAAATAAAGGAAGTTGGAGCTCTGGCAGAATTGGAAGGAACAGGAGGACAAAAGTAAATCATAGGCCCAGCAGGGTTGGGAGTAGAGAATTACAACTAAGCACATCCAAACGGTTTACAGTAGAGGGTTGGAGCCCTTGAGGTAGGTGCCTGAGAATTGAAAGGATTGGTGTCCTTGGGAGTTGGTGCTCCTAAATTCAAGGTTGGTGCCTTGACAAGATAGAGTTGGTGCTCTGGAGGTTGGAGCCTCACAAAGAGTCCAAATTGGTGCTTGGCAACTGATTGAAACCATATCTATATATTGCACTTGATTTATTGCAAATATCACATTAATAAAAGCATCTATTCTTGTTATCTACTTCTGTGTTCCAAATATAAATGTTTTTAACTGATATACATAATAATTGAAAATAAATACTGATTCACCCCCCCTCTCAGTATTTCCAACAGAATTTACCCAAGAGAGGATTTTTAGGACTGGGAATTTGTCCTCTAGGTCATGGTGTGAATGAAGAAGTTGTACATTTGATTCTGGTTTGTCGCTTTGCACTCTCAATCTAGGAAAAGGTTAGTAGTTTTCTCAAGATTGACAAAGTGGCAGTAAGGTCTTCTATTGATTCATGCCTTAGTGATTGGATTTTACACTAGAAAGAATTTGGATCTATCGCTATGTATATATTTTGGGGCCTTTGGAGGTGTAGAAATGCATGTATATTTTGAACATAAGGTCCTTGATGTGCAGATTTCTAGTGTGAATATCCTGGCCTATTTTCAGGAGATAGGGCCACATTGGCCAAAGCCACCCAGAGGATCTTGTGTCTATAAGGAACTTAATCTTTCATCCCCGGTTGGTTTTTTCAATGGGGCTTCATGGAACAGAGAATTTGGGTGTTGGGCATATATTGTGTTCAGTCCTTCCTAGTCCTATCAATTATTTTGGTATGGGGCTTCTAGATCTAATAGCAGAGTTGAGATGGTGGCGCTCAGGGGTGTTTTTAGGTGTGCATCATGGTTGACTCTGGAGGAGATTGAGATAGTAAGGGATTCCAAAGCAGAAATTTGTTGGGAACATGGTCGATATTCTTTTGGGGTGCATTCTGTATTCCATCGGATGTCATAAATTAAATCTCTGATGGGAAGCTTTAATAGCTTGTCCTTCTCCCATGTGTATCATGAGTAGAATTTTAGGGAAGATCTCTTTTCGAAGCAAGGTATCTCTGCTCTGCCTAGTTAGTTTTTCTATAATGTACTTGTTGATGGATCGATCAGATGCTCGAGGGCCATCTTCTTCTAAGGGAGGAAATATCTATAAGTTTTTTTTTGGGTCTATTTTGCTTTCCTTTTTTTTCTCTTTTGTTTTCAGGTCCTTTTGTTATAAGCTACATGTTTCATCAAGCATTTTGTCTGGGATTTGTGCTTTTATTTCCCTACCAACGACCCATTTTGTTTCTTGGGGTATCTCTCATTTTGGGGAGGTGTTCTCTATTTATATGTTGGATCTGATTTCCTTTTTCATATCCTTTTGTTTCCTACTGATATGTCTTTTACAGTGGCTTATTAGCGGATCCTTTGTGCATGTTTTTTCTTAGGCTAGTCATTATTTCTAGTTGTCTCATGTGGACATGGCATCCTTTCCCATGTCTAGTTTTTTTTTGGTCAAATTCTCAACATTGGGGTATACAGATCTACACACATGTAACTTAATTTCCTATTTGAAAGAAAGTTGTTTTTTTTTGGTGAAAAAAATGTCCTCTATGCACTACAACTAATGGTTCAACAATACAAGGTCATGCAAGATAGGTATGGTTTAATGGCATTGAAAGGTCAAGGGTTTCTGTAGAGGCTTGTTTTAATTCAAATTTAATTATCCTTTGAGCTAGTTTCAAGTTGGTTTTTGATTTGGGAAAATTTTAAATGGTGTTGTGATGTAGAAGAGGTGTAGATTACCAAGTTTTGAATCTTTGTGTCAAGTATTGAAGACACAAGGCCACAAAAACTTTGGGGCTTCCCATTACCACTAATAAACCAAGGAATATCTAAATTAAGCAATCAACTCTTCGTTTTTTATTTTTCAACTGCATAGAAGCTTTATTTTCTAAATAGATGTTTGAATTCAATTGCAGACATATTATAGTGGTTTTCCCTTTGCTCCACAACATTTTTCCTTCAAAGAGGCAAAATCATTGATTCAAGGGATCTCTCAGTGCCTAAGCTAATGATTTGCTTTGTGAAGGCTAAATTATTGACTTAAAAGACTAATAGCCCTTCCAAAGTCAATGATTGAGGCTTCACAGGATAGGTGATTGAACACAAGATCAAACTTTCTTTGATATTGACGAAAGTAAAGCAAGGAAAAAAATATGCCCAAGCCTAGATCACTAGGTTGGGAAGCCAATAAATATCTCAACCTAATGATTGGATTATTTAGTTTTGTATACTTAATGATTTATTTTTTTCAAAGAAAACAATATATTTATATTCATGAGTTATGAACATACATGTTTTTGTCCAATAGAGGTCAATCATATCAAAATAGAGACCTGAATTAGCACTGACAAAAATACCTCCCCTTATATTGACTAGACAAAACTTTACATTACCACAACTTCACAAGCATCTTCGTATAGATTATATGACCATAACCATTACATAACAATTGGATCATAATCAAACATTGGAATAACACTAACATTATTCATGGTAAGGAGAAATGAAACACTGATGAAATTTTTTACTAGAAAAAGGGATAGAAATGAAACTCCATGGCCTCAATTTCTAATCCATCCAAAAACTCATAGAAGCAAAAAGTGCTTGGATACAAATTCAATGCCACCTTTGAAATCTTGTTAACCTTTGGTTCAATTTTATGTAAACATACCTAAAGGAGGTTCAATGAAAAGATTGACTAATATTATGGATATCTTATAAAAGAGGTTTGGGACAAACATTTTCCACCACAATTTCTTAAAACTATCCAATCAATTATTGTTTACTTTCTCCCATGACCTATATCTTGATTATTATTTCTTGTTTGCAAAAGAGAGAATAGTGCAGAAAGCAGTAAAGTTTACCTTGGTGTTTGATCCTCTACCTAGAGAATAACGGATGTGGAAATAATTCTTTCAATTCATGTATAAAATTGCCCCAACCTCACATACATGTGGACCCCCTTAACTTTCTATCAAAATAGCCCCAAGGAATGCAAAAAATAGTTGGGACATGACAAGGACTCTGGCCTTTTTTCGCTTTTGACTCCTCTCTATATTCATTGGTAGTCTTAACAATCAATCCCATTATCAATTCGAATGGTATATCAATGTCCTGAAAGATACTTGAATTGTGAGGCCACCAAATTATGTTCGTCATAAAATAGGGAAATTTCAAATAAACTGAATCCTCTCACCAAAGCATCATGTAACCATTATTGCATGCATTACTCCAAACTCAATTTTATATCCTTCACCTAAATTGTGTATGGACAAAACACACAAAAATGTGCCTATACTCATATTTACCTAAAAGCATGTTGATCACTCACCTCAAATGCTAGGTTCGCTTCCAAGTTGAACAATTAGCTTCTCCTTGCCCAAAAGTCAACAATTTTCTTTACAATAGCCAATTTCTCACCTAACATTGTAGATCGGACTTGGACACCAGCGAATTTCTTCCTAGTTGTTCATACACAACTATTTGTCCCTTTGTGTGGTTTAACAAACTTTCTTGTTCTTTAATTCATCCTTTGCATGTAGCTAAAACATTTCACCTTTCGTTAAGCTCACCATGGCCTCTTCCTTCATATTTGATTCACCCATTGTAGGCCATCCTTCACTATCTTCTTGGTATATTTCTCTTTGGCCATTGAAATGGAGGTTGCAAGCTTTAGGGAGCCATATTTTCTTATAGGTAGAGGATTCCTTCACTGGGAATTTATGTGTACACCCTTTTGGCTAAATCTCAGTGTTGTACCCTCATAATTTATTTACATGCTTGAGTAATGCATGTTGTTTCCCCATTTGTTGTGTTTTCAACACTTGTGGTTTAGCAAATAAATTCCAGTAAAAAATGAACTATTTTTCACATTTGAATGGAGCATATCGGCATAAGGAAAACATATTAAGGTATCAACTTTCCAGAGCTTCAATGACCTTTAGCAATTGACTTGCAAGTTTCACAAAGTAATGGAAGGGTTTCAAATATGGTTGGGATTTCTTCATAAGAACTGTTGAAAAGTGTAACTAGGTTCGATTTTCATAATGACATGTGTAATTGTGATTTTATGTAATTGATGAAAAGAATAAAAATAAAATTATTATTGTAATGCTAGTCTCATGGGTTTCATGAGCAAGGAATTTTATCCCATTGTAAGCCTTTAGGATTTGTCATCTAGTCATAAAGTCAAAGAGAGTCAATGTCATGTATGAAGGACCCTTCTTAGGCATGTTACATTTGTATATAAGTCAATGAAAGTGTCAAATAGCCCTCCAAGACAAACATAGCCATCTCCCTTCAAGTTGGCTTCAATAATAATAATAATACCTCTCCAAATGACACGTCGGCCTAGCTTGTTGTCAATTTGACTTATTACCATGGGAAACAACTATAAATAAGCCACTCGGCCTCATCTCAGAGCAAGTAATTTCAATCATGATCTGCGATTGGAAGAAGTGTGAAAGGGTCATGCTCTACGATTAGAAGAAGTGTGAAAGGGTCAAGGAAGGCAACCTATAACCAGTGGGTGAAAGAAGAAGAAGATTGAACTATTTCAGATCTGTTTTGGGCTCTATATTGTCACACATGCGAATTGAGGCAGAATCTGTTGCAGAAGTAATCGAGAGTATTGTTGTAGGATCCAAGGTTGTCAAGGTCACTTGAAGAAGCTGAAGGCATCAAGTAGAATTATGTAAGAGAGTCTCCCCTCCAAGCAAAGTGGTGACAAGGTGTAGAAGTTGATTATCATACTTCTCACAAGTTGTAATTAGGGCTGAAATAAGGTACAGATCTGAAGTAGAAGTAAGTCAAAGTTGAAGGGAGGCCGAGAAGGAAGAAGAAGCAGAAGGTTGACAATCTTTAAGGTTCTCATCAAGGAAGCTTTGTGTTGTTGAAAAATGTAACTAGGTTCGGTCTTCATAAAATGTATTTGTCAAAAGATTTTTTATTATTGTTACAATGACTTATTAAAGCATGGGTTTCATGCTTAGGTCATCATTTTATTAGTCAAAGTCCCCATTGAGGACTCCTAGGATTAATAAAGAGTCAATACAGTCATTGCATATTTTATGAAACCCTTCTTGAGCTTTCGAATGATGTAAAAATAATTATTTTTGAATCAAAAATAAGTTATGTAACCTCCACACCAAGTCGGCCTCATGAAGATCAAGTGGCCTCAAGGAAGGCAATTCGACCTCATTAGAAGGCTATATATACAAGGCAGTTCGAATTCATTTGAGCATCTGAGTCTCTCAAGCATAGTTCAATCTTTGGAAGCTAGAAGCTGGGAAGAAGTGCGAAGTTGAAAGAAGGGCCCAAAAGAAGTGCAAGTTTGGTCAAGGATGAAGGAAAGAAGAAAATCGAAATTTTGGTACCTCTCTCTCTCTCTCTCTCTCTCTCTCTCTCGTGTGAGATGTTTTGGGATATCGAAGTCTCCTAGTCTAGGTCGAAGTTGCAGTTGATGCCAGAAGCTGCCAAGTCGAAGTTGTTAAGGTTGAAGTGTTATTGCTGCTAGGTCGAAGGTTGGATCGAAGAAGGAGAGGTTGGCTTGGTGTGGAGGAGGTCTTTGTCTAGGTAGAAGAGTCTCAAGGAAAACTATTGGAAGGAAGATATTTTGACTGGGTCTTCCCCTGGATAGGGGTCTTGCCCTCGCAAAGTGCCTACATCTTGTGTCTTGTGTTTTTGTGATCTTGATGCACACATAATTTGGTAATTTCTTGATGAAAGATAATATAAAAAATAAGTAAAAGAAGCCAACATAATTCACAAGTAATTATCAAGAAAGAGAAATATAACCCTAATCCTACTAGCATTGGTTTCTCAATATGGTATCAGAGCTAAGGTCGAAGAAGATTTAAGATCACTTCGTTGACTTAAAGGAAATGATTTCTCCCTCTATGATAAGAATGGGATTCACTTCAACAGGAAGATGGATCAAGAAGATTGTCTACTACTTATTCAACAAGGTTAAAAGTCAAGGGTTCTTAGTTACACTTACAAGATCCCTCAATGATGATAATGCATAGACCATTAACAATGGGGCATCAAGGCATATGATAGGGGAAAGTAAGAAACTACAAACTCTATCAAAGGAACAATCCTCTCATGTAGTGGATTTAGGAGACAACAAAAGCTATGATGTTAGAGGCCTGGGATCTACATCTTTGAAGCTAGAGAATGGAGAAAAACTATATCTCAACAACATACTATATGTTCCATGTTTTAAAAAGAATTTTCTTTCAATTTCTTGTTTAGAAGATAAAGGGGATAGAGTTGCTTTTATTGATGGAAAGGTCTTGGTTTGGGGAAAAGATTCTAGTATTGATAAAGCTAGGGCCATTGGAGTTCGTGAAGGAAGTTTGTATAGAGTCATTACACCACCTCCACAAGCCCTAGTTCATATGGAAATATCTCCTATTGAGCTATGGCACAGAAGATATGGTCATATTCACTACAAAGTCATTCATACTCTTCAACACTTAGTTCATGGCATCCCTGGTATCAAAGAAGATCATGAAGGAGTTTGCAAGGTATGCTTTTTGGGAAAACATACAAGAAAACCATTTTCAAATAGTGAAACAAGGTCTAAAGAAATATTAGACCTCATACATTCTGATGTGTGTGGGCCCATGTCTGGAAAATCACTTGGAGGTCATATTTACTATGTAACATTTATTTTTGATCACTCTAGAACAACATGGCTCTATCTTCTCAATAAAAAGGATGAAGTATTTGAGAAATTCAAAGAGTTTAGATGCGAAGTGGAAACCCTAACCAAAAGAAAGATAAAAACTTTGAGATCTGATAATGGTGGGGAATACAATTTTAAAGAATTATTTTCATATTGTAAAGAAGTAGGAATTAAGATGGATATTATTGTTCCCTACTATCCCGAACAAAATGGAGTGGTCGAAAGAAAGAATACAACAATTGAAGAATGTGTACAAATGATGCTACTTGATCAAGATTTGCCAAAGTTTCTATGGGGAGAAGCAACAATGAGAGCTACATATATTCAAAATAGAAGTCCTCATAGAATTCTCAATAATATGACACCCAAGGAATCATTCACAAGAAAGAAGCCAAGTGTTGACCATCTCTGAATCTTTGGGAGTCCTGCATATATCCATGTTCCAAAGGGAAAGCGAAAGAAGATGGATTATACAAGCATCAAAGGGATCTTCATTGGCTATAGTCTCTCCTCAAAGGAAGGAAGACACATTGAAGTAACAAGGGACATTATATTTGATAAGGATCAAGCCTACAAAAGATCAAAGGATATTCTTATTGATTCTAATGACAAAGATCTACCCATATTTGAAGAAGAAGAAGTACAACATGACAATCCTTCTACAATTCAAGAGGAAGAAGGACCAAGTGAGCCTATTCACATTGTGGTCATGCCAAGCACAAGGGAGAGGCCAAATTGGTTAAAATCCACTCTTCAAGATGTTGAAGGGCATGGAGCTGCAAAAGGAACCTTCAGGGAAAGCAAAAGGCCAAAGAGATATTTTGGATATGTTGCATATATGACAAGACTAATTGAAGAAGAACCATCTACATTTGAAGAAGTTTCTCATTAAGATGGAAGAAAGCTATGTACGAAGAATATCAATCCATTTGGGAAATCGTTCCTAGACCTAGTGACAAATTGATTATCACCTCAAAATGGATCTACAATATCAATCACGTTGTTGATGGAAGCATAGATAAATACAAGGTCAAATTTGTTGCAAGGGATGTCTCTCAAAAGGAAGGCATAGATTATGAAGAAACCTTTGAACCCACTGCAAGGTATACTACCATTAGATCTTTGGTTTTGTTGGTTGCTGCAATGGGATGGAACATCCATCAAATGAACGTGAATATAACATTTCTGAATGGGACCATCGATGAGGAAGTATACATTGAGCAACCCGAAGGATTTGAAGAAAATAGCAGGGACACTCATGTCTGTAGACTCAAGAAGGCCCTGTATGGTTTGAAGCACACTCCTAGGGCATGGTATGCAAGAATGGATGCATACCTTTTGAGAATTCAGTTCATGAAGAGTTTCGTTGATCCTCATCTCTAAATTAAGATTGTGAATAATGAGCCAGTCATTATTCTATCCTATATGGATGATCTATTTATCACAGGTGTGGAGAGAAGATTACAAGAATGTAAGAAGATGTTGGCAGTTGAATTTGAGATGAAGGATCTAGGACTAATGCATTATTACCTAGGCTTGGAAGTATGGAAAAATCCTGGGGAGATATATTTGGGGCAAGGAAAGCACATCATCAAGTTGATGCAGAAATTTGGGATGATGGATTCCAATCTCATGGCTACTCCTATGATCACCAATCTCAAGAATTTGAGGAGCTTCGACTCAAGTCTCATGGATCCTACCTATCGTTAGTTGGTAGGTTCTCTAATGTATCTGGTAAAAACTAGGTCGGATATATGTTTTGTTGTGAACATCCTCAGTCAGTTTCAGTTGGAGCTTCATCATGGTCACTGGATAACTGCCAAGCATATATTGATATATCTTCGTGGTACGATACATCACTACCTAAAGTACAATAGAAAGGAAGTCAAGTTGATTGGCTTCACAGATTCAGATTGGGGTGGCAGTGAGACCGATGGAAGAGGCACTATCGGAGGATGCTTTAGTTTGGGATCTTCGATGATTTCATGGATGAGTAGAAAGCAAGATCGTATTGCTTTGAGTAATGTTAAAGAAGAGTACGTGGTTGCATGTGAAGTAGGAAAGGAGGATGTATGGTTGAGGAATATTCTAACAAATTTGTTCGAGAAGCCTCTAGATCCTACTGTGATTAAATGTGATAATCAAAGTTGAATCAAGATGTCTGGAGATCCTGTGTTTCATGCTAGGACGAAGCATATCAACAATAAGTTCCACTATATTAGGAACTTGGTGCAGGATGGGATCGTGAAGCTACAGTATGTCCTGATAGAAGACCAAGTAGTTGATATACTAACAAAGTCTCTTCCTAATAAGAAGTTTGAGTATCTTAGAAGCATGCTTGATTTAGTTGATATTGTTGATTTTGTTGATGATGATAAGAGTTTGGAAGAGATTTGTTGAGGCCTTGTGCGTGAGACACATTTTCTGGGAGGACATTGGACTGACACTATGATTTGATGTCTAGTTCCCAAAGCAGAGAGGGTGGCATTGGTTATGGAGCTCTGACCTCATATATGCATCTAGATCCTTGGGTTGATGGTTAGAAAGTAAGCCTGATGGTACCTAGAAAGGCTAAAAGCTTTAGTCCATATTAGTCCCACTTGGATAGATTGCCCTGGTCAGGAATCTAGTGTGTGGAATTGTGGTGCCTAAACTGCTGAGAGACCTTGGATAGATTACCCTGGTCAGGAATCTATTCCATGGCATTGTGGTTCCTAAACTCTTCATAGTTCATATAGTTGAGATCTTATGTATGAATACTTCCTTAGTTAAGAGGGAGTGTTGAAAAATGTAACTAGGTTTGGCCTCCATAAAATGTATTTGTCAAAATAATTTTTATTATTGTTACAATGACTTATTAAAGCATGGGTTTCATGCTTGGGTCATCATTTTATTAGTCAAAGTCCCCATTGAGGACTCTTAGGATTAATAAAGAGTCAATACAGTCATTGTACATTTTATGAAACCATTCTTGGGCTTTCAAACGATGTAAAAAGAATTATTTTTGAGTCAAAAATAAATTATGTAACCTCCACACCAAGTCGGCCTCATGAAGATCAAGTCGCCCTCAAGGAAGGCAATTCAACCTCATTATAAGGTTATATATACAAGACAACTTGACTTCATTTGAGCATCTCACTCTCTCAAGCATAGTTCAATCTTTGGAAGCTGGGAGTTTAGAAGAAGTGCGAAGTTGAAGGAAGGGTCCAAAAGAAGTGTGATTTTGGTCAAGGAGGAAGGGAAGAAGAAAATCGAAATTTTGGTACCTCTCTCTCTCTCTCTCTCTCTCTCTCTCTCTCTCGTGTGGGCTGGTTTGGGAGACCGAAGTCTCCTAGTCTAGGTCAAAGTTGTTGCTGATGTCAGAAGCTGCCAAGTTGAAGTTGTTATGGTCGAAGTGTTGTTGTTGCTAGGTCGAAGGTTGGATCGAAGAAGGAGAGGTTGGCTTGGTGTGGAGGAGGTCTTTGTCTAGGTTGAAGAGTCTCCAGGAAAACTATTGAAGGAAGACAATTTGGTTGGGTTTTCCCCTAGATAGGGGTTTTTCCCTGACATAGTGCCTACATCTTATGTCTTGTGTCTTTTGTTTTTTTGATCTTCATGCACACATAATTTGGTAATTGCTTGATGAAAGATAATATAACAAATAAGTAAAATAAGCCAACATAATTCAAAAGTAATTATCAAGAAAGAGAAATCTAACCCTAATCCTACTAGCATTGATTTCTAAACATGTGTCTTAATCTTGGAGTGGCAAATAGGTCAAGGGTCTTGGTCTTGGTATTTGTCAATTGAGGTCTCTATAAAAAGAAGAATTTTTTCAGGTTTTCCTCTCAAGTGGGAGAGGTTTTGGCCCTGGTTGATAGCCTACATTTTGTGTCTCTTGTCTCTTTATGGTTTATGCCTTAATAGTTGTTTGATGAATAAGAGCAATAATAATCTAAGTAAAACAAGATCCTAATATAAAATTAAAAAGCATTCACAAGAAATTATCTAACGAAGAGAAAACACTTAATCTCAATGCCCTAGATTTCTCAACATGGTATCGGAGCTAAGGTGACAAATTCAAGGAAGGGCATCTCATCAAGGGACACTCAAGGATAAAATCTCGAGGAAGACATCAAAACAAAAGATCATCTTGAAGTCAAGATCTACAAAGGAAGCATTATAACCCTAAGGAGTCTACAAATAAGTCTTGGGATCATCATCAAGAAAAGAAGGCCAAGTTGAAAATATCTACAAATCAAGGAAGCTAGATCAAAAGGCGTTGTCATCAAGATTCTAAGACGATCTCTCTCTCAAGCAATACCCTTACCATTGAAGACATCATCAAGAAGTCATCATTGATCTTCATCAACAAAGACTCCACCATCAAAGGATCCTAAGGGATCTCGCTCTCTGTGGGATCAAGGATCATTCTTGAAGAAAAATACCTTTATTAAGGAGAAGTTTTTTATCCTCTATATCATCATCAACATCAAGAAAGCAGCAAGAAGAAGGAGCATCCTATCAAGTCAGTATATTTATTTCAACATCTAAATCTGTCAAAATGTCCTTTTGCAAGGAAAGCAACAAATTGGTTGGGGCCTCAAACTATCTTGCACGAAAGAAAAGGACATCTCTGAATCTCATTGAAAATGAGGTTATGGATCATGTCAAAGGATCTATCACTAAACTAGGAAAGGAATATGCTCAAGCTCTTGCAAAGTATATGAAAGGATTCTCATAGAATCCATCATGGATCCCCTCATCCCATATGTATCCAAACTCGAAACTTCAAAAGAAATCTATGACAAACTGGTAAAGTTCTATTTCGTAAGCACTACTGGAGAAGTCATCTCATTAAGAAAAGAAATATACAAGTTGAAAATGTCAAGGGAATATGGAATAGCCTCATACTTTATGAGGATATCTAACATTCGAGATCAACGACAAGATCTGGGAGAAGTCATGTTTGGTAGAGAAATGGCTAGAGTTGTATTAAATGCACTATCAGAGGAGTGGGGTAACTTTACTTCAAGTATTTATGGGAAGAAAGAAGCTACTCCATTCCAAGATCTATGGTCACTGTGCAAGATTGAATAATCTAGACTAAAGGCCAAATCTGATGTGGAATCAGGTGAGCAAATTCAAGCTTATGCTACAATGACAAGAAGAAAGGGAAAAATTGGAAAGTCTCGTTCTCGAAAAAAGAAAAGGGACATGTCTAAGATTCAATGCTATGGGTGTCAAGAATATGGGAACTACAAAAGAGATTGTCCTAAGATCAAGAAGGACAATAACAAAAGAGGAAGAGAAGAAGCTCATATCACCGATGAAATGGAGGAAGTTGAAAAGAAGAAATCCAAGAATGAGGAAGTAAGAGATCTCTATTATGATTGAGATAGTCTTCCTCACCTAAGTTCTTTTCAAGTTCCTAATTCTTTTGTTGTAAGATATAGTTATCACAAAGAAAAATAATGAGATGCATCAGGGCATCATAGAAGCATTAAAAGCAAGATCTCAGGACATCATCATAGAGAAGCATGAAAAATGGTTAGATTCTATGGCAATTAACAATGAAACATATAGCTCTTGGGAACCTCATTGGAAACATAAGTGACACTTATGGAAAATAATAAGGTCATCTAGTACAAAGTTCATCATACATCTGTCAAAAGGAAACATATGTTGAAGGGGATACTTTATATCCTCAAGATTCTCTAATGGAATCTTCATTGAAAGGTTCACCAATCAGGAGGGGGGCAATTTTTTCATCAAGAATTCCAAACTTGTGGAATTCATGGGATGATGGTATGATGACATAAAATTGAAGAAGATCAAGGGATTGACGCTCTTTCAATCAAGGTAGTTGTTGCAGGAAGTCTGGATGACCCAAAGAAAAAATGAGGTATGTATGCTTACATTTGATATTGTAGAAGTCATGTCATATGGTTGCAGATATCATGGACCAATGCTCTGCCTTAAGAGTATGATCAAAAGAAAGGATCTCCTCCCTCAAAGGAATCCAGGAATGCATGGGTCACACATTCACTAGATGAAATCAACATAATATGTCCTCATATGAAGTATGAGGTGGTTGACTACAATTGAGGAACTCTGATTGGAAGCTCCTGGGAATGAAATGTGTGAAGAAAGGAAGGAAGAGATCATGGGATATGCAACCATGGAAGAAGGCAATCAACATCCAAAGACCAAGAAGATTTAACTAGGATATCTCCATGAAAGATATTGAGACTTTGATGGAGTATGAAAAAGAAAGAGACCCTTGACCTATATATATCTTTGGGAGATATGTCGATATGTCTACAGGATGTTGATGCAAACTAGAAGATGTCAAGATGAAAGACCATCACAAACGTAATGTTGATTTTAATGTTCATTCCTTTATTTTTGAACAAATATGTGGATGGGTTTATGCAAGGTTGTCAATGGAAGATCTATGGATGTCTTCGACCATCGATGCACATGTAGTAGGATGAAAGATCCTTAAGGAAACATGGCATGAAGGAAGGCCAGATATGGACTAATGGATCACTTTTCGATGATGACATGGCTGACTCATGGATGAAAGTGATGGATGGTCGGTGCCCTATGAAGAAGTCCCAAACATGAAGACTCCTCGATAACGAAAATAAGTTCATGACATTGTGAGGAGGAGCTCTTCAAGCGGTTGGTTTTCCCATCATCTCCACCTAAGGAGCTATTGTAAGTCTCTAATTAAGAGGGAGCCTGGAAATAAGTTTCTTCTTGGAAGAAACTTGGAAGCAAAATCCCTAAGATAAGAGGGAGTTTAGGTACATTCCTTCCGTAGGAATGAGTACATTCCTTTATTGGACTAGATATGTCCTCCCTAATTAAGGGGGAGAGATAAACACATAATTATTGTCTTCACTTGGGAAGACAAAATGGAGGATTGGGTAAACATTTGGCATTCGATGCTCTTTAAGGATGAGTTAGGGCATCCAATATAAGAGTAGTCGTAGAGGACTGATATTATTTGAGGACTGGGAATCCAAGATAAGAATAGTCCTGGTGGAACACACCCTCAGAACCCGGGTGGGGTATGTTCTGAGAGAGACAATGATGAGGGTGTCTATACATCATTAATCTCGCCAGCATTGTGCTCAGATCTCGTGGAGAGATAGAGTTGTTAGTAAAGGCCTTGTTATGTGACAATGCTGGTTGATATGATGTTAAACAAATGGGTTACCATTCCAACTCTTCTTATGAGAAATTCTCCAAATTTAGAATGGCCAAGTACCATTATGAATACCTCTCTAGTTAAGATGGAGTGTTAAAAAGTGTAACTAGGTCCATTGTTCATAATGACATGTGTAATTATGATTTTATGTAATTGATAAAAAGAAGAAAAATAAAATTATTCTTGTAATGCTTGTCTCATGGGTTTCATGAGCAAGGAATTTTATTTTTAGTAATGGTTCCCATTGTGAGCCTTTAGGATTTGTCATCTAGTCATAAAGTCAAAGAGAGTCAATCTTATGTATGAAGGACCCTTCTTGGGCATGTACATTTGTATATAAGGCAATGAATGTGTCAAATAGCCCCCCAAAACAAACACCAGCATCTGCCTTCAAGTTGGCTTCAAGAAGAATAATAATACCTCTTCAAATGACATGTCGGCCTAGCTTGTTGTCAAGTCGGCTTATTACCATGGGAAACAACTATAAATAGGCCACTTGAACTCATTTTAGAGCAAGTAATTTTGGTCATGATCTGCTATTGGAAGAAGTGTGAAAGGGTCATGCTCTACAATTGGAAGAAGTGCGAAAGGATTAAGGTAGGTAGCCTATAAACAGCGAGAGAAAGAAGAAGAAGATCGAACTATTTCAGATATGCTTTGGGCTCTATCTTGTCACACGTGCGAAGTCAGGAGATAGAATCTGTTGCAGAAGTAACCGAGAGTATTGCTGGAGGATCCAAGGTTGGTAAGGTCGCTTGGAGAAGTCGAAATCATCAAGCCAAAGCATGTGAGTAAGTCTACCCTCCAAGCGAAGTGGTGACAAGGTGTAGAAGTCGATTATCATACTTCTCACATGTTATAATTAGGGCTGAAATAAGGTACAGGTCTAAAGCAGAAGTAATCAAAGTTATAGGGTAGCCAAGAAGGAAGAAGAAGCAAAAGGTTGACAATCTTTAAGGATCTCATCAAGGAAGCTTTATATCTTGGTCTTGGAGTGGAAAATAGGTCAAGGGTCTTGGTCGTGGTATTTGTCAATTGAGATCTCTATAAGAAGAAGAATTTGTTCGGGTTTTCCTCTCAAGTGGAAGAGGTTTTGGCCCTCGCTGATAACCTACATTATGTGTCTCTTGTCTCTTTATGGTTTATGCATTGGTAGTTGTTTGATGAAGAAGAACACTAATAATCTAAGTAAAATAAGATTCTAATCTAAGAAAGTAAAAAGCATTCACAAGTAGTTACCTAATGAAGAAAAATAACTTAATCTCAATGCCCTAGATTTCTCAACAAGAACTACATTGTTCTTTTTGGTCTTAAGTTTTTCGGAGTGTGGGAGATTCAACTTTTGATAATAAAAAAATCAACTTGCAGAATTCCTCTTAATGTAATTTATCATGCTTGTTTTAATTGCTTTGAAAAACCATGAGGATGGGTAGAAAATTTACTTGGGGTTTGATCTTTTAGCTTGTTGGAACAACTTAAAATAAGACCTATTAACAGCTTGTTCTGAATACTAATGTTCTTGTCTAAACATTGCTAGAAAAAGATTGAATACTTGAAATCTCTTGTTTGCTTGCCTAAACAAAAGTTTGTATGTAAGTGTTTTTTCTTGAACAATACTAAGAAGTTGTTGATTGCTTGGATGAATTTATTACCGGAGTGGTATGATCAATGATGTGGTTTTCCATCTTAAGTATTTTGAATATAAGCTTGCAAGACATGATTTGTTTCCTTGGATGGCAGTGATTAATTTGTGGTTCTTGCATGCCACTATTTTTTTCCTTGGATGGCAATGTTTAATTAATGGTTCTTGCATGCCACTATTTGTTTCCTTGGATGGCAATATTAAAGAATGATATCACCATCTTCACAAGTTTTCCCTTGAAGAGTTTGAAAACTTACGGTTAGGAACCAATCTCTATAACTTTTGTTGAAACAAGAATAAGAAGTGGAATATGGAAAAAGTTGTGTTTCATACAAAGGATCAGCTATTGAAAACTTTTAATTTTATTTCAACAACTTCAGATGCTTTGAAGAAGCTTGAAGATCCTTGTGTTCTTATGGTTTTGCTTGTTGATTCAGAGAATGCATTTAGGTTTCAATATTGCATTAATGAGTTTGCATGAAAAGATGAAGATAAAGAAAAGCTCAAGGGTTGCAATTTTTTAGTATGCATACATAAAAGGGTTATGCAACATTTGTAATGCTTGAATTCATGCTTTAGTTTGGTGAGTGACTTTTTGAATAGAAAAATATCATTAAGCATGTGATTCTAATGCATGATTATGTGTTTTGAATGGGATATGCACTTGAATAAAATCTTTCTTTTTGCAACTTTGATTTTACATTTTTTTCACTTCAAATTATAGCTTCAAAGATCGAATTGGTATTGCAAATTTTTCAGAAACAAAGGATGTTATACTCTCAAGTGACTTGGCATTTTAGATTTTAGTGAAGCATAAAGTGTTGTGATTTCCGATTTCTTGTGCTAACTTGAAATACGAATAGTGAAATATTTGCTTGTTACAAAATCTCATGCAAGCATAATATTATAAATTTGTAAAGTGATGAGGTGATACCATCATTTTTATCGCCTTATCTCTTTTGCATTTAATTTAAAAATTTGTTAATAAGAGTAGGCATTCTTCAAGTGAGACTTGCATGCCTAACTTAATATAACTTAACATTGAAGCCATATACAAAACTTGCATTTAAATTGATCTTCAAAGTAGTTCTATGAGAATAAGTTGCAAATGGAGAAATAGTTACAGCTTTTTTTTTTTCAAATGAAAAAAGCGTTGGTTTATATTATGTATCTGTGCATATATTCAAAAATGAGTCATGTGTACATCTAAACTTTCATATTCAAAATGTTTCTATCAACAAACCCAGTTATAGATCTATACATATCCTTTCATATTTAAAGATATGTTATCAATGTCAATAACTGCCATGATTGAGATTGTGGCATTTGCCATAACTAACTATGCCAAAAAGAAAGAGCATAACCATATAAACTTAGCATAGATGTAATAAGAAAATTCAAAACCATAAGCTATGGGAGGGGAAAGGATCCCTCAGCAGAAATTGTCTCTCCCTCCAAATAAATGTAATGTATGGTACCAAAATAATCAGCAATCCCGTGCTTTGACAACAAGTCTGCAACCTGGTTCTTCTCGTGATAAATGTGTTGGAAATTGATTGATGTAAAGGTACCATTGAGAAATTTGATCTGGGTGATCCACGCTAAAAGATGTAGGGGCGAGAAATCCAATTTTGTCGATAAGCCATTGATGAGGACTTGTGAGTCCCCATACACAAATAAAGTATCAATGCACAGCTGCCTGGAAATCCACAACAGGCCCCAGAGAGCCAAAGTTTTTGCCCTCATGTTTGTACCATGTCCACCATTCCAATGGAACCTATACTGGTAAATATGGTCCACCTGAAGCCAAACACGCAACCACAATTTGAATTATGAGCAGCTCCATCAAAGTAACCCGCCAAAAAATGAATTGCATTTGGAGAAAATCTGTGGGATCTATCCTTTATCGTGTGGATTGGGATTCTGACATCCTGTAGACTAAGTAGAACTTTGTGTATAATAAAATGGGAGTTTATCGAAATCCCTTCAAAGATAAGTCTGCTTCTAGCATGCCATATTTTCAAGGTGGTGAGAAAGGGAACAACCTTTACCTTTGTGTCGTGTTGCAGCCACCATAAATAGCAATCGACCATGTTTCCAAAGTGCATGTAAGGAAAGTTTAGTGCCATACATATGCCACTCCAAACACTAGATGCAAACTGACATTCTAAGAACATAAGCAAGTTATTTTCAATGGAAGTCCTACATAGGGGGCATCTCCCCAGTCCCATCCAGCCCCTCTTGCATAAGTTTTCCCATGTAAGGTTTTTATTTTTCCATACCAACCAGTTAAAAAGTATGATTTTAATGGGGATGTCAATTTTCCAGACCATAGTAAACCATCACGGTTGGAGTAGATTGTGGTGTGAGTGAATGATATACCTATAAATATCTGCCACCTCGATCAGATTCATGCGAAGCTTCCCCGCCCAGTAGAGAGTCCCCGACTTCATATCTACAAAGTCCAGCGAGCCAAAGTCGTAGGATGTATTCCTCCCACTCACACCAAGTATATTCGTCAGTCCCAACGACTCTGCACTTTTCCAAATTGTAGAGCAACCATTCCATCTATCAATGACATGTTCAAGTATGAAGATGCCTCCTTGGTGGAGACATAGTATCAAACCTTCTGCTATGTTATGTGTGACCTCCACCTCCTTGGTGTTATCCATCCCGATCATGATTTGATTCCCTCTTCCAAAAGACTAGCCAATTCTCTGCAAAAATATGTCTCTCACCTTCTAGAAACATCTCCATATGTAGGAAATCGAGTTGTTTCCAATAAGGCCTAATCTGATCCATTCCTCTATCCTCTTGTTCCGTAAATACTTTGAAGCAACTATATCTCTCCATATACCATCTTTGAAGAATCCATGCCACATTGATTTGATGAAGAGTGCCCACCCAAATAAGTTGATGTCTAAGATGCCCCAACCTCCCAAGTCCTTGGGAATTGTTATATTATCCCATTTGGTTAGGTGGTATTTGTGGATGCCTTCCTTACCAGACCAAATGAATTGTGCCATAATTTGTTTGATCTTGTTGATGACAGTCACAGGAAGTATGTACAAGTGTGCCCAGTAAACCGCCAGTTGTTGTAGAACTGCTTGTACCAAAATATATCTGCCTCCCAATGACAAACTCCTATGTGCCCAGCCATTAATCCGCCTCCTGTATTTGTCTAACAACCACTGCCAATCTAAAATATTATACCTATTTGGCTTGATCCAAAACCCCAAGTATGTGAGTCCTTCACATAAAGGCAGAGTCTTGAAGTTGAACATGCTCCCAATCTCATTAATCTCCCTAGGGTCTTCTACTGAATATAATATAAAAGATTTCCCTTCATTTGCCTTCATAT
The DNA here is from genome assembly GCA_031772625.1 of Pinus tabuliformis. Classification (NCBI taxonomy): domain Eukaryota; kingdom Viridiplantae; phylum Streptophyta; class Pinopsida; order Pinales; family Pinaceae; genus Pinus; species Pinus tabuliformis. The sequence goes on along the minus strand of CM062820.1, from coordinate 672,250,024 downwards.
GAAAGGCGTCCCCAAATTGTTGTAGAATGTTATGGAACTGCGTCCATTGTGGGCAGGAAATCCTTCCAAAGGCTAATATGTCATCTACGAAGAAATTATGGGAGATCCTGATACCAGCCGCCAATCTTATTCCATTGAAAAGACCTCCCGACATTGCCCTCCTTAACTTGAGGCTAAGGCAGTGCATCGTCAAGGCTAAGGCAGTGCATCATCAATATGAAAAGTAGAGGTGAAAGTGAACATCCCTGCTAGCAGTGAAGAAATTTGAGGGGTAGCCATTTATCAGTACCGCAAATTGTGTCGTTTGAACACAGACCATAATCCATTCTACAATAGCCGATGATACACCAATATTTGTAAGAAGAATAAGTCTAAGGAAAGACCAGTCAACACAATCATATGCTTTACAGAGATCCACTTTCATGTCGTCATGTTTCTAGTATGTATCGAATGGATAACCTCCTGAGCAGTGTCAACAACATCATGTATCATTTGGTATGGAAGATGCTCGATTTTTCCCTTGAGATGTGGCTGGAGAGGGTTTCCTTGATGCGTTCCACAATTATTTCGGAGATGAGCTTATAAGTGATGTTGCAAAGCAAAATTGGTCAATAGTCCAGAAATGTTGTAGTGGCAGATGTTTTAGGGATTAGTGCCAAAAAGGTGGAGTTTATTGCTCCCGTTACTCGCCCCTAAGACCGATATTCTTCTACCATGTTTACCCAGTTCACCTCGACCAAATCAAAGAAGTGAATGAAAAACTCTACAATCCACCCATCGGGGCCCGGACTCCTTTCCTTTGCAAATGTTTTCAGTACCTGCAGAAATTCTTCTGATGTAACCGATCTGTATATTTCCACGTTCTGCTCCTCGTTGAACGTATGTGGGAACTCGTTCAATCCCCAAATCTGGTCTTTAGTATAATTTCTCTGTCACTTCTAAAATTTTGGAAATGTTGTACTGCTTCACATTGTATCTCCTCAGTTGTATATGTGACAGCCCATCTAGTTTCTAAATTTTCCAAATGGTATTTTGAAATGGTATTTTGGTTTTTTCTTTGATTTGCATATCGATGAAAATATTTTGTGTTTTTGTCACCTTCCCGTAACCAAAGGGCTCTGCTCTTTAGCCTCCAAGTCACCTCCTGAATGTGGAGGATCTGTTGTTTCCTGCCCTCCAGTGATTTGAGAGTGTCCCAAAAATTTCCAAAAGTATTTCCCTGCTCCATCAAATTGTAGAGTTTCTCAATTTCTCCCGATATATCCTTCAGTTCTCTAGACATATATTTTTCCTTTTCTCTTTCCCATATCCTAACGCGACTTTTTAATGCCTATATTTCTTCTTCTCTTTCCCATCTCTTTCCCATATCCTAATGAGACTTTTTAATGCCTATAGCAATGCAGACAGGTACAACATCAACGACTTTCCATCCACTCGGTGTTGTGCCCTCCAAAAATTGCCGACCAGAGAAATGAATTCCTCATCCTCCAACCATATTAATCATATTCTATTAAATTTGAAAGGTACGCCCAAACGAGGGCACTCCAGTCTCCACTGTAAAACAATCGACATGTGGTCAGAGATCAAGGATTTTTCTACCCATGATCACACACAACCCAGACTCTCCAGCAGGTTTTCATGTATTAAGAATCGATCCAGTCTTTTACCAATGTGGTCGTCACCCACACGACCATTGTGCCAAGTTGGAGTCAGAGAAAGGGGTCTGATATCCAGTAAATGATTGGACTCAAATAACTGGCAAAGATGGTCAATGAGGGGATCCGCCCTACATCTGACACCCCAACATTCATCCCCAAACAAAACTGAATGTTCTGAGCTACCTTGTGCAATATCTGCATCGCAGCTCCGGCGCCCATCGCCACGTTGTCTTTGATGTTCGTTGTATGAAAACATTCTTGGGCAATGTTCCAGAAGAAGTCATGTATGGTGGCATAACAGCCATCTGAAAGGGATACACCAATAATCCAGGCACTGTTGGTGTATAGTAATGTCCCAAGCCAAATCAATATGTCCAGGAAGTCTACCGGAGAAAGCCATTTCCACCAGGATCCAGGCGACCCGTTTATCACTTGCACAAATACATTTTGGATGGACGTATACAAATCGACCAATATTGTTGCCAATCTCCATGAAAATCCTACGAGTCCAGAATTCCAGAGGGAGGCCCGGTAGCTTAACCTTAACAAAGTTATTCCTTGGAGTGTCTGGAAGGGGATTAAACCCCACATACCAGTTATGAAGGAGAAAGCTACGTCCGCAAACCCCAAGGGATCTTCCTAATGTGATCCAAGTCCTCCTAGTGCAAGAAATGAAAGTTGTACCATCCATTCATTAGCCTGCTCACCTTAGGCAGATACCCAAGAATGGAGGTCCAGGTTTTGTTTACCCACAGCTGCATGTCATGTTCCTTCATATCAGCAAAATACCACCTTCCCACCACAGCTCTCTTCTGCAGGCTAGTTACGCGATCCCACATAACACCATATCCAAAACTGAGGAGTTTTGTGCCAGAGGAGGGATTGATGGGTTTTCCATGCGCTCGCGGACCATGTTGATTACTGCCCAACTGAGATGAGTGCCACATGTGATGCATGCACCAGAAGTAGGGAGGTCCGAGTGACATGCGTTAGTGTGGCAGGGAATCGACGAGTGGTGTGGGAGTTAGTGTGCTTTCCACTACAAGGGTAGCATTTAAAAAGCCTACTAAGTCGACACATCAACGACCAGAGAGGCCACGAAATCAGTCAGGTGGGCCATGAGACATAAGGTGAGTAATAGAGTAGTCTATAATGCGACTTTTTGGAGATTCCGATCATCCAAAAAGTGCATTATTCTGGCCACCGGCCTTTTCCTCTCCGTCTCCGTCACCTCGCTGAAAGTCAACTCCGTTACCTCCGTCACTGTCACATCGCACGCCGACTGCCTGTTTCAACCCCGCCAACCCCACGTACAAGCCGATCGCAATTGCGCCAACTCGATTTGAAAATTTCTGCCGAACCGGAGCATCCCCTGCTACCCCGCCCTTGCCAGAGCAGAACCATCGACTGAGCGAACCCCGTCTTTATTTCCCGTCTGCTGTCATCGACTGAGTCAGCTCGGGCTCTGATGAGGGGCTGCATGGCATGGCACCTAAAAAGGGCTCATCACAATTCAGGGGAAACTTCATTTGTTGTCTGCTAGCGATGATATTCATTGTTATAGGGGTGCTGATTCTCTTCTTGACCGTGTTGAAGGCCACCTCCCCAGCAATTACTTTAACTGGAGTGCAGGTACAAAGCCTCTACATCTCAGACTATTCAGATTTGGAGCACAGCAGAATCAATATCACCATCTCAGTGTTTGTTGCAGTCAAGAACCCAAACATTGCAACCCTCAATTACACTCACAGAAGCAATATCGAGTTGTTTTACTATGGCAACCAGATTGCATCCATGTACATACCGCTCGGGCAAATTATGAGTGGAGAAACGCAGCACTTGTCTGCAACTATTGTGGTTGGCCCATTTTCTCTCCTTCCCCGTAATTCAAATCCTAGTGATATTAACCCTCTTGAACCTGACTCCAGTATTCTTGTTGTACCAATAGGCTGCAAAATACATGTCCAAGGTTGTATAAATATTCTGAATGCTCTTGCTCACCGTGTTCAGGCGTCCATCGTTTGTAATATCGACATTAATGGTCACAATGGTGGATCTGTTTATAGCTTTCAGTGTTCACGAGTTGGATAATATTGGTTAATGAAATGTGTTGGATTCATTTGGAATTTAGACCCAGTTTATTGCACTTACCATTTGTCTGTTTTTTAGAACGAATTTATTGTTGTGTGTCCTGTTTTATACTTCTTTATGCTGGTTTTACAGAAGAAATAGAAAGGCTAGAATTATTCAATGAAAGGCATGTATGCCATAGTTGATGACCTAAATCGCAGTTTTTGTCTTTAAAAAAACCACCGGAGAAACCATTATGAGGTAATTTAGTTAGGAAATAACTAAATTACAGTGTGTGTTTTTTTCCTAAACATCTTTTCAAAAGAATGCACTGCTTTTTAAAAATTTATGCTGATTATGAATTCTATTCTATTTAGTTTAACAGTGAATTTTCTCTTAAGAAATCACAATTTCATTATGAATTCTATGTCATAACCTTAATTAAAGAAGGGAAAAGAATTTCAGGGTCTCGTAAGTTTGAATCTGGGTTGAATGACGTTCCGTTTCGACTCTCAACTACTAGGTTATTGAATTTTCGCTTGTGAATTACATAGCATTGGGCCAACTTATAATTCGGAGTCGTTGAGGTTTGAATTGAGCCGTGACATTCAAACAGACAAAAAGGAATGCATTATTAACATTAACATTTTCTATTTTTTGTCATTACAAGTGCAGTATTTTCTTTTTTTTGGATCAATAAAAGGATTTACTAGTTTTTTGCTTGATTCAATACATGTTACATAAAAGACTCCCTCTGCAAATTTGCCAAAATGATTCTTAGGATACTGTAGCCTACATCAAATTACTTCACATGTAGACAGCTACATTTTCCTGTCTAAGAGCTAGCTTGCAACACCATTGTTTTTAGGGTTCTTTTATTTGAAGAAACTTTTGGGTTATCCTTCTTTTAAAATGCATATTAAGAAATATGTTGACATACATCCCACAGCTCAGGTTAGGGATTTTTTCTTACGCAGAAAAGATGTTGTAAACATCTATAATCGTCTGACAAAAGAAAATTACCAACTGCATAGCAAAGACGAAATGAGTGTGAATCTCTGGTATGAAAAACACCATAATGATTTCTTCTTCTATCAGAAACCCAATGGTGGAGAGATCCCTTTTATCGCTGGAATACAAACAAAATGGATGTTGGAAACTATGGTCAAGTTATCCCATAATAGCTTGATAGCTATGGACTCAACATTCAGTACAAATAAATATGGAGTGAGTATATTTGCAATGATAGCCTTAATGAATCGTCTTGGTTATAATGATTCAATATGATTATTGACTTAAAATTAACTTCATTTTTTTTAATATGACAGTATCAGTTGTACACGCTTGCGGTGTTTGATGAGCAACAAAGTGGGGTTCCAGTCGCATGGGTGGTGATGTCACGTAATACATCACAAGATATAGCAGTATGGCTGGAGCACCTCATGCATAGGTGTTTTCAGCTTCGTCCTGACTGGAAGGTCAATGCCTTTATGGTTGATGATGCATTGGCTGAAATCATTGCTTTGAGGTAACATCAATATTCTTATTTGACATTGCAAGTTGCATTCGTTCTAAATATTTCTCACTTAAAATGAATTAATTTTGGCAGGAGAATCACCAGATGTGAAGTGATCTTGTGTATTTGGCATGTAAGGAGGGCATGGCTAAAGAATGTTAATCGGTTGGCCAGCAGTTTAGAAAAAGCAAAAGAGATGTTCAATGAACTTGGTTATATCATGAAAAATGTTTCTAATGATGAAGTGGATAATGCAATCAATGGTTTTTTCACCAAATTTGCAACCGAGGAGAAGTTTTTGGACTATTTCCACAGGAATTGGGTTGCTGGTGAAAAGATGCGTAAGTTCGCATACTATTTTTTTTAGTTCATACATTTTTTATTTTATAACGACAAGATATATTTACTAGTTCAAATTTTACATGTAGGGATGTGGGTTAAAGGCTGCCGAGATTTTCCTCATGCAAATCAGGAGACAAATAATGCTGCTGAGTCATACCACGGTTATCTCAAGACAACCTTTCTATGTGATAGACGAAAGAAATGTTCTCGTAGGAAGGATTGGCTATTCTATACTCTAATAAAAAATGTTGAGCCATGTTATCGATTCAAGGAAATTCTGAAAAAAGAAGGATATTTGAACAACCACAAGAAAGAGAAGCAGCTTGAATCATCAATGGAAAAGGCTAGAAGAATTCCAGACAGTGATTGTAGGCCTCATGAGAGCATATCTCACGCTTATTGGGTGAGGAGTCAAAGTAAACCTAATAAGCAATATCTTATCATATGGCATCGCACAAATTTTATCACTTGTGATTGCCCATGGTCTATTCGTGGAAACATTTGCAAGCATGCCATAAAGGTAGATTGGTTACATTCCTCCTTAATGGATTCAAAACCTTTATTGGATCTTGATACCACACCTAATACATTGAATTCCCCTCCTGAGATAAGTATTGAGGCACCAAACCTTGATGCAGATACTAGCACAACTATTTTGGATGATGAAAATGTTGAAGACCTTAATTTGTTGAGAGAGGAGTTGTTTGGCTATCTAGACCTGTTTCGGAATAGTCCTCCTTCTACTGTGAGCAAGACAAAACAATTGATTGATTTGGCTAAAAAATTTGTGGATGATGTTAATGATCTTCATATTATGGATTATGACTTCACCCTTGGGTTGGGTGCTTATGAGTCATCTTTAAAGAGGAAGAAGAGTTTCCTTAGTCCTAAAAAGAAAAATAAAAGAAGAAAAAAAAATGCCAGCTTGGATATTGATTTGAATGTCCCTGCATCTGAAGATGAACCATTTCAATTTCAACACCTTAACAAGCGTGGTCGTCCTCGCTCTAACAATGCATCCTCTACTGTCCCAAGTAAGTTCTATAGAGAGATTTATGATATGTGTTTTCTCTTAACTATGTGCATTGGTTGTTGTTGATGTAGTTAATGTAGTGTTTGAATGTTTGCAGGGGTGCACTATCCAAATATTGTGCCTTCACTTGAAGCACGTAGACAGAAGAACCATCACTCTATTTATCACATGAATCAAGGTGAATTTGATGGGACACCTAATGATGTAGTCTATATTCTGATGCCTCTATAAATTAGCATCATATTATTTGCTCTGATGGAAATTACATTGTTATCTTACAGATACAACATCTTCTTCAATGGATTGCCCTCCATCCAAACATGATTGGCTCATTGACAACACCCAAATTGGTCATTTTTCAGGTTTGTTGCTTTGTCATTTCTCTTATCTGTGTGCACTGGTTGTTGTTGATGTTGTTAATGCAGTGTTTGAATGTTTGTAGGGGTGCACCATCCCAATAATATACCTTCACTTGAAGCACATAGACAGAAGCATCATCCCTCTATTTATCACATCAGTCAAGGTGCATTTGACAAGACACCTAATTGATGTAGTTTGTATTATGATGCCTCTATAAATTAACATCATATTATTTGCTCTGATGGAAATTACATTGTTATGTTACATATACAATAGCTTCTTCAATGGATCTCCCTCCATCCGAACATGATTGGCTCATTGACAACACCCAAGTTGGTCATTTTCCAGGTTTGTTGTTATGCTTTTTCTCTTATCTGTGTGCACTGGTTGTTGTTGATGTTGTTAATTTAGTTTTTGAATATTTGCAGGGGTGCACCATCCCCATATTGTGCCTTCACTTGAAGCATGTAGACAGAAGAACCATCGCTCTATTGATCACATGAGTCAAGGTGCATTTAATGGGATCCCTAATTGATATAGTTTGTATTTTGATCCCTGTATTAATTCACATGATATTATTTGGTCTGATGGAAATTGCATTGTTATCTTACAGATACAAAAACTTCTTCAATGGATCAACCTCCATCCGAACAAGATTGGCTCATTGACAACACCCAAATTGGTGATTTTCCAGGTTTGTTTCCATGTTTATGCTCTTAGTTTGCTCTTAAATTGTGTAGTGGTTGTTGTTGCCGTTGTTAATATGGTGTCTAAATGTTTGCATATTGACCCAGGACATAGAATAAACCAGCAGGGCTGAGGAAAAGACATAAAGGTTAACCAACTTGTAGGCTTCTCCAACAAGTTGTTAGAGAAAATCCAGCTTCTTCTTCTTTAATCTCCCATATACCAGCATTCGTGTCATGAATGTTATTGCAGTTGATGATGCTAGGTTGTTGAGGATTCTTGGTGTAGTGACCAGCTTTTGTTAGGTGTGATTCTTATATATGAGGAGTTGGTTGTTAGGGTTTTCTTGGTTTCACTGGCTAGGGTTTGAAATTGTTCCAACTTGTGATAAGTTGCAAGTATGTACATGTACTTCATCTTTTCTATATAAATAAAGTGTTCAATGGTCCAATAATCAAGTACTTGCATATTTGATTATGAGCTTGTTTTCTCTTTCTTCATTGGGTAATTTCCAACACTTTTTTTTATAATGACAATTTCACATGACAGAATGCAATAAATCATTATATACAACAAAGACTGCAATGCCTCTTGCACCTGAAGCACTTCTTATATAAAAGGGAAGTAGCTGATATGTATGGTATATGTAGACTTGAAGATGTGTCTCTTTGACAACACTTGTTTTTATTTTTGGTTTAAAAATAAATCAACTTTACCAATACATTTGTTAATGGTTATTGCTGTGCATGCTCATATTTCTTCAAAATGGAGTTCTTCTTTGGTATTTTCTAAAATAAAATTCACGTGTCTATACTAAAACGAGTTGCTGGACCTGTACATAATTTCTGGGCAGATTCAAACATTTGAAGGTGACATATGCATACTCCTATGTATGCATTGTCCATGTGGAAGGCGCTGATACTATTGATATTTTATCTTAATTAAAGCAACACTTATATGTAGTCATATATCTCTTATTTGCTCACTGATATTTCTCAATCTATCCCACAATTGTTGGCTGCCCCATGGGTTATCAGTGGTATGTGTATTTTCATCTTTAATAAAAGTGATCTTGGCATGTTCAAAAATATTGCTACCATATGGATTTTATGTTATTTGTGTTATATTGAAGTCTCTTTGGCATATATGTTCATTGTACCTTCCTATTTGCAGATAAATGCTCAAACAGTCACCTACAATAGTATGCAAACCAACACTTTGACAAAATATCAAAATGGCTAGAATTGTAGAAACATATAATATCAGTGGTCATATTTCTTTAGGATGTAGTTTTTTTTTTGGTATTTTCTAAAATAAAATCCATGTGTCTATACTAAAACAAGTTGTTGGAAAGTGTTCTGCAAAGCAGAACCTGTGTTAAATAATTGAGCTCAAAGCAATTGTCTATACTAAAACAAGTTGTTGGAAAGTGTTCTGCAAAGCAGAACCTGTGTTAAATAATTGAGCTCAAAGCAATTGGTTTAGCATAAGAAACATTCTAGGTGTTATTTGATAAAAGGGAAAGCATGTGCATTCAATTGTTTAAAATAGTTTCCAAAAGTAGACAATGACATCGATGAAGATGAACACAAAGAAAATGTAAGACAACAAGACTTAGGAAATCAAAATTAAGCATTCAAATAGGTACATCTAAAATTGTTGATATTTGATTTGGTGATCCTCTCACAATGACTTGTTCAAGGTATGGTACAAAGATTCCTATCCATATTCCCCCTGTTTGGGCTTGGGTGTTTCTTGGCTTCAAAAAAAAGTGAAAACTAGTTGAAGGAACTTTTGAGTGATGGATCAACTTCTTTGTTATATGCTCTCAAGCATTAACAGGATTGTTTTAAATATTTTAACGTCTTTTCAATGACCTCTCATTGCTTAATATATAAATCATATTAATGGTTTCCATGCACTAATAGTTGGTTCTAGTTCATCTCACACATGGTAAATACTTGTGACGGGATTCCTTAGCATGCTCTGTGTTAGAAAATTCAATATTAACAAACTAGAGCTTTCAGTGATTAACCTCCTTAGTCAATAGAAAGGAACATTGGAGGGCACAGTATCTGACAAAGGGTTTAAAATAATCAGAGGACTGGTAGGTCTTTACCAAAGCATGAATACCATAACTTGATCTTATTTTGAACTTTCATTATAGTTGTCATGGGTTATAGTGTATTAGAATTGCAGTCTTAAAAAACTCTATTATGCAGATGTTGAATATTTGATCAAACTATACACAATTTTTATTTGGAAGAGTTTATAACTGCATTTTTGTTTTGCTGCAATTTATTATGGGTTCAGAATACAAGTTTTATCTTGGGTGAAAGAAGGATAACCCAAAAGTTTCTTCAAATAAAAGAACCCTAAAAACAATGGTGTTGCAAGCTAGCTCTTAAACATGAAAATGTAGCTGTCTACATGTGAAGTAATTTGATGTAGGCTACAGTATCCTAAGAATCATTTTGGCAAATTTGCAGAGGGAGCCTTTTATGTAACATGTATTGAATCAAGCAAAAAACTAGTAAATCCTTTTATTGATCCCAAAAAAAGAAAATACTGCACTTGTAATGACAAAAAATAGAAAATGTTAATGTTAATAATGCATTCCTTTTTGTCTGTTTGAATGTCACGGCTCAATTCAAACCTGGACGACTCCGAATTATAAGTTGGCCCAATGCTATGTAATTCACAAGCGAAAATTCAATAACCTAGTAGTTGAGAGTCGAAACGGAACGTCATTCAACCCAGATTCAAACTTACGAGACCCTGAAATTCTTTTCCCTTCTTTAATTAAGGTTATGACATAGAATTCATAATGAAATTGTGATTTCTTAAGAGAAAATTCACTGTTAAACTAAATAGAATAGAATTCATAATCAGCATAAATTTTTAAAAAGCAGTGCATTCTTTTGAAAAGATGTTTAGGAAAAAAACACACACTGTAATTTAGTTATTTCCTAACTAAATTACCTCATAATGGTTTCTCCGGTGGTTTTTTTAAAGACAAAAACTGCGATTTAGGTCATCAACTATGGCATACATGCCTTTCATTGAATAATTCTAGCCTTTCTATTTCTTCTGTAAAACCAGCATAAAGAAGTATAAAACAGGACACAGCAATAAATTCGTTCTAAAAAACAGACAAATGGTAAGTGCAATAAACTGGGTCTAAATTCCAAATGAATCCAACACATTTCATTAACCAATATTATCCAACTCGTGAACACTGAAAGCTATAAACAGATCCACCATTGTGACCATTAATGTCGATATTACAAACGATGGACGCCTGAACACGGTGAGCAAGAGCATTCAGAATCTTTATACGACCTTGGACATGTATTTTGCAGCCTATTGGTACAACAAGAATACTGGAGTCAGGTTCAAGAGGGTTAATATCACTAGGATTTGAATTACGGGGAAGGAGAGAAAATGGGCCAACCACAATAGTTGCAGACAAGTGCTGCGTTTCTCCACTCATAATTTGCCCGAGCGGTATGTACATGGATGCAATCTGGTTGCCATAGTAAAACAACTCGATATTGCTTCTGTGAGTGTAATTGAGGGTTGCAATGTTTGGGTTCTTGACTGCAACAAACACTGAAATGGTGATATTGATTCTGTTGTGCTCCAAATCTGAATAGTCTGAGATGTAGAGGCTTTGTACCTGCACTCCAGTTAAAGTAATTGCTGGGGAGGTGGCCTTCAACACGGTCAAGAAGAGAATCAGCACCCCTATAACAATGAATATTATCGCTAGCAGACAACAAATGAAGTTTCCCCTGAATTGTGATGAGCCCTTTTTAGGTGCCATGCCATGCAGCGCCCTCATCAGAGCCCGAGCTGACTCAGTCGATGACAGCGGACGGGAAATAAAGACGGGGTTCGCTCAGTCGATGGTTCTGCTCTGGCAAGGGCGGGGTAGCAGGGGATGCTCCGGTTCGGCTGAAATTTTCAAATCGAGTTGGAGCAATTGCGATCGGCTTGTATGCGGGGTTGGCGGGGTTGGTGAATTTGAAACAGGCAGTCGGCGTGCGAGGTGACGGTGACCGGAGTTGACTTTCCAGCGAGGTGACGGAGAGGAAAAGGAAATTCCTATTTCCACCTCTATAGGAAAGTTAATGCATCCTGACATGCCCGGGGAATAGTGGGTGCCTTGTATTTATATTTCTGCCAAAGTTGACTTTGGCATGTTAGCAGCAAGGCATCCACTATTCCCCTTGCATGTCAGGGTGCATTAACTTTCCTATAGAAGTGGAAATAGGAGTTTCCGAGAGGAAGAGACCGATGACCGGAATACCGGAATAATACACTGTTTGAATGATTGGAATCTCCAAAAAGTCGAACTACTCCATTTGGGAGTGTATTTTTTGGATGATCGGAATCTCCAAAAAGTAACATTATAAACTACTCCTATAGCAAAGCGTCACATTGACACGAGTTTCGTGATATTGATGGGAAAGACATCAGTTGGGCCATCGTCAATTAGGCGTTTAGCGACTACCACGTTGGTGGCTTCGGTGGGATGCTATGGATCCCAGAAAACGTACTTACTATGATCTTCACATTCACTAGAAGCGGGCCCACACACAATGATGCCTTTATATCTTCCACCGCTCCCGCAACATGCGATGTCTGAGGATTCAAAACCTATCATGAATTTAATTTAACTTCTGCGTTAATTTCCGTCAACCACCACTCCTAGAATAAAAAAATAAAATATATGGTATGAATTGGAGATAGATAAAAAATAGCATAATTTTTTATGACGTCTGCCACAATATTAAGTGTTGTCATATACGAAAGTGCTCCTCTGCAGTTTGCATTGAGTTCCAGTATGAGAGGTCTCAAGCGCTTGTTGAATTCAACGGCAAGTTCGTTGGGAAACGCTGCACATTGATTTTCCTCCGCTGAATCCAAGTTTATAGTTGCGCAACATACCCTTTCCGCCACCGAGTCCTTTATGTTTGCGCAACATTACCCTTCCACTTGGAGCCAATCAAGTCATCACCAGGAAGACATCACATGAAGACATCACCATGTTTCAACCTCAACACATGCCAAGGAGGAAGAGCCCATGAAATCATACCCTTTAGTTTTCCAAATTTCACTTTTTAACAAATTTAACAGTAACATGAGCGATGCCCCTCGAATCCTTGAGATGTCATATCAACAAACTTCTCGCTTTCCCAACTTTACTTTTCAACACATTTAACATGGCTACACTACTCGTCGTATCATATAAACGAACTTCTCATTATCAGTCGCATCCCATCGCTCAGGTGTCTGATGTAAACCTATTTCGGCAATAAGAGCTAAACCAGGGTGGAAGGAAACACTTTGCAACTGAAATACATAACGTCCTTTCTCACAGTGCGAACAGGGTTCTAAATCATCACGCACAATATCAAACTGGAAGTTGGTGAATCGGTTAGCGCGCCGCGAACAATATGTTACCTTCCTTTACAACTATTCAATTTCAGATTCGTGCATAAACCATAATATTCAGAAAGAGGAGACGCCTTTGGCCATTTTCATGTAATACTGACATTGGAACCGTGGCTGAGCAATGGGTTAATAGTTGCAGCTCCTTGGCTTCCGTTGACGGGATTGAAAACTGTGTTTTTAACTTTCGGAGATTTTTGCAGAATTTCAGAAAAAGAGAACAAGACAGTGATTATTTTAAGAATCTGCACAGAGAACTTTGTGGGAACTTTTCTGCTGCAGCTTTCTTTGACAGGTTTCTCTTGGAGCGACAATGAGTTCTCATTTGCTCAATGTAGCTGTCCGAGCAGTGAGAGCAATGAACACTGAGCAGTGTGACAGCAGGGAGCTTTTATGCAGCAAAAGTATCCAGCAAGGAGCAGTCATAATTTGAACAACATGGAGCAGTGCGAAGTAATCTTGGCATTTTATAGACTTACATATTTCTTGAAACAGGTTGGACGAAAAATGCATTCAAACATGAAAAAGGGACAAGAAATTTCAGAACATGTAGAAACAAATGATTTAGGACAAGTGAAAATTGGCTCATCGGCCAAAGCTGGGAAGTGGGTTTGGATCAATACCAAACAATATCGGGGCATTTTAAAATGAAGAACAGCCCGTCTAAAATGGGAGCAGACAAGGAAGAAACGGTCTAAAAAGGAAAGTACTCGAGCCCTTGCAAGAAGCACTCAAACAAATCTCCTCTACAAGCAAGTGGCAACAAGAAGTCCAGAAGAAAATTCATTGATGATTCTGCCTTATACAATCCCACATCCACACCTCTCACCTAGTCATCTGATCTTTATGTGAAATAATTGTTAAATGCAAAACAAAGGTTGGAGGTTTTAGAAGCTAAAGGGCAGGAAAGAGATCATAAAATTCATATAATAACAGCTGAGAACAAGGGTTTAGCAGAAAGTAATAAAGTTTTAAAAGAACAAGTGGCATTGCTACAAGAAGCTCTCCTGATAGGGAAGACAAAATGGCAACGCATGAGGGCGGATGTGCAAAACATAAAGAAATCTGTAGTGGAAAGTATAGAAGTGGTGCATGTGAAATCATCCCAAGATAATGGCAACACATGAGGGCGGATGTGCAAAACATAAAGAAATCTGTAGTGGAAAGTATAGAAGTGGTGCATGTGAAATCATCCCAAGATAGAGAGAAAATGATTGCCCAGATAAACAACCATGAAGAGAAAGCAAGAGAAGAAATGAAAGAAGATTCCACCAAAGTTTCCAAAACATGGCACTCAACTTATTAGCAATTCTGCTAATAAGAAAAGAGAAACAAATATTCAGGTTGACAAGATGCAAGATAGTGAAGGCAAGGAAAGACAAAATAGGGCAACAAACATAATTATTAAAGGGGTGAAAGAAAATGACAACGCATGAAGGTGGATGTGCAAAACATAAAGAAATCTGTAGTGGAAAGTATAGAAGTGGTGCATGTGAAATCATCCCAAGATAGAGGGAAAATGATTGCCCAGATAAAAAACCATGAAAAGAAAGCAAGAGAAGAAACGAAAGAAGATTCCACCAAAGTTTCCAAAACTTGGCACTCAACTTATTAGCAATTCTGCTAATAAGAAAGGAGAAACAAATATTCAGGTTGACAAGATGCAAGATAGTGAAGGCAAGGAAAGACAAAATAGGGCAGCAAACATAATTATTAAAGGGGTGAAAGACTATGGGAAAAATGAATGTACTCTTGACCTTGCAAGAGACTTCTTGAAAGACAAGTTAATATGGCAAGGACAAATATGCCAAGTATGGAAGGTAGGAAAGTTTAATGGGGAGAGAGCCAGGTCCATAAAAGTCATCATGCATAGCTTGCATGATAAATATATCATTCTAAGTAAGAAACATCTCTTGAGGGGTTCTCGTTTTTTCCTAGAAGAAGATTTAACTGTAAAACAACAGGAGGAAAGAAATGAGGAAATTTTAAAGGTTATAGTAGCAAGAGATGAAGACAAGAGAGCATGGATTTATAAAGGCAAAGTTGTGATAGTGCGATTTGGACCTCCTTCCAAAACAGAGCAGCGAGATGGTAATAAAAAAGAGGCAACAAACTCTTCAACTGGAAATCAGAAAGCAAGGCCAGTATGGAAAAGCAAAGACAAAGACTCAAATGTGAGTCTTGCATGTCGAAATAAATAGCAATCAAGTCATACTTAGGTTTCCTTGAGATTAGTTTGTTGGAACTGCAGAGGTTACCCATGGAGACGAGGACCTGGGTTAGGGCCTATTATGGAAGATAGAGACATAACTTGCCTCATAGAAACACATGAGCATGAAGGGTGCAAGACACCTCTGTTTGAAAGATACTGGAAGATGGTAGTGTGGAACAAGGTAGCAGGGAATGACAAAGGGCACGAGGGTATCATGGTTTTAGTAAGGGAGAAAGAAGGTCATCTCATTTAGTTAGAAAAAGAAGACTCAAGTAAGCAATTCATTTGGTTTAAAATATCAGAAAATGGGAACCAAATCAGAATTGCAGCATGCTATTTTGTGTCATAGGTTTCAAAAATCTACATAGGCAGATGGCTTGACCACAAAGACCTATTTGTAGCGTTAAAACGGATATTGCAACATATTCGTAGCTAGGTGAAGTCCTTATAGTGAGTGAATTCAATGCTAGGACTGCAAGTGAGCAAGCTATCATTCTTTGTTGTAAAGATGATTGCGACCTTATTTGGCTTATAGAAGAAAGTAATCATCAGTGGGAATGAATTTCAGAGGAAAAGGGCTGCAATCTCTTTGGTGAAAAATTGCTTACTCTATGTGGGGCTTTTGATTTAGTCATTTGTAATGGCTTGACTAGATGGACAAAGTCTGGGAATTTCACTTGCAATACTTACAATGGAGCAGGTGTGGTAGATTATGTAATTTACTCGCATGGTTTGTGTGAGAAAATGGAGGAAGTTTTGATTGGAGATTAGTCGTGGGACTTAAAATCAGATCACAAGCCAATTTATTTATGTCTCTCTTGGATTGGAAAGAAACAATTACAATTCACAACCTTCATAGTCATGAATTAAAACATTTAATTCAATGCGCCCTTGGAAAGTGCAAAAGAGCAAAAATTAAGAAGTCTGAAACAAATTATTTTCCGATTAATGCTTGGTTTGACGAGGAATGCAAAAAGGCATGAGAATGTGGAAAAAAATAAAGCAAGGATAAC
Source organism: Pinus tabuliformis (assembly GCA_031772625.1). Taxonomy (NCBI): domain Eukaryota; kingdom Viridiplantae; phylum Streptophyta; class Pinopsida; order Pinales; family Pinaceae; genus Pinus; species Pinus tabuliformis. The sequence goes on along the minus strand of CM062820.1, from coordinate 672,233,676 downwards.
ATAAAGCTCAAAGCTTACAAGCAGTTATTAAGCAAGGAAAAGGTCGATTTCATGGTTTCAAGGAGGGAAGAACTAATCTTCCTTGGGAAAAATAATCCCAAATTATTTTGAAAGGAACTCCAATCGAAAAACATACAAATTGGAAATAATATTACAACTTCTAAATGGTTTGACTATGCAAGACAACTCTATGAGCAAGTTCCGAACGCTGACCCTCCCCCCTTGGTCAACACTGATACTGAACTCTTCACGGTACAAAAGGTAGAGATGGGTATCAAGAAGTTGGGTGTTGGAAAAGCAAAAGACTTAGCTAAACTCCAAGCAGAATATCTAAAGTGGGGCTTAAATATTCTTGCACCTCACACTACAAGAATCTTCAACAACATCATACAACGGGGGCTCCCCACAGATTGGACAACTACTCTGACAATACCTCTTTTCAAGAGCGGTCATGTCAATAATCTCTCTAATTATAGGACCATCATGATAAACCCTTTATTTGCAAAGCTATTTGGAAGCATGCTAGAAAACAAAATTCGCAAGTGAGTACAAGAAAGATATAAGCGTGCTAAAAGGCAAACAGGGTTTAGACCTAAACATTCCACAGTTGATCATTGTATAACTTTAAGGCACATCATTGAAAAAGTTTGGGAGAAAAAGGAAGAAGTCTTTTGTTGCTTTGTTGATTTCAGAAAAACGTTTGACTCGGTTCCTAGGGATAAGCTTTGGCACAGAATGGAGGAACTTGGGGTTCCTAAACATTTGAAAGCAATTGTGCATAGGTTGTATAAAGAGGTGAAAGTTAAAATTAGAACTTCAACAGGGATTTATGAAAGTTTTAGAATCGATATCAAGGTCAAGCAAGGTTGCCCATTGTCTCGTACCCTTTTTTATTTATATATCGACAAGCATAAGGAGTGGTTAAATTCATAAGGGGGTTATGGTATCTATTTGGGCAAGTTTGTTATAAGGCTTTTTTTGTATGTAGATGACCTTATTTTGATTGCTAAATTGTCTCTTGGTTTGCAAAAGAACTTACTATTCCTTGAGCATTTTTGTAGAAGTGTGGGGATGCAAGTCAATATTAGCAAAACAAAAGTAGTGGTTTTCTCTAAGAAAAAAAAACCAACATAAGTTCTACTTTTAAGGCAACATTCTGAAAGAAGTTGCAGATTACAAATACCTCAAAAATGACTTCAACAAAAATCTAAACTGGAATGGTTGTAGAAAGAAAAGAACTTTAGGGGTTGGAAAACATAGTATGCTTTTCAAAATAGGTGTAGAGAGGCAGAGATATGGGACTGGTGGTGAGCTCCAGTATTGTAGCAATAACACTGCAACTCCTGGGACTCCCTTCTTTACTTTTATCAACCCGGTAGTTCGTAACAAACTTGGAAGCGACGGTGCTATATGCACAAGTACTAGCTCTTGCCGCAGCTGTCACTTGGTCAGCTGGCACAAGTCCGCTAGGAGCTTAAGCCAACTTCTATGAGCTCTGAGAAGAAGATTTTTAATTGATGGATGAAAGCTAACTTAAAGAAGGATGATCTACTTGCAGAAAGAAACTGAAATCTAAAAGAAATCGCAAACCCTAGCAAACCCTAATTTTACCAGTTATCCCTACCGATGCAAGAAAGAGGATGCAAGCTACTGAAAGAGATGCCATTGACTTCTAGGAAGATAAATACATGTATCTAAGCTACTTCTACAGTAACATCTGAAAAAAAAAAACATCTTTTTGTATTTTTGAATAAGTTGTCAGAATTATCATGCATGCAATTTGACTATTTTCACTGTGCAGAGGTGGATTGGCGAGAGGAAATGCTTGGATGAGGTCGGAAAGGTTCAGAGAGGGCCTAAGGGGTCCCTAACACCCTTCCAGAGAGTTTCACAGAGTTTGGCTATCAAGAAACCTCATTCGTGAGCTTCTACAGGAAGTCTGCAGGGGTTCTACAGGGTGTCTGTGATTTTCTATTGGATGTTCTGTAACTTTCTACAGGATGTTCAAAAATGGGATTTTGGAGGATGGATGGATGGAGAAAGATGAAGGAGTGGGTATGGAGGTAGGATAAGGGTTGGAGGTGGACCAGGACTTGGTGGATGGAGTTGAGGATAGAGGTAGATGGTTGGATTTGTTCAAGGAAGACTGAAGCAATGATGCACAAAAACTAGGGTTATGTGAGCAAATGGCAAACGTACGGCTAGAAGCTGAGCTGGGGAATGGAGCAGATGGATTTGATGGAGTATGGGCAGGTAGAGGAGTGGTACAGGTGCTCTGCAAGTCGTTTTTCCAACTGGACCGATGAAGACTTGTAAAATCAAAAACCTAGTTACGTTGACCTAATTTGATCTAACTGTCAGTACAAAGAATGAATAGAAATTTGAACTGCAATGAAACCATGTATACTAACTCATGCAACTAAGCAAGTAAAAGTCTAAAATTGTAACCAACTTCTACACATGAAAATCAAACACTAGTGATTGCATGGTAAAGCAAAATCAGTGTTTTTGTGGGCAGCAAGGTGTCCCTGATCCCAGCTCCTAATCCCACTGATGGAGAGGTGAAACCAGTGATGTTTGACGGCCCTTTTTGAAGATTTTCCCTGTTAACAACCTATCAACTAAATCTGAGCATCAAAAGTCCTTCTAACCATTAACAGTGACCCAGTTAATCAACAATATTTAATCTACTTAATAGAAATAATTTTGCAAATGCATAAAGAACAAATAACAATACATAAAGGAGGCCTTAGCACTCGGGTTAGGCCCAACTCCAAGAGCTGCAAGCTCCTATAAAGAACTCAGATCTGATGCCAAGTAAAGTTGCTTCCCATTACTCAAAAATAATCATCACAAGAAAGCGTACAATAGTAGCTAAGAAAAAAACGAGATGAAGAAAGGACAGCACTATAGTGCAAATACCAACAGTTCCAAAAGTAAACTATGAAGGCTGAGACCTTCTTATTTATACAATACGAGGGGGCTAGCAGCCCTCCTAGATTCAAGGGACTCAGCTATTCCAACTGCAGTAAACAGTCACTCTTTCCAAAGTTGCTTGGCTGCCTTTAGAACTCGTTTTGGTGGTCTGCTGAGCTCGGAGTTGAGGGTGGAGATTTCGAGGAAGGGCCATTTAATGCCACAGACAACCTCCCTACAAATCCTCACCTCAAGCTTGGCTGTCACCTGGGCTATAATTTCTTGGTTTTGCTCCAAAATTTGTCCAAAAAACCTGAAATGACCACGTATTAGCCTCCTTGGTAGAGTGGCCACCCTTATTCGTTCAAATAACATAAACATACTAGAAAAACATGCATAATCTATGAAAAATGGAGGATTGAACAAGGACAATTAGGCAAAATGAGCCCAATAAGTTACCCAATTCGGGGCTCATCATCACCCCCCTGCTAAATGGGTTGCTCATCCTCTGAGCAACTAGTCCAGCTCATCATCCTTTATGGCTTTGATCACCTCCCTCACGTCCCAAGCCTCTGCTGTGATATCCTCTTCCCCGTCGTGGAATCCTGCCTTCCTTTCCACTTCCTCCCATTATCTACCTTCCTCCTCTTCCTTCACTCCTTCTAGCAATCCCAAAAGTAAAGGAGGACTGAATTTCAAGCCAATCCAATTGGCCTGCAAGTTCTGCATCAACTGTTTGTAGAGGGGTACCCTTGCCAAGGCTTCCCTCATCCTGGTGGGAGAGTGGTATTCTTTTATCTTTAGGCTGTGAGGCAGTGTGTTCCACCGCCTTGTGCAGGCATGCATGCAGTTTTCTCCCAACAGTCTCTCCATGTCCTCAAAGTGGGCAATGGCTTGAGCCTGTTGCTCAATGTATTCCGGTAGATCCTGAGGACTGTTGGCCAAGTGCTGGTGGGTGCTTATCACTACTGAGCTTCCATTGCCCAGCTGGCCATGCAGGCCAGTTGGGCCTCCTTTTCTTATATCTGCTGTTTCAGAGATTGTGTCTCCAATTCTTTTTCCTATAGCTGCCGATTCAGTATCTCAACTTCAGTCTGCACCCCTTCCTTTCTCTGCTATTCATCAGGGGTATCTTTGGCTGTTGTGGGCTCCTCCTGTTGCTGTTGTTCTCCCAAGATATGAGGCCTATCTTCCTTCCTCTGCCCCTGTAATTGTAGCTGCTGTCTAAGCAGCTCATTTTCTTCCTGTAGCTTGACCCGCTGGCTACTCTCCACATGCCGTACTAGAGCCAATTCCCTCCTTGCCTCTTTGAGTTGTTCCTCCAGAGGACCTATATCCGCCACACCCTTGGACTTAGCAATTTTCATCCAAGTGTGGGGCCTCACTCTCTCTTCTTCTAGTGCACGGAAAAGTGGCACTGTGAATTTTTGAGGAATGATCTTTCCGGCCTCCAAGAAGTTATAATAGGAGCCCAAGCTGGGCTGGGGGCTAGGTTCCACAATGTTTTCTACCTTTTCTTCCTCCTGTGGTGATTTAGCTACCTCACCCTCCATTGCTTTGGTCTCCTTCAACCTAGCCAGTGTTTCTTGTAGAATAGTCTTAGCATCCTGTAGAGAGGCCTTTGTGTCCAACATTTTCATTCTCTCCCTCCAGGTGGATGTCTTCGGGCTTCCCCGTTCATAAGTGATGGATACCTTGGAGGGGGACCTCTCCTATTGTGTGGTATGGGTGTCTACAATTGTGATTGGTTCTTTTGATGGAGGCTGGGGTCTGCCAGTCTTAATCCTTACACTCCTTCTTGCCTTAAAATACAGGGGAGGCTCCCTCTTTCACTTTTCCTTCTGCTTGGGAGATGTGCTTAGGGTGGCTAGCACAGCTGCTGCCTCCCTAGCTAAAATTTCCGGTGATTTTTCCCTCTGTTGCTCTGTCTTCAGACTTCCTGTAGAAAGTCCTGTGCTGACTGTTTTCTATCTTCCTGTAGAAGCAGTTTTCGGGCTTCCTGTAGAAATAGTTTTCACTGTTTTGGCCTGCTTGGCTAGGGGTGTCTTCTTCTTCAATTTTGTTGTGGTTTCCTTGGATGTGCCCTCACTTGCTTGGACCTTTTCAGTCCTTTCTGCCCTGATTTGCAACCGTTTCTCCCTTGGATTTTGTGCTTTTATCTCACCCACAACTTTGGCCTCAGTAGATTGGCCTTTTTCTTGTTTCTCTTCTTGCTTTTCCTGTGGTGGCCTGTCTTGGGTTTTCTTACCCTTAATTTCCTTACCTTAGTTTGCTTCTCTGCCTCAATATGCTCCTTTTCCTCACTGTTGGATGAAGTGAGTTCCTCGGCCAGAATCCGGATAAGTATGGAGGGCATCTTCTACTAGAAGCTTCATAAGCCCATGATGGGCTAGCTAGTTTGGTGTCCCTTCCTTCAGTTTTGTGCCACACTCAATCAATGACTGTAGGAGGAAGTATGGGAGGCTTAATTTTTGTTCTGTGGGTAAATCCATCTTATGCCTGAGTTCAGTGAGCAACCGGAAGTGATAACCATATAAAATACTGAATCGCCCCTCACAGGTAATGTATTTCATAATCTGAAGGCTAACCTCGCTCCAAAATGGATGTAGGCTAGCTCTCCGGACCCCATTTTTATCCTCTGAAAATTGTTCTTCTGGTAGGAAGAATTCCTTTTTTTCCTTCTGGCCCAATTTCCTTTCCTCTTTATCCCAAGGTATCCCCAATGGCAAGTCAGTGACCCGGCTAATGAGTTGTGGGGTGAGTCTTAAGGTCAATCCTCGAAAATTTACAATGGCTAGTATCTTGGATTTAGGCTACAGGGACCTTAGGAACTCCTCTGTTATCTCATCATCGTCACCTTGAATTCTGTCACAGAAGGTCATCCACTTTGCATGGGTAAATAGGTCTACCACCTCAGGAGTTTCTCTCAACTTCTTGGAATCCGAGGGTTCCTTTCTGATAAACCCTCCTGGCATGGTGAAAAATACTCTGTTTTGGCTTGCGTACTGATCAGAAGGGGAATTCTATGTATGGTTTCCTCCTTTGATTCTCAGGACAGGGTTTCTCAGATGTTCTATCTCCCTTTTCACCAATTCCCAGGTTATAATGTTGTTTCTTCCCCAAAACTTGACTGTCAAAATGAAATTAGGCTCTCACAGACAGAGTGCAGAGCTTAATTTTCACACCCACCATATACAAGTCACATTTTTTATGCATAGATCAGTCCTTACAGAGGTTTATCGTTTCTACAGGAGGGATTCGTTAACAGGCACCGTGGAGGAGAATGTAACACTGAACCAACTGAAAAAAGCTCTGTGTATCACCCAGGCAAACGACAATTCTTGACCCACAGGCAGACTTGTTTTAACTTTCCCTACTCCAAATAGTTTAATTTACCACCTTTTGAAATTTCATGCACGGGTATGGCGTTTTTCGAGCCTACCTCTCTTCGAAGCTCCAATTCCGACGCAGAAGATCCGGGTTTCTCTGCTCCGGGAGGCTGTGCTATGCTTCCTGTAGAGCTCCTTCCTGTAGAGAGCTTTGCCGGCTGCTGGAGGACGTCACGGCGCTTCTGAGCAAGCTTGGGACGCGGGAGGAGTTTGAAATGGGCCGAGAAGCTTGGGCTAACGAACTGCAGAGGAGGAGGACGCGTACGTTGCTGAACCGGTTGCAATAGTAAATGGTAGTGGTTAATGTGAGTGTTATGGCCGAAGGATTTTGAATTACAGCGCAATTCATGGCGCGGGGGTGAGGTGTCCAGGCTGATCTGTTGGCCAACGTCACAGCCATCATTCTCCGGCATGTCTCTGACCGACATTTTTCTATCTCTGCCATTACCCGCCGTCATCACTGCCCATCTGCCGATTTCACTGCAAATCCGCCGATTTTCCTCAACTGGACACTTCCCACGTGTCGACTTCACGGCCCTTTGGCGGATTTGAGCGTAACCGAGCTCGCTCGGATCCCATGAGGCTATCCGACTGACTGTGGGTGGCCAGTTGACTGGCCACCGAATTTGTTCAACCTGCACCATTCACAGACATGCAAGTCTCGTAGTATAGTTCATGCAATTTGACGAAATAAGGTTAGGCACTTACCTCTGTGGCCGTGGACGTGCTTTGCAGGTTTCTGGACGTGGAACACTGGCTCTGCTCATTGCTGCTTTGTGCACAGGCGTTGGAATTCCTTCATTCATTGGCTGATGCTGCATGCAGGCTTCGGAATTTGATCCACTGGTAGTGAACGTTGCGTGCACGGCTCTGCCTTTTCTCAGCTGTCGAGGAGGTGATCACGTTCAAGTGGAGCTGGTTGCATGCCTCCTGCATTGATTTCAACTGCTATTGACTCCATAGTGTGTATTCCAGGTGGATCAGCTACTACAGGATTCCTGTAGGACATCCTGTAGCTGTTTCTCCTCCTGGGATGCATGCTGAAACGAGCAGGGTTGCATTCACGATTGAAGGGTCCTGATGAAGCTTTAACAGGTAGAGTGTGCGGGCCTTCATGTACTTGATTTGTCCCTTGAGAAAAAAATTGCAATCTGAGGAAATCAAGACTTTTTGCATGACTGTGCAGGAAACAGGTCCAGATTGTGGTAATGGTGGTGGAAAGAGATGAAACAGGTGATGGATGGGAAAAAGGGGTGGCTGCATGCCTCATCAACAGATTTCAAGCTTTAAATCCCTCTTCAGAATCGATTTTGGCCTGCCCAAAGGTTCTACAGGATGTTTCCTGTAGAAATGCAGAACTTCCTGTAGAAAGCCCTGAAACTTCCTGTAGGAGGTTGAATCTTGACCCGAATGTGTCCAAATCCTGGAAAAAGTGAGTGGCCATGGAGGGAGTGTCTGTGAGGATGTCTGGTAACTTGGTACGGACCCTTGTCCTTATTTTGCGCGACCTCCTTTATCTGCACTGCATTCCCTGCAACCTGCAATAATTTTTCAGAGATGAGACCTATTTCTTTTCTTTTTCTTTCCTCTTTTTCTTTTTCTCTTTTTTTTTTTGAAAGACAACAGGGGCGCCTTCATGAGGTTTTCACTCCCACTATCTGACCTGGGCACCTCAGAGAGGTTTTCACCCAAGGATCTTTTTATTCAAATTCTTTATTTTCTGAGAGATAGCAGGGGCACCTCCCTGAGGTTTTCACCCTCACTGCCTGCCCTGGCCGCCTCAGAGAGGTTTTCGTCCAGGGATATTTTTATTCCTTTTTTTTTTTTATGATCAAGGCGTGGCCGGAACAGAGGCAGAACCCTGCTCTATTACCAGCACTGATTTTTCCACAGTTTCAATGAACTCCTGCCTTGAAAGGGGTTTCTTGTAGATTTTCAATCGATGCCCATTGACAAGCATGGGGATGGCTTCTTCATCAACGGTCCTAATAAGGACTGAACCATTGTCATTGCATTTCTCCACTGTATACGGTCCTAACCATCTTGTCCTTAGCTTTCCTTTGAAATCCTTGTATCTTGAGTCATACAACAGCGCCCAATCTCCTGGATGGAATTGCTTTTCATTAAGGTGTCGGTCATGCCATATCTTCCTCTGGAGTTGAACTACTTCTGAGTGGAGGAGGGCTTGCATTCTTTGTTCATCTAATCCATTCAGCTGCAATAATCTTTCACATTGAGCATGGTTGAGATCTAGGTCCAGCTGAGCTGCCACCCTTAATGTATTGTACTCGAACTCTATGGACAACAAAGCTTTCTTCTCGTAGACCAGCTCATAAGGTGTGAAACCGGTTGTGGTCTTCCAAGTGGTGTTGTAGGCCCAGGTGGCCTCAACCAGGCGATCTGCCCAATCCTTTCTGCTGCTGCTCACAACCTTAGTTAAAATCCCTTCCAATGCTTTATTAGTGACTTCCACCTGCCCATTTGCTTGAGGATGATAGGGGGTGGAAGTCTTGTGCTTGATCTTGTGATGAGCGAGAAAATCTTCAATCAAGTTGGAGGTGAACTGGCTTCCTTGATCTGTGACTAACTCTCTTGGGTAGCCATACTTGTAGAAGATATTTTCCCTCAGAAACTTGCCACCTTTTCTTTTGTCGCTGCTTTGATTGCCTTTGTTTCTGCCCACTTGGTCAGATAGTTGGTGCACACAATGATGTAAGACCGTTGCTTTGAAGGAGGGTTGATAGGACCCACAAAATCCATGCCCCACTTCTCAAATGGCTCGAAGGTCACTTGAGGTTGGAGAGGCATTTCATCCCTTGGAGTCAGTTTTCCCATCCTCTAGCATCGATCACACTGGCTGATGTATCTTCTGACATCTTGATGAAGAGTAGGCCAATAGTAGCCTGCCTGTAGAATTTTGAAGGCAGTCCTTTTTACTGCAAAGTGGCCTCCACAAGGTCCATCATGACAGGTTAGGAGGATGTCAAAGACTTCCTCCTCCCTAACATAACGTCTCAAGATCTAATCTGGGCCAAGTTTAAATAGGTTGCCCCCGATCCAAGTGAACGGGACACTCTTCCTTACAATTTTTCTCTTCTCCTTTGAGGATAGATGCGGAGGGAACTGTGCTGAGACCAAGTAATTTGCTATATCAGCAAACCATGGAGAGAGCACTGAGATAGCAAACACATGTTCATCTGGCATCTGGTCATCCACATTCCTTCTTCACCTGCAGGCAAGTCCAATCTAGACAAGAAGTCAGCAACAACATTTTCCTTACCTGGCTTGTCAACAATCGTCAAATCAAATTGCTGCAACAAAAGTAACCATCTAATGATACGAGCATTGACATCAGGCTTATTCATTAAATATCTAATTACAGCATGATCAATGTGTACAAATGTTTGATAACCAGTGATGTAGTGTCTGAACTTGTTTAGGGAATGGACTACATCCAGGAACTCTTTCTCGGTTACAGTATAGTTCATTTTTGCCTTGGACAGGTTTTTGCTGACGAAGTATATGGAATATGGGAGTTTCTCCTCAACTTGTCCTAAGGCTGCCCCTATGGCTTTGTTCGAGGCATCAGTGTGGATGTGGAAAGGTAGGGCCCAGTTTGGACCTCTCAAGATCGGGGCGGACACCAGCTTATCTTTCAACTCATCCAGTGCTCCTTGACAGTTGTCAGTCCATTTAAACTCAACATCCTTCCCTAAGAGTCCAAACAAAGGCGAGGCTAGCTTACTGAAGTCTTTAATGAATCTTCGATAATACCCTGCTAAGCCTAGGAAACTCCGAACATCTCTTACCTTTTGAGGAGGTGGGACCTTTTGGATGATAGCAATCTTATTAGGGTCCACCTGTAATCCTTGCCGAGAAATGGTATGACCTAGCACGATCCCTTCAGTCATCAGGAATTCACATTTTTCGGGACTGAGGGACAGGTTCATCTCAATGCACTTGGTTAGAACTTTTCACAGATTAGTCAATGCTTCTTGGAAGTTGGACCCATAAGGAGTAAAGTCATCCATATAGATTTCTACCGAATCATGGACCAACTCCGAAAAGATGCTCAATACTGCTGTCTAGAAAGTGGCAGGAGCGTTGCATAGCCCAAAGGGAAGGACTCGATAGGCAAAGGTACCCCAAGGACAGGTGAAGGTGGTTTTGTCCTAGTCTTCCGGGCTGATTTGGATCTAGTTATACCCGCTGAATCCATCTAGGAAAGAGAAGAACTTCTTCCCTACCAGTCCATCCAACACCTGATCTATGAAAGGCAAAGGGAAATGGTCTTTCTTTGTGGCTTTGTTAAGTTCTCGGTAATCTACACAGATTCTCCACTTCCCGTTATTTTTGGGCACCAGCACTAGAGGCGAGACCCACTCACTATCGGAGATAGGATAGATGAATCCTGCATCCAATAATTTTTGCAATTCTTCTTTGACAATGTCCTTAAGGGCTGGATTCATTCTCCTCTAAGGCTGCCTGACCGGTTTACAATCTTCTTTAATGTAGATGTGATAGGTATAGACCGAAGGATGGACTCCTTTCATCTCCTTATAGCTCCAGGCAAAAGCATCTAAATGATTGTTCAGTAAGCTACACAACTCCTTCTCTTGGGCAGGAGATAGGGAGGAGCTGATCTTTAAAGTTCTTTCAGGACCAAACTCCACATTCTTAACTCTAGGAGAGGTTGGATCAGTAACACAGAGGTCCACTAGGGTGTTGGCTTGGGTATCCTCCACTAATTCCTATAAGGACAGTGCACTGGGAGGTGGATTTTGAATCAAAGTCTCAATCAAATCATCCTCCGTTTGAGGACCTCCCCTAGTGGTTTCTACTGTGCAAAATGGTGCGAAGTAGACCTCATCCTCATCTCCTTCTTCCAACCAGGGTGGTAAGTCATGTTCTAGCAGAGGTTGGGCAGGAGGATATAGGACTAGCTGCTTGGACATAGGCCCATTCTTGATGGTCATGCTTCCAGCTCGGCAACTGATGTAAGCATCCGCAGTGGCTAACCAAGGCCTTCCCAAAATGAGGGGGTATCCAGTGAGCTTTGCCTTTGGCTGAAGGACCAAGAAGTCCGCAGGGTACTCCCAAGAGTCAACAGAGACCAAGACATCTTCCACAATCCCTTCGAGAGTCACGGTGGAGCGATCTGCCAACTGCAGGACTGTCGAGGTCTTCCTTAAGGAATTTTGAAGGTTGAGTTTAAGCATGGTGTCCCTGGTCATCACATTAATGGCAGCCCCTAGATCAATCAAGGTATGGGGGATTATGGTGCCATTGATGTGGACATCAACTACAGGACTCCCAGGGTCCAAATACTTTGGACAGATTACTTGCCCCAACATTAGATCAGACAGTTGTCCAATGACATTAATAGTCGAGGCATCTCTCTTTCGCCTGCCTGGGTGCCTGAAACATTTCTCCTTAATCAATTTGTTGTATATTGGTACATCTTTGATGGCCTGGAGAAGTGGTATTTTCACAAACAACTGTTTCAGTTCTCCCAGAAGTTCAGTCTCCTCTGGGTTTGGTTGCGTGGTTACTGTTAGTCTCTCAGGAAAGGGTGGAATGGCTTTGGGTTCACTTTCCTGTTTCTCTTCCTCATCCTTTGGGGGAGGAGGTTGGCGATCTGGAAGGGTCTTTCCGGATCACAGGTTGATCTCCTGGATCTCCACAGTATAGGTAGGACATGTTGTCTCCCCAGTGTATACCTGTTGGGCCTGTCGGTTGCTGGGGTTTGGGTTCGGTTGAGCAGGCATCTGGGGTTGTCTTGGAGGAGCAGGAGGTAATGGTTGTGGTTGAGCCAGTGGTGGAGGTAGAATGGCAGGAGGAGAGTTGTAGTGGGGCCTCCACCCCGATTGAGGTGCATTCCACTGAGGCTGTGGCTGGAAATGTGAGTGAAACGAATGAGCAGTGGGTTGAGTATGGTATTGAGGTGGATAAGACCATGGCAGAGGTGCAGAACAGGAAGGATGAGTAGGGGGACCCCAAGAAGGCATGTGAGTAGATTGGTTGGGGCTATAATAAGCTTGGGATGTCCCTTGCATCCCCTGCTGGTAAGGTCTGGGTCCATGCGGCCTCCTTTGGTTGAAGAAGTAGAGAGGTTCAGTGGGTGCCTCAGTCCCTTGGTACATGGCTTTGAATCCGGGCAAGGTTGGGCATTAGTTTGTAGGGTGGTTCTCCTCACAAACGAAACATACCTCTATTGAGTGCAATGGACACTCGTTCTTAAGGTGCTTCCTCGTACATCTGGGACAGAAAATGGCCAAAGCCCTCTCAGCTTCCTCTTTTTTTTGTTGGATTCGGAAAGTATCAAGTTGCATGGAAATGGTCTGTCTCATCTCACTTTTGAGGTCTTCCATTTGATTAGCAAACTCATGCTTGGAGAAGGTAGTACTAGCTGAAAGTGGATTCCCCCTACCTCTTTTCCGGGCTACCCTAGAGTGGTTTCTAAACACAGTCTTTATGTCCTCATAAGGTAGTTGGTAAATGTCTCCTCGAGCTAGCATGTGAAGGGTATCTAGGAGGTCTTCAGCGACTCCTTAGAGCAGAACCAACTTTAGAGATTTAGGGTCAAGTGTACACCTGGCCCGTTTATAGCTAAGTTGGAACCTTTCCTCGTAGTCCTCTAAAGACTCATCATTTCCCATGGTCATCCGAAAAATTTCTCCCTTGGTTTCCTTTGACCTACAGTAATCCCGGTATTTGTTGTTAAAGGCTTGTTGCATCTGAGCCCAAGTAGTGACACTGTTTCCAAGTAACCCCATGAACCAGCGTAATGCTGCATCCTTGAGGGTAGAGGGAAAGAGTTTCAACTTTTGCTCATCTTCTGTATAGTCATAAGTTCGATAAAGGACAACAAACTCAAACAGGAAGGTATCGGGGTCTTCAGTGGTCAATCCATGGAAATGAGGTAAGGCTGAGGGACTTATGTTCTTCATTTTTATGTCCCTGTTGGTTTCTCGGATGGGGAAGGTACCTTCTATTCTCTCGTCATCGTCTCTACCATTTCTGTTGTCAGCCATGGTCTCAAAAGGAATGTTTTCTTGCTCTTCTTCTGTTATAAGATCTTCGTATATCTCAAGAGGTTCACCTATAGGTTCTTTTGGATCACTGCCACCAAAGAAGAGAGAAGGGTGACTCAGTGAAGTGGTGGGGGTGTTGGGTAGGAATTTTCCGGTATTGTCTCTGTTCCTACGAGGCATGAAAGGATTTTTGGTTGTTTTTGCTTTTTTCTCTGCTTGTACCTGCAAAACTAAAATAGATGGAATTGAAACTAACTAAAATCTATCTTGCAGAAATGGAAATGCGGAATTGAAATGAAAGCAGGAAAGGACTAATCTACTTTGCTGAAATCAAATTTCTAGAATGAAATGCTAGACTACGCTTGCAGAATTGAAATTCTATTCTACGCTTGCAGAATTGAAATTGCGGAATTGAAAGGCTAATCTATGAAAGCAGGAAATGTCTATTTTACTTTCGCAGAAATGAAATTGCAGAATGGAAATGAAATAAACTACTTAGTAGAAGGTTAGAGTAGGAAAATAGAAGAAAAGCAGCAATCACAAATACTCTGATGCTTCCCCGGCAACGGCGCCAAAAAGAGTGATGAGCTCCAGTATTGTAGCAATAATGTTGCAACTCCTGGGACTCCCTTCTTTACTTTTATCAACCCGGTAGTTCGTAACAAACTTGGAAGCGACGGTGCTGTATGCACAAGTACTAGCTCTTGCCGCAGCTGTCACTTGGTTAGCCGGCACAAGTCCGCTAGGAGCTTAAGCCAATTTCTATGAGCTCTGAGAAGAAGCTTTTTAACTGATGGATGAAAGCTAACTTAAAGAAGGCTGATCTACTTGCAGAAAGAAACTGAAAAGCTAAAAGAAAACGCAAACCCTAGCAAACCCTAATTTTACCAGCTATCCCTACCAATGCAAGAAAGAGGATGCAAGCTACTGAAAGAGATGCCATTGACTTCTAGGAAGGTAAATACATGTATCTAAGCTACTTCTACAGTAACATCTGAAAAAAACATCTTTTTGTATTTTTGAATAAGTTGTCAGAATTATCATGCATGTAATTTGACTGTTTTGACTATGGAGAGGTGGATTGGTGAGAGGAAATGCTTGGACGAGGTCGGGAAGGTTCAGAGAGGGCCTAAGGGGTCCCTAACACCCTTCCAGAGAGTTTCACAGAGTTTGGCTATCAAGAAACCTCATTCGTGAGCTTCTACAGGAAGTCTGCAGGGGTTCTACAGGATGTTCAGAAATGGGATTTTGGAGGATGGATGGATAGAGAAAGATGAAGGAGTGGGTATGTAGGTAGGATAAGGGTTGGAGGTGGACCAGGACTTGGTGGATGGAGTTGAGGATAGAGGTAGATGGCTGGATTTGTTCAATGAAGACTGAAGCAATGATGCACAAAAACTAGGGTTATGTGAGCAAATGGCAAACGTACGGCTAGAAGCTGAGCTGTGGAATGGAGCAGATGGGTTTGATGGAGTATGGGCAGGTAGAGGAGTGGTACAGGTGCTCTGCAAGTCGTTTTTCCAACTGGACCGATGAAGACTTGTAAAATCAAAAACCTAGTTACGTTGACCTAATCTGATCTAACTGTCAGTACAAAGAATGAACAGAAGTTTGAACTGCAATGAAACTGTTATCACAAAATCGTGTACTAAGGGCTGCTACTTAGCCAGATCTCATGCAACTATTTCAAACCAGGCTTTAGACTAAGGCTTAGCCTCCTTAGTCAGAGAGGGCTCTCTCACAGATTTTTGATATGAATTAATAACAAGAAAAGATGGCTAACTCTTCAAACAGTACATGAAAATAAGCTGGTTGGAACAACAAAATAACACTTCTTCCATTGGGCTCATGGAGTCAAACACCTCTGCAGTAAACTATTAACTACTCAATCATGGAAGCCAAGGCATATAATGTTTAAACACTCAGAACATTTCTCAAAAAGAACCTCAACTCATAAACATACACAGGAAGTCTGAGCACTAGGTGAATTCAGAGTGATTGCATATCTAATGAGCTGTAAAACAGAAAGGATTAAGACTAAACCACATATATTCTGAGCATTTGAACACAAGATGAATCTTGGGAAGAAAAAGTAACCTTTCTATTACTGTCAAAGTCTTTTTACATAAGCCAATATAAAAACTCTGTTTTTTTCATAAATCTCCAACCCCACTTACATCAGAGTTTTCACTATATATAGGAAAACCTACTTAACTACTTCGAGTCTCCTCCTCAAGCATGAGGGGAGCTCGATGACCTATCATTAACTACCCTTATCTATTTTTAAACAAACTCATTAAATACATAAAGTATTGAGCTGTAATTACAAAGAGTCCTAATCACACTAAAACTCTAACTTCATCTCCTCGTATGCCTGATTCCTTTCTTGATCTTTGACAGTTGTCTTTTGTTGGTTAGGCTCAAGATGATTGAGCTACAGATGCAAAGAACGCTGACTTTGGATACCTGTAAGCGCTGATGGATCATTTATCATCAGGATCAAAACACATATTTTTAAGGTCCCTGTCTCCTACCATCCTCCGAAAATGTAGCAGCATGTTCCCAAATCTTTAATAACTCAAAGTATGGAACGCTGCTACCAAACACCATGTCTCCAGATGAGCTGTAGGCTGTATTGATGTACAGGTGTCTCTCTTCTAACATTCCCGGTCAAACTGTTTATTCTGTATTGAAAACATCACCTACAGCAGTTTCGTAGCGCGCTACGAAACTGCTGTGTGATTTAAAAAACACAGTCTTCCTCTAAACTCCTCACAAAATTGAATAGCTGCTGTTGCCATTCTTCAGTTTCACCTTTGCTATGCTGAGATTCAGAATCACATTCCCTGTAACATGAACCTCCAACAGATGGACCAACTGCACATAAATCTTTTCGAGCTTCTGATTTGCTTTGGCCTGAACTCTTAGAATTCCAAATGCGTGCTTTCCCAGAAAACTCAATTACCCATATCTTCTTGGAAATGACAGTCTCCCATTGAAAGTAACAAGAATACATTTAGAATACATAAACTCGAGAACATAAAGTGATATCCAAGAAAAATTAATGTACATAAAGCCTGATGCTTTAGCCAGATGATACAACAAGCTTTTCCAATTTTTCAATATTTCACTGGTTGCCCCACTCATTTTCCCAGCCATCTCTTGAGCCTTCTTTATTTCCGTCACGATTTGAAAGTTCTTTCACCAGGAAATGATGTATTGTTTGCCAATATCGATCCCCGCCAACATACCAAGTATCCATATGCATACCTGTTGGGAACTCTACAAAGAAGCACCTTAGATTCCGTTTAGCTTTTTCATATAGCCTGCGCATGTGTGAAGGTGGAACCATCTCATCCCGAGAGCCAGATAGGAATAAAATTGGTTGTTCGACCTGATCTATAAGATCAATAGTATTCCATGGAGAACGAACCAGACAATTTAAAATCCTTAGACCCTTGGAATCAGTGCCTCCTATAAACCACTTAAGAAAAGGTAACAAAACTCCAGCCATGTCCAACACAGATGTAAAAGTATTCTCGAGAATCAATGCAGCAATAAAAAACTTTGTCGCTATCTTAACAACATCAAGATCCATGATATCAAAATGCGCCTTCCTCTGGATTACCTTTCGCATATATTGAACTACAACTTTAACAGTGAACTTTGGGAGGCGAATCTTGTACACATCAACCAGCTCCATACATTAAGCTTGTTACAGCCCAGAGAAAGATTTTCGTTTCTTCTTTAAAGCCCTGCAAACTTCATCTGGAACCGGTTTATGGATATCCTTATAGAGTCCGCT
Organism: Pinus tabuliformis; assembly: GCA_031772625.1. Lineage (NCBI taxonomy): Eukaryota > Viridiplantae > Streptophyta > Pinopsida > Pinales > Pinaceae > Pinus > Pinus tabuliformis. Next base: position 672,216,532 of record CM062820.1, on the reverse strand, counting down.
CATTGTTAATGCTATTGACAAAACCTTCTCTGCCACCCGTTTGCGTGAAAAAAGAACTCTTGTGGAGCTAAGCCACGAAGACAATGAACTACATCTCTCTCTGGCACTTCATCAAACACTTGCGCCCCAAACATAAATGCTATTCCATTGAATTTGCCACCTGTCAATAATCAGTTTCACCCACCGCGGAAAGAAATCTCCACCGGCCCAACAATTTTGACTTCAAGTCTTTTTTGAAAAGAGAGAGTTGAGATATCTCCTTTAATTTCGCATACTGCCATTGGCTCTGGCATTCTTATCTGCTAGGCTCTGAATACGTTCATTCCCTTTGTAATTTCCCCACTCGCAACGTTCTCATTTACATTTGTATTTTTCGATGATTTGGGCTGAAATCCTTTTCTAGCACGTGATGACTGCTTACTTTTTGCTCTTGTCACGTATGACTCAAATCTGAGATCAATAATTTCAATGATGCCATCACCTCTTGCTGCAGCAACAACCTGGTTTTTTTTATCCATATTTTCCTCTGGAACCGCCAAAGCATGAACAAAAGGAGGATTACAAATTTGATTTGTACTCGAGGCATTTTCTGCATTTTCTGTGGTGGGAACTGCAGCGTCTATAACCATTTGTTGACTTCCTCTTAAAAAGTCCCATGCTACAATTTTTTAATCTAATCCCCCAGATATAACTTCCCATGGCCGCCAAGGATGAAACTGCACAGAGCTGCAAATATTTGTGTGTATGGATCTGAGTGTTTTGTAAAGGCAATGTTGATGAATGTCAATAATCTTTACTTCTCTACTGTCATCTGCAGCCGCAAGAAAAGATGACTTAAAGTTCATAGTAATCTGATTTATGTCCTCTGTATTGAATGTGTACTTTTGCACTTGTCCACTGAAAGGTGCCATGCGCACATCCAAGCAAGTAACTGTGTTTGCATATGCTGCATACAAAATATCATCATTTCCTGAACTCTGCATGCTGGGATGAGTTTAAGTGTCTTTGTATGATATGAAGAACCAACAGATCCATTAGCATCATTGTAATAGCTGTCCACATATCTATTGAACAAAGATTGCTGCCCAAATGGCTGTATGATAGGCATTGGTCATGCATCCATCAATGAACCAATTATTGCACCCTTTCTAAGAAACTCACACTGACCAAACTTAATGACAAGCATCGATGATGACTTCTTGAGAACATGCCACCTGTGAAATGTATCCGCCCCAGAACTATTTTTGCATGACAGCTACTATGGATTCGAACAAATCCCCCATTTCGTAGCACGCTACGAAATCACTAAAACAGGCTGCGCTGCGAAACTGCTAAAGGATTCATGCGCTGCGAAAACACTTGGTCTTTAAGCTAATCTGAGCAAATTTTTGGAAACAGAATTATCAATGATAACAGAAACCATGTATACTAACTCATGCAACTAAGCAAGAAAAATTCTAAACTTGTAACCAACTTCTACACATGAAAATCAAACACTAGTGATTACATGGCAAAGCAAAATCAGCGTTTTTGTGGGCAACAAGGTGTCCCTGATCCCAGCTCCTGATCCCACTGAGGGAGAGGTGAAACCAATGATGTTTGATGGCCCTTTTTGAAGCTTTTCCCTGTTAACAACCTATCAACTAAATCTGAGCATCAAAAGTCCTTCTAACCATTAAGAATGACCTAGTTAATCAGCAAGATTTAATCTACTTAACAGAGATAATTTTGCGAATGCATAAAGAACAAATAACAATACATAAAGAAGGCCTTAGCACTCGGGTTGGGCCCAACCCCAAGAGCTGCAGGCTCCTATAAAGAACTCAGATCTGATGCCAAGTAAAGTTGCTTCCCATTACTCAAAAATAATCATCACAAGAAAGTGTACAGCAGTAGCTAAGAAAAAAACGAGCTGAAGAAAGGACAACACTATAGTGCAAATACCAACAGTTCCAAAAGTAAACTATGAAGGCTGAGGCCTTCTTATTTATACAATACGAGGGGGCTAGCAGCCCTCCTAGATTCAAGGGACTCGGTTGTTCCAACTGTAGTAAACAGTCACTCTTTCCAAAGCTGCTTGGCTGCCTTTAGAACTTGTTTTGGTGGTTTGTTGAGCTCGGAGTTGAGGGTGGAGATTTCGAGGAAGGGCCATTTAATGCCACAGACAACCTCCCTACGAATCCTCACCTCAAGCTTGGCTGTCACCTGGGCCATAATTGCTTGGTTTTTCTCCAAAATTTGTCCAAAAAACCTGAAATGACCACGTATTAGCCTCCTTGGTAGAGTGACCACCCTTATTCGTTCAAATAACATAAACATACTAGAAAAACATGCATAATCTATGAAAAATGGAGGATTGAACAAGGACAATTAGGCAAAATGAGCCCAATAAGTTACCCAATTCGGGGCTCATCAACTGGAAAACTACTCAAACTCTTTTTGGGCTTCTAGTGATTCTGATGATTCTCTATGGTTGTGAACTATGGGCCTGACATGCAGTGGAAACAAATTGAGAAAATTCAGAAGCATTTGATTACAAACAAATTTAAGATTAAAAGTGCAGTTCCTTATGCTATCTTGTTAAGTGAAACAGGGGCTGCTCCTATTGAAGCAATTGCTATGGTGCAAGTCATAAGGTATTTAAAAACAATTGAGCAAATGGAAGAGGGTAGATGGCCTAAGGTTGTCTTTAATGATAGATTGTGCAAGAGAAAAAAAAATTGGATGCAAAAAAATAACAAATGGTTTAGTAAATGGGGTATTTGCTTGAACGTGTGTCCCATAAACAACAAAGAGATAAAAGCTTTTGTTATGGAAAAGTTCCACAAGCGTACTTGAGATAAGGAGCTAGGAAGAAAGAAAAAGTACTATATTGAAGTATTTAATCCCACTCATAGTCATCAACCAAAAACATACATAGAGGCGAATATCTCTTAGAGAGCCAAAATTCTTATTGCTCAGTTAAGGACTAATTCTCATCAACTCTGTTGTGAAACGGGGCATTGGAAAAGGCCAAAGTAAGTGTGAGAGGAAAGAGTATGAATTTTTTGTTCTTCCGGAAAAGTGGAAACATAAAAAAAAATTCATTTTAGAATGTGAGGCCTTCAAAGACAACAGTTTAGATATGTTGATAGCTAGCTCTTGGGATAATCTATTTAGCGAGGGGTTTGTCGAGAAACTGGGAGCATTTATTTTGAATCTTTACAGAAAAAGGGCCGAATACATCAAACAGATGAAGAAGCAATCTGTCCCATAGACTATCTTAGCCTCGTGGACGTTAAAATAATTTCTTTCTTTCTTTCTTCTAGTTCATTCATATGATATACAACCGATAAGTCCTACGCATATCACTATTATTTTGCGACCTCCCAACTTGTACAATCTCTGCAACTGCACATACCAACGAATAATAACAAAATACCAGTTAATACCCACAAATTTAACAGTAGCAATTACATACCAACAAATCTAACAATATCAGTTACGAAAGAGAATAGTACATACTGGGAGTGATGTTTACTTTCAACTCACTTCTGAAGGTATCAATAAGTTGAGTTATAAAACCTTCTTGGCTAACAGTTTCCCTCTCGATTATTGAGAGAAGGGGAAGCACATAATTATTTATAAAATCGTTCGCACCCATAGTCACTGAGAATATCGACTTTCTCACCAATTCTTTGCCTGCTTTTTTTCCCACCATTCTTCTCAGTTCTATTCTTGTTGTTGTACGTCCAATGAAAGCATCCCAATCTGCAAATAACATTTCATCTTAAAAACAGATAAATCTTACCTGCTTCGCATAATACATTTCATCAGATAAAAACATATTTTCTAAAAATACATTTTAGTATATCTTACCTACTTCGCATAATACTGTTCATAATCCTTTGACCTGCTAATTTGTTCTTTATATCGTTGTCAATATGTTAGAGCCTAGATTGACCTAAGGCTGAAGGGAGGCAATCCTAGGATAACGACAAACCAAGCTTAACCTGGTAGCTAGCCCTACCAGGTCGGGAGAGAGCTCTCTCCTTGTCAATCTCAGTCAAGATGACTGCAAATATGGATTTTAGGCTAGGTATAGTAGCTCTATGGTTTTTTGATTGCTTTTGATGGTTTTTCTGGATCAAATGGAGCAGGCAGCTTTGAGTCCGGGAAATCAAATCAGGAATGCAGGGTGTTCTATGGGGCGAGGTAGGTAGGTGTTTTAGCACTTGAAATTGAGTGAGATGGTAGGTCTAAGACTGGTGAGGAGCTCAGGAGGGCATGCAAAGATCATGTATACTTCTCAAGCTATAGAAAACGTCAAAAACTAAATGGTTTCCCAAGGCAGAGCACTGTAACCAATGTATTCTACCTTTCTATCTTGATATCATTTAGCATAGAAGAATGAATCAAATTGTGGCACACATATCACATGAGAAAAACTAATAACAGAAGAAGAAACTATGAAAAAACACTTTACCACAAGTGTCCCATAAAAGTAGTTGCAAATCCTAGTTTATTTCCTTGCCAAACAGTTGATAAAGGTGTACAATGTAGCTCAGAGCATTCAAGAGAGTCCAATCTTTGCTAATGACTGAAAAAATACATAATATAGAAAATCAAACCACCTATGCTAGCCCTCAGGGGTCGAATCCAAGAGATAAGGAACTGTTACAACCATTTCCCAACAAGGAACAAGAATATAGGCAGTGGAACAGCTTGCCTCTATAGGCATGGAAATTGATTCATTGACCCCCAAACCACCTCAAAATGATGAATCTACCCTCTAAGGTCATTTTACAATTAAATTTACATAGCATAACATCAATTATAATAATAATTTCATCCATGAAGAGATAAAAATTCAGCTTGTAGAGAAACTGGGCGAAAACTGGATTTTTGGGCAAACTAGCTCTATGCGTAGCGCCACTGGCCAGGTGCGTAGCGCCGCTTCACAACCACTTTTGGAGACCTTTCCCTTAGTCAAATTGAGGCAAAGATAACTCATTGGAAAGGGCTTCCTGTCTGGTTTTTGGAACATCTTTAATTTGTGCATTTGGAGGTCATTTTTCCCCTCAAAAGTGAAATCTCCCAAGGTTGCTTCTATGTGTCCAAAAAGAGGCAGAGAGGTCATTTTTTATGGTTTTTTGACCATTTGGTGACCAAGTTTTGCTCCAAAATTGCTAAGATTTTATGGTTTTGATGTTTTCATCATGTTGAATCCAAATATACAAGCCATTTCTTCAAAAGGTCATCCAGTGAAAAGCGTAGGGCAATTTTCTATGTTGCAAAATTTCAAAAATTGAAAATGACCAAAAATAGTCAAAACTTGCCCAGATTTGGCACAAGGCTCCATCATTAGTTGCTTTGATGGGCTAGTGAGGCTTCAGCTAGGATTTTTATCTTTTCTTTCTCCTTTTTTCTCTTTAAGACCTTCCTCAACCTTGCCTTAAGCTTCCTCATCCTTATATTGCATATTTTGTTCCGAGTCATATAGTAGTAGGCCATGTGGCGAAGCATATTCTTGTCTCTATTGGCTTTCTCAAGAAGCCCCTCAAGGTGTATATTAACCATCTCAAGCCAAGTTTCACGGTCATTCTTGATCTCTTGTTCAATGGAAGTCAACTTGACCTTTGCCTTCTTAGCCTTTTACCTATTCTCCTTGATCATTTGCAGCTCCATGAGGACTTTCTTGTCGGTCAATTGTTTGTTTTCTTGCTCTAGATATTTGATGATCCACTTAGCCCTCTCTACGTTGTCAGATAAAACTTGTATCTAAGCCTTTTGCTCTTTAATGATCATGTCTTTGGCACTTTTTTGATCTTAAGCTTCTAAGTCAATGACATCAACTCCTTGTGTCTCCTCATGTTCAATAAGATCAAAATCTCTTTCTTGCTCATCTTCAAGATCCTTCTTATGCATCTTTTTCTTGCCTTTACCTTTACCCTTGCTTTGCTTCTCTACATGTACCTATTTAGCTGAAGAAGAAGGCAAATCCCCTTCCACTCTTTGTGGAGATAGCATTTTCCTGTAGCCTGATGATGAAGGCGAGACCCCTTCCACACCTTGTGGAGATAATACTCCCCTGGCAGTTGCAAAAAGTTTCCTAGTGCCTCTCTCATATGTTACAAATACTGGCACTCCAACAGTTTCAGTCTCTTGGACCTTTTCATGTCTTGAAGGTCCACCTTCTTCATGAGGCACTAATGAAAAGACTTGAGGGCCTTTGAACATTTCATGAGAAATGAAAGTCTCCCATGGCATGTTGAAAAGGTTCAGCTAATGTAAAACAATGATTTTAATCAAAGAGTAGTGGTAAATGCTAGTTACCTGTTGGGGGTATGATTTCTTCTTTACAATGAGTGCCATCTTTTCAATGTTTCTGAACATGAAGTAGGGGATATTCATCATTCTCACCCTAGGGAAATGCATCAACAGTCTAATGTGGTAGGCATACAAAGTACTTGATGATGATCTTCATCAATGGAGCAAACCTGTCCTCCAAGAATTTAAAGGGGAATACTCTTTTGAGTTTGTTATGGTATTTAGCCTTGATATAAGGCTCATAATACTCCCTGTCAATGTCCTGACCTTTGTTCCACTTCTCACCCACATTTGGAAAACCTGTAGCTTCTGAAATGATAGCTGGTGACAAAGTGAATGTAACTCCAGCAAGGTTTACCTTATTGTTGTCCAAATGTGTCACAAACAACCTTGCTAACTCATGATGAGATTTAACCCTTTCCACCATTTCACAGAAGCTAAAACATGACTGATGTCTAAAACAAGAAATGGCAAAAGGGCAGGTTTGCAGCTCCCTCAAATTGGTGGGCTCCTCTGATATGTTTTCCTCCCTTATGAGGCTTCCTACCCTGTGTGTCTCTCTCCCTAGAACTGTCACTGAGGGTTTCTTCTTCCAATTCATACTCACTGTCCCTCTCCATTGTTGTACAACTGTTTCTCTTGTTGTGAATGAAGTGTGGTGAATGAAGAGTGGTGAATTGGTGAATGAAGGTAAGATGAGTATGAAGATATTTGAATAGGAAAATAGGTGAGGGTGAACAAGAGTGGGAAAGGGATGTAGAGAGTGAGTAGGGTTTGGGAATAGTGTAGGGTTTGGGGTATGTATAGGGTTTGGGATGTATGTGTATAGGGTTTGGGGATTAGGGAAAAGTAAATATAAGATATAGGATAGCCTGATAATAAAAATATAGGAGATAGTTTAGTGAAACTAGGGTTTGATTCTTTGAGAAACAAAACAACCCAAGACTGATGCAACAATTCTTTTCAGCAAGAATAATGGTGTTACTTACTTGCAATGGAGGAATTTGGGAGTTTTGAGGCGAAATGGAGCGATTTTGAATAATCTGGAGCCTAACTACCAGGTGCGTAGCGCACTCACCCAGGTGCATAGTGCCAGTTCAAAATTACACTGCAGGAAAAACCCAGGTGCGTAGCGCCACTGCTATGCGTAGCACTGGACTTTGGTGCATAGCGCTAGGCAGATTTCTCCACAAACACAGTGATTTCACTCCCTTTGCTCAATAACACTTCAAAATCGTGTTTTTGCTCATAGACCTCAACTCAAACAATGAAATGACTTCAAGAGAGGGATGAACTTTATATGGCTTGGCAACTTTTAATTTTTTAATTTTCAAAACTCACTTTATAATGTCTATTTGCTTTTTCAAATACTCTGTTTTATGGATGCTTGATCTTTTGCTTGAAATAGGTGAACTGATGCTTTGATTTCTTTGACTTTTGTAATGGAATGTGTTTGGCAACATCATTAGATGCTTAGGAGCAGCAGTCATTATTGGCCACCTCATGTCCTTGCTGATCATTATTGGCATGTAACCATCAAATTTTGACCATGTTGGGACCCTAAAACCTAATAAGACCAAACCCTATGTAATTGATGGAATGAACTGCAAAATGAACATGAATCATGACTAAAAAGTATGGAAGTAGATCAGCAAGTACATACCATGAGGGAGAAACTGAGGCAAACCCTACCATCAGTGGATCCATGACCTAATGGAATGCAATCTCATCAGAATGGGATTACTAGTATAAAATGCAAAAGAGTAAATTTTGATCATTGATGGTAGTGTGAAGACACTGACACTAACATTGGCTCCAATGGGGATGGTAGCTCCTTGGAGGTGCCAAGAACCATAGATCTCTGGGAACATGTAGATTAGTGCCTCATCCATTGGGCAACGGAGTCAAAAAAAAAACTCAAACTGAAATGCATGACTGAAGACTGATGACTCAAAGACATAAACTGACTTGAAATTGACTCAATACTAAAACACAATTAACAAACTGGAAAAGACGCTTGAAGTGGAGCTTATTCAATAAAACCTACTCTAATTGTTCCATTCATCACCTGATCAAGTGAAATGAAACAACCAATGCAACCAAGTAAGCATTTTGGTTGTTGTTTGAATTCTCCGCAAGTGCTTTCTTATGAACAACAAGAGAGAACTACTGAAAGGCAACTCCCATGAAAACTTGTAAACAGATCGGTTGAATAATATGGATTCTCTATCCGGCTCCAAAAATATTGCATAAGGATCTTGAAATTCATGTGCACTGGGACTTTGCTCATCCAATGGATTACTTTTCTTCTCCTCATACCAATGCAAACTTTCATCTGAGCTTTGTGACGAGACTCCTGCTAAAAATAACAAAGAATCCGGCTGCCGGATCAAATTTGTATCAATACTTTTTTCAAGCTCACAGGTAGCTAATGGAGAAGGACTTTGACTACAGACATCATCCAACACATTAGCTATTGGATCATGAGAAACTTGAAAATACTGTTGTAACCCATTTTCTATTGATTCCCATGAGATTGCTTGATTTTCTACAGGTTGCTCATCATTTATTGAAGATGTACTATGCAAATTTCCCTTCAAAAACTGAAATGATTCAAAATAGAATGGTACGGAATCATCTTGCATCATTTGATCATATGTTCGAGCTTCCAAGTCTTCATCTACAATCTGACATTCAGTGGCATTCGGGGGCTACAAATCCAGATATGAGAAGTCTTGAATGAGGATTTCATTGCCCTCAAGATGGTCCAGATCAAAACTTGTCGACAGTTGATTCTGATTGCATGAAAGTTGTCTCTGATGAACTAAAAACGAAGTAAAATAAAAAGGCAAAGATCCTTCACTTACTTCAAAATTTTCTTCACTTTCCTCCTCATTTCCATAGCTGATATGCATCGGTTGATCACTGTATTCGAGCTACTGAAAGTGAACTTCCTCCTTCCATAAACCAGCTGCTGATTTGTCTGCAAGATTAACTTCTATTTGGAGAACATAATCATCATCATACTGATAAAACTGAGGTAAATCATCAGTATAAAAGACATAGTCAAGCATACATGTCATATCAACAGATCTTTCTTCTCCAAGATGATCTATAAAACAATCATTATCAGATTTATGACAATTGGGATAAGAAAGAAAATGTTTTGCATCATCCACCTGTTCTTCTTCAATCAGCGAGCCATGGTCTTAAACATCATAAACATTCCTTGTGGTGATCTTTTGCATCATATCTTCCACTGCACTTACCAAAATGTTGAGCTTTACCTCTAAAGATGTCATTTCCTCTAGATCTATGCTCTTCATCTCTTCTTCCTTCAACTTTGCCCTTCTGATCAGCGAATTAGCCTTTGCATCTACTGCATTGTTTTGCATCGCTTCAAGTGTTTCAAGGTTCCTCTCTCTCAGCTGAAACTCCATTTCTGGATCAAAGGTTTCCGGGTAGTGGAAAAGAGCAGATCCAGGAGGAGGTCTTGTAGTAATAGGCATCGAACAATAAAATTGGTTAAATCTGGCAGAAAACTATTGTACTGTCTCCCCTGGTTGTCTTTTCGGCTAGTTATATTCTTCTAGAATCAAGAAAGGGTTCTGTCTGACCACCCACTTGTCGAGGAACACTTTGACGAACTGCTGGAAATCTGAGATGCTCGCATCAGGCAGGGTTTTGAACCAACTCTTGACTTTGCCTTGCAAAGAAAGAGCAAAAAGCCTAATACTGACATCCTCTTCATCAACTTAAAAAAGGTCAAGAAAAGACTCAAAATTCAGTACATGTCTCTTAGCAATGATGTTGTCATATTCACCATCAAATCTTGGTAGATATAGGTAATGATTTTTAGGGAAAGCATGGGATATGGGAGGTAAGATCAAAGGCTTGTATCTATCTGGAATTTTACAAGGTATGGGAATATGTATAGTCTTGGTCTCTTTAGGCTCATCGGTTTGAAGACGGTCATCATAAGATTCAGAAGAAGGGTCTTGATCAAGATCAAAGGCATGCGAATATTTGGTATTCACAATCTTCCAAGGGAAAGAATCAAATGCAGGTCTAGGATCTTTTCTCAAATACAATATACTTTGTAAAGCCTTCTTGACATTCTTGGGAAAAGAGAAAAAATAATTTATAACGAAGAACATAATGTTTTGGATGAAATTCCAACTTGAATACCCGATCTTTCCATATTGTCCTTTCATGTTTCTACTGTTCAGGGTCATCCTCCAGTGGAGTCCTTGGATCTGATGTCGAAACTGATTTAGAGTCGCCAGGTGAATGATTTTAGCCTTCCTGTGTCTGATCGTTGTCCACCATCAACAATCAGATCTAAACTTGATGCATTTTGCTGAGGAACATAAAACTATGTTCCCCAGTATGGTCGCCACTATGTTAGAGCCTAGATTGACCTCAGGCTAAAGGGAGGCAATCCTAGGATAACCACAAACCAAGCTTAACCTGGTAGCTAGCCCTACCAGGTTGGGAGAGGGCTCTCTCCTTGTCAATCTCAGTTGAGATGATTGCAAATATGGATTTTAGGCTAGCTATAGTAGCTCTAGGGTTTTTGGATTGATTTTTATGGTTTTGTTGGATCAAATGGAGCAGGCAGCTTTGGGTCCAGGAAATCAAATCAGGAATGCAGGGTGTTCTATGGGGCGAGGTAGGTAGGTGTTTTAGCACTTGAAAATTGAGTGAAATGGTAGGTCTAAAACTGGTGAGGAGCTGAGGAAGGCATGCAAAGATCATGTATCCTTCTCAAACTATAGAAAACATAAAAAACTAAATGGTTTCCCAAGGCAGAGCACTGTAATCAATGTATTCTACCTTTCTATCTTGATATCATTTAGCATAGAAGAATGAATCAGATTATGGCACACATAACACATGAGAAAAACTAATAACAGAAGAAGAAACTATGCAAAAACACTTTACCACAAGTATCCCATAAAAATAGCTGCAAATCCTGGTTTATTTCCTTGCCAAACTGCTGATAAAGATGTACAATGTAGCTCAGATCATCCAAGAGAGTCCAACATTTGCTAATGACTGAAAAATAGATAATATAGAAAATCAAATGCTAGCCATCAGGGGCTCGAATCCAAAAGATAAGGAACTGTTACAACCATTTCCCAACAAGGAACAGGAATATAGGCAGTGGAACAACTTGCCTCTATAAGCATGGAAACTGATTCATTGACCCCCAAACCACCTCAAAATGATGAATCTACCCTCTAAGGTCATTTTAAAATTACATTTACATAGCATAGCATCAATTACAATCATAATTTCATCCATGAAGAGAGAAAAAGTCAACTTGTAGAGAAACTGGGCGAAAACTAGATTTTTAGGCAAACTGGCTCTATGCGTAGTGCCACTGGCCAGGTGTGTAGCGCCACTTCACAGCCACTTTTGGAGGCCTTCACCTTAGCCAAATTAAGCCCAAGATATCTCATTGAAAAGGTCGTCCTATCTAGTTTCTCGAACATCTTTAATTTTTGCATTTGGAGGTCATTTGCCCCCTCAAAAGTGAAATCTCCCAAGGCTGCTTCTGTGTGTCCAAAAAGCGGCAGAGAGGTCATTTTTTGATGGTTTTTTGACCTTTTGGTGACCAAGTTTTGCTCAAAAATTGCTGAGATTTTCTGGGTTTGATGCTCTCATCATGTTGAATCCAAATATACAAGCCATTTCTTCAAAAAGTCTTCCAGTGAAACACGTAGCGCCACCTAGGGAAATTTTCTGTGTTGCAAAATTTCAAAAATTGAAAATGACCAAAATTTGTCAAAACTTGCCTAGATTTGGCACAAGGCTCCATCCTTAGTTGCTTTGATGGGCTAGTGAGGCTTTAGCCAAGATTTTTAGCTTGTCTTGCTTCTTTTTGCTCCTTAAGGCCTTCCTCAACCTTGCCTTAAGCTTCCTCATCCTTATATTGCATATTTTGTTCTGGGTCATATAGTGGTAGGCCATGTGGCGAAGCATCTTCTTATCTCTATTTGCTTTCTCAAGCAACCCCTCAAGGTGTATATTAACCCTCTCAAGCTAAGTTTCGCGGTCATTCTCGATCTCTTGTTCAATGGAAGTCAACTTGACCTTTGCCTTCTTAGCCTTTTGCCTATTCTCCTTGATCATTTGCAGCTCCATGAGGACTTGCTTGTTGGTCAATTGTTTGTTTTCTTGCTCTAGATATTTGATAATCCACTTAGCTCTCTCTAAGTTGTCAGACAAAGCTTGTATCTCAGCCTTTTGCTCTTTAATGATCATGTCTTTGGCACTTTTTGGATCTTGAGCTTCTAAGTCAATGACATCAACTCCTTGTGTCTCCTCATGATCAACAAGATCAAAATCTCTTTCTTGCTCATCTTCAAGATCCTTCTTATGCATATTTTTCTTGCCTTTACCTTTACCCTTGCTTTGCTGCTCTAACTGTACCTGTTTTGCTGAAGAAGAAAGCAAAGCCCCTTCCACTCCTTGTGGAGATAGCATTTGCCTGTAGCCTGATGATGAAGGCGAGACCCCTTCCACACCTTGTGGAGATAATACTCGCCTGGCAGGTGCAAAAAGTTTCCTAGTGCCTCTCTCATATGTTACAAATACTGGCACTCCAAAAATTTCAGTCTCTTGGACCTTTTCATGTCCTAAAGGTCCACCTTCTTCATGAGGCACTGATGAAAAGACTTGAGGGTCGTTGAACATTTCATGAGAAATCAAAGTCTCCCATGGCATGTTGAGAAGGTTCAACTGATGTGAAACAATGATTTTAATCAAAGAGTAGTGGTAAATGCTAGTTAACTACTGGGGGTATGATTTTTTCTTTACAATGAGTGCCATCTTTCCAATGTTTCTGAACATGAAGTAGGGGATATTCATCATTCTCACCCTAGTGAAATGCATCAGCAGTCTAATGTGGTAGGCATACAAGCGAGAGAACTTACTTTCACAAGTAAAGTACTTGATGATGATCTTCATCAATGGAGCAAATCTGTCCTCCAAGAATTTAAAGGGGAATACTCTCTTGAGTTTGTTATGGTATTTAGCCTTGATGTAAGGCTCATAATACTCCATGTTAATGTCTTGACTTTTGTTCCACTTCTCATCCACATTTGGAATACTTGTAGCTTCTGAAATGACAGCTGGTGACAAAGTGAATGTAACGCCAGCAAGGTTTACCTCATTGTTGTCTAAATGTGTCACAAACAACCTTGCTAATTCATGATGAGATCTAACCCTTTCCACCATTTCACAGAAGCTAAAACATGACTGATGTCTAAAACAAGAAATGGCAAAAGGGTAGGCTTGCAGCTCCCTCAAACTAGTGGGCTTCTCTCTGATATTTTTTCCTCCCTTATAAGGCTTCCTTCCCTGTGTGTCTCTCTCCCTAGAACTGTCACTGAGGGTTTCTTCTTCCAATTCATACTCATTGTCCCTCTCCATTGTTGTACAGTTCTTTCTCTTGTGGTGAATGAAGTGTGGTGAATGAAGAGTGGTGAATTGGTGAATGAAGGTAAGGTGAGTATGAAGAGATTTGAATAGGAAAATAGGTGAGGGTGAACAAGAGTGGGAAAGGGATGTAGGGAGTGAGTAGGGTTTGGGAATAGTGTAGGGTTTGGGGTATATGTATAGGGTTTGGGATGTATGTGTATAGGGTTTGGGGATTAGGGAAAAGTAAATATATGATATAGGACAACGATAATCAAAATATAGGAGATAGTTTAGTGAAACTAGGGTTTGATTTTTTGAGAAACAAAACAACCCAAGACTGATGCAACAATTATTTTCAACAAGAATAATGGTGTTACTTACTTGCAATGGAGGAATTTGGGAGTTTCGAGGCGAATTGGAGCGATTTTGAACAATTTGGAGCCTAACTGCCAAGTGCGTAGCGCCAGTTCAAAATTACACTGCAGGAAAAACCCAGGTGCGTAGCGCCACTCCTATGCGTAGTTCCGAACTTTGGTGCATAGCGCCAGGCAGATTTCTCCACAAACACAATGATTTCACTCCCTTTGCTCAATAGCACTTCAAAATCACGTTTTTGCTCATTGACCTCAACTCAAACAATGAAATGACTTCAAGAGAGGGATGAACTTTATATGGCTTGGCAACTTTTAATTTTTTAATTTTCAAAACTCACTTTATAATGTCTATTTGCTTTTTCAAATACTCTGTTTTCTGGATGCTTTTGCTTGAATTAGGTGAATTGATGCTTTGATTTCTTTGACTTTTGCAGTGGCATGTGTTTGGCAACATCATTAGATGCTTAGGAGCAGCAGTCATTATTGGCCACCTCATGTCCTTGTTGATCATTATTGGCATGTAATCATCAAATTTTGACCATGGTGGGACCCTAAAACCTAATGAGACCAAACCCTATGTAATGGATGGAATGAACTGCAAAATGAACATGAATCATGATTGAAAAGTATGGAAGTAGATCAACAAGTACATATCATGAGGGAAAAACTGAGGCAAACTCTACCATCAGTGGATTCATGACCTAATGGAATGCAATCTCATCAAAATGAGACTCCTAGTATGAAATGCAAAAGAGTAAATTTTGATCACTGTTGGCAGTATGAAGACACTGACACTAACACAATATATATATATATTCTCCCTCTTCGCTAACTAAAACTAAATAAGATAATTACTGATCATGATACCTCCATCGTCATTCGCCTCACATACTTAGCCAAGGCAGTGTATTTCCAAATCTAATAACCAACTAATCGTTTTACGGAAAGGGAATAGCATGTCCGAACAATCGACTCAGAGATTAATGTGGAATGTATTACGGTAGCGCTGATACGGTTGTAACGACTATTTGTTCTGGACCAAAAATTTTATTCGCAATTTCAAATATCATGTTTTAAGATTTGAAGAGAAATTTGTGTGCATTTACGGAAATTTTTACACAAATCATCCAACTTAAATGAGGAAGTATTGTATAACTATGTAGTATAGAGTCAATTAGTGAAAATTATTTGAACTTCACAACCATTTCATACGTTCCATAAACTCCACTTCTCATCATTAATGTGAATGTGAAACCGATAATGTATAATGTACTCATGTATAGAGGACATTTCGAGGTTTGAAATGGTATTTTTAAGAAAAATAATAAAATTATAGTTAAATAATAAAATAAGAGTGTTAAAAAAAAAATCAATATTTTTTTTATTGCATTTTAAAATTTGTTTTTTTTTTTTTTTAAATTTTACTTCAATTTAAAGTATAGATATTTGTTGTTAATAGTGATTTATTCAAATCTAAAGTGTAGGTAAATTAAATTGAACACAATTTACTTTTAAATAAATAAAAAATGAAAAATAAGTAACAAATAGATGTAATTTTAATTCTATATTCAAAAAGATATTATACTAATTTTCTTAATTTTTAAAAATTGGATTTATTAATAACTTTTTGTTTTCAGAAAATTATTCAAATAATAATTTATTTTTTATTTTTTTATTTTTTTTCGATTACTATACATAGGAAATTGCAACATAGTGCAAGTATATCTAATCAACCATACAAAGGAAAGTGCAACATAGTGTAACAAATTCAGGTACCCAAAACATTATTTTTTTATATGTAATCAACTATACATAGGAAAGTGTAACATATAGTAACAAATTCAAGTACCCAAAATATTAGTGGAAAGGAAATTGTGTAGGAAACTTACAAATACATGACCAGTTGAGTTAAGGATTCCGCTGCCATTTGATGCATAGTTGACTCCGTGTAACATCGTAGACCCCTTTATAGAGGGTGCGAGAAAAGGAGGGGGATAGGATTTGAGTCCCACTTCATCCGCTGCAACACTCTATATATATATATATATATATATATATATATATATATATCTTGTCCATGCTCTTAAACAAATGAAATAACGTTGATGTCCATGCTGACCAAACAAATGAAATAATGTCGGCACCCCGCAACTTTGGCATCTCTACGGATTTTTCTATTTTCCTTTTGTCTTGACACGATATGCTCTTCCTCCTTGTGTGTTTTAAGTTTTAACTTGTCACCCCACCAGTGATCAAATTTGAAGGGTTGGTCTTAATTTTATTTGGAAGGACATATATTTATCTAACCGTTCAAAGATGAAAAGTTATAAAAAAATTGTACTTCTATTAACAAGTGTATATTAAATAAACCCTTTATAAAAAAAATGACAAAATGAAACGGTGTCCTAAATCTTTAAAATTTAAAAAGTGGTTACATTAAAACACTATAAAATCTCAATAGAAATTAGTAAATAGGCAAAAAAATTTCTCAAATTCTATTAAAAAAAGTAAACATATGTTTCTTCTATTCATTAGATGATCTTCAAAAGCATTTGAATTTACATCATTGAAAATATAAATCTATTTGCACAATGGAAAAGGTTGTTTTAGTTTTCATTTGTTTCTAATTTCTACTATATGTTTTGTTCAACATGAAGCAATTTAAAGCAAACCAAAGAAACAAATATATACCTTCAACAACCAATGGAATTGAACTTTTCTCTTAACATTGCTCAGTCAAAGAACACTATCAATAGACTTTCATCTCCATTAAAAACTTCAAGCTCTATAGATTCAAAAATTTATCTAATTAATAGGAAAGTTTTCTATATCTAATAGGGAAATATTATAATATGTGATACATCTACAATGTTGTTGTTGTATGGCTTGGTTGGTCATTTTTTTCTTCTTTGAAATGGTTTTCAAATTTTGTCCTTATAATGAATTCAATCTTGGTTGATGTCTTTTTCTAATAATGCAGTTTCTTTTTGTTGATGTTTTTTTTTCTAATAATGTGGTTTCTTTTTGTTAACAATGTCATTTAATTTTTCTATGATTTCAAAATCTCCTTAAAGACCCTTCATAGCAGTAGTTACATGGACAACCACACACACTTCTTATTTCCTAGATGCTGAATGGAGAGAATGAAGCGGGAGACACAATAGTAGTTGTATGGATAGCTATTGGCATTCTATATCTTTTGGGGAGACTAACAGAGGAAAAAGAAAATTAAGTTGTAACCCTGTAGGAAGACCAATCTTCAGTTGTATGGTTATTAATAGAGTCCTGGAGTCTCATTTTAACACTTGAGAGTTCTCCCTAGTTCAAAAATCTACATAAGTTTATGGGAAGTGCACTTATTATTTCTCAATTTTTTATATAGCATTAATTTGTATGTTTTCAAAAACTAGAGAGTTAATAAAGAAAAATGCTTTTAAGATAAGAGAAGAAATACAGGGTTTTAAATAAAGCTTGATTTTATAAATGCTACGCTTAATAGTAAGCTTGATTACAGTAAGTTCAAATGACAACAATGCTAGGATTTTGTAAGCATTCTCGATGTCAGTCACGAAATCATCTAAAATAGAAAAGAGATGGTAGTAGTTATTTATGAGAGTATAAAAAATGTTTGTGAATCACTAAGCGTAGTTACCACCATATAATGGTGTAATTTCATAATTGAAAAATCTTTTTTGAATGGTTGGTTGACAAGAAAGATTTTTTTTTTTGCAAATTAGGAAAGAAAATGAAGATATAACAGAAAATGTCTATGGGTATGATGTAAAAATGTCAATACTATCACTTTAATCTATTTTTAAGCTCGATAAAATTACATCTTTAACTAATCTATCTTATTTATTACTAATAAATGAAAATTTATTCATTTATTTCTATAAAATATGAATTTAAATTAATAAAGAGATTAGTCTATTTATATACCTATGTTCACTAAAAATAAACCCTAAAGAAAGAACCCTATCGGCCTTATTATACTATCTCAAGATTTCCATGTCGAACATCAAACTTTCAAAGTAATTATGTCCTCATGGAAAATGTAAGTAACCCTATCAGCCTTATTATACTATCTCAAGATCTTTATATCGAAAATCAAAGTAATGTCATGAATATGTCATCATAAAGGTAGGATGGAAGATGTTTTCATAGTGGTAGGATGATCAGTACTTGAAGATATTCAACATCCTCAAAGATGTTGGGTATTTCAACTATGCATTCAATTGTGCCTTGAAGCATCTCAACAACTCTCCCCATTGAAGACCTAAATTCCATATCATACTATATGTGCCACAATGTAGTCTTTACCACTCTCTCTACTTATTCCCAATCTATCGTTAAATCCACATCCTCTTCAAGCCTCAATTCCAACATCTCTCTCAATCTGATCCCCATCTTCATTTGCTCCTCTGCAGACACTGGGAACTGATAGCCCACACATTTTCCAACACCCTCCATGATCATATGGTTCCTTAACATTACAATATTTATCCCACTCACAATCTCTAGAAAAATGATGTTGAAGTTGTAGATGTCTGCTAATGGGAAGATTTCTCATCCACTCTAGTGTTAGATACCCTCTAGTGCCTCTGATCTTGGAGAAGCAGAAATTACATTCTCTATCCACAACTCGGCCAACCCGAAGTTTGGTACTTTAGGAATGATATTTTCGTCCAGGAGGATGTTTTGGGGTTTTATGTCACAGTGAATAACCCAGTGCAGGCATTGCTGGTGCAAGTATCTGATGCCTTTCGCCATGCCTAATGTATCAGGTAGATGGTAGTAGTTATTTACAAGATGAAAAAAAAGTTTGTGAATCACTATCTAATGGGGTAATCTCATAATTGAACAATCTTGTGTTAATGGTGGGTTGAGAAGAAAGAGTAAAATTTTACAGATTAAGGAAGGAAAATGGAGATACCACATAAAATGTATGTGTTTATGATGTAAAAATTTCAATACTGTCACTTTAATCTATTTTTAAGTGTTGGACAAGTATGAAAAATATTGTTTCAAATGATGAATTGCATACTTGTTGAAGGCCATTGATTGGGACCATGAAATCTCTTTTTTTTATCGACACTAGCTTCATAAGCTTCATAACTCCCCTTCCAATCCCCTGGAAAAATGAATATATGAAAAATTACGAAGTGAAATACTTCAGTGGATTGATTTTTGAGAGTTGAGCAGAACCAGATGTAATTACAAGAAGAAGTAAATATAAGGAGACACAAATCCACATCAAACCTTTGGGTTGAATGGAAGGATTAAGATATTCTATTTGATATAGAGTGTAACCTTAATGGTTCTCATTCCTCAGCAATTTCAGCACTTCCTCCTCTGGAAGGGTAAAAAGCCATCAACTTTTCTGAAAGACTTTGTCCAAAAAATCTTCATCGATACCATGATGGACAATATTAAAAAACAAAAAACAAAACAAAAAAAACAAAACTAGAGTACTCACAAGACTATATAAAGATTAATCAACCATTCCATACATAATAATTTTAATGGGTTATGCCTAAATCAATGAACTAAATGAAGAGCCAGGGAAACGAAAGTTGAAAATTAAAACTAAGAGTTAAAAATACCTTGCAAACTTGTGTTGCACTTGCCGTAAGGTTAGGATTGGAAAGATCAATGCAGACAAGATTCACAAGCTCAGAACAATCTACCTCAGTCATCGTGAATTCTTTGTCTTTTGTCATTTGTTTCTTCTGAATATCTGATACCTTCAAAAGATGCCCCTAGTTCACATATACCAATAGATAGCTACTCCTCCTCTACTATTAATGAATGCGAGAAAAACCTATGTTATCAATGAATGCAAACAGAAACCTCAGATCACAACTGTGAACTCTATAAGTGCCACCATTATGACTGATGGCCTGGGAATGCATGCACAAAATTCATTACATCCCATTGCACTTTCTTTAGTGTAGCTAGAACCTCGTGTAAATTTTGGAGTGTTACATCAGTCTGAGAACTAGAATTTTCTGAAATGTCCTACGGATAAGCAGCCCTTCATAGGGCATTTTATAATATTATTTAAATTAAAAAAAAAACTTGTAAAAATTAAAATTAAAATTTCTTTTGAATGGTAAATTTCGCTGATCACTTCTCTGACATGCTAGAGGGCTTCAGAAGGGTTGTGACGAGTTCAAATTTAAACATCTCACTCCATCCCACCCCACCCCAAGGATGAAGGTCATGGTCATTCACCATATTTGGGTTTCAAATTCAATTCCTCGCCAAATACAAGATTGTAAATAATCATTTTTGCTTTACTCTATATTTGTTTCATATATTTTTTAATCATACATACTTTGTATCATCAATATATTTCTTGATTATACATATTTAATGCGTATGATCCATTTGTTTCTTGATTATTCATATTTATATTTAATGTTTATTTGGTATCTTTAACTACAATAACCCATATTAAATTGGTTACTTAATTTTTATAAATTCATTTTAAAATATTGGTTGCTAAATTTTTTATAAATCGATTTTAAAATATTTATACAAGAGTAAATTAATTTTTTCATTATTAAAATTATTTTATATTAAAGATAAAGATAAAAAAAATTGTCTTTTAATTTTTTTTTAGGAAATTATAGGTGACATATATAACTTATGTAAAGGTGTATTTTATAACTTAATATAAGGATGATTGTGTAATTTTTTTTATATTTAATTTGAAGTTGTCATGTTTCTCTTTTATAATAAAAATAAAATATTCATTTTGGTTGAGGTTGAGTTCTATTAGAGTAGAAACAAACTTGCAATCCGCCATAATAACATGGCTTCTTGAAGTTGAGTTCTATTAGAGTAGAAACAAACTTGCAATCCATCGTCCCATATATCTCGAGCAAATTCAGAATGTATTTTCCTTAAGAAAGGAAAATATCACATGGCTTTTTCCAGACCTCTAGACCTAGGAAGTAGTGCATCAATCCTAGGTCTTTCATATCGAACTCAGAAGCCAACTCCCTCTTGTATTGATAAATGAGAGGGTCTACACCTCTTAGAAAGAGATCATCTACATTAAGGACCAATATGAGAGGCATGTCCTTTTCAACCTTGAAGTATAGGTTAGGATCAACATCGCTCCTCATAAATCCCAACTTCATAGGATAACCATCAATCCTCTTATACCAAGCCCTAGGGGTTTTCTTCAACCCATAGAAAGATTTCTTCAACCTGCATACGTGTGTCCTTAGATCTTGTACTTCGAACCCCTGAGGTTGTTTCGAGTAGACTTCCTCCCTAAGAAAGCCATGCAAGAAAATAGTCTTAAGATCCATTTGACGTAGGCTCCATCCTTGTGAGGTAGCAAGAGAAATAATAGATCAGATAGTGTTATATCAAGCAACCTGTGCAAATATCTCGTCATAGTCCACTCCTTCCTTTTGAGAGAAGCCTCAAGCAACGAACCTGGCCTTATATTTTTCAGCACTCCCATCAACTCCATGTTTAATTTTGTATAGCCATTTTGAGGTGGCTATGGACTATTCTTTTGGTCTAGAAACCACATCCCAGACATCATTTTTCATGATAGATTCATATTCCTCATTCATCACATCCTTCCAGACTTGGTGCTTTATGGCTTCTTCAATCGTAAATGGCTTATTTTGAACAATATTACTCATAACAGCTAAGTGACACAGGAAACCCCGCGTATACCCACAGTAGGCATGTCAAATGCATATATCCTGATTTTCACAAAGAAATTAAACTCTCTGTCGAGTCAAATCTTTAGAATATAATGGTATAAGGCCACCCTTTATTAAATCTCTGCGATATGATATATTAACTAAACACAATCTTCCCTTCATTCATCTCCATTCATCGAGACTCTATTCACCTCATAAACCTTCTATACCTTAAGCCTGCACATATATAACCAACCCACTCTTATTCTTTGTTTATTCACGGACTTAAACATACAAACCTTCTATCGGTGCTATTTCTATTACGTACCTTTTATAAAAGAAATCACATAAAACATGCACAGACTTACCTTTTCCGTCTTTCCTCAGCCTTTACACATTTCTCGAGGCATACCTTATCGCAATCGCCATCACAGGTTTCAAAGACTTAAAACTTGGCATTGGAACTTCTCGTTCTATGGGATGCGATAACCCTTCCACCATACTATGACTTTATATACTTGTTCCCCAACCACTGATTTAATCATCAATCCATCACTATCACAATTCACGAATCTCACTAACATATAAATCTCCACCGCATCCGATATACGATTAACTACAACCAGACTTCAAATTGAATTAACTGCATCCATACCTTATCGGGTCTGCTCTATATCGCATATCGCAAGTCCTCTCGGCTCACTCAACGTCACTCATCACAATGTCGCAATACCACTCATCGTAATTGCTAGGGACCAAGGTACATCTCCCATGGATATTTGTGATGCGAGATTCAAAAACAATCCTCCACCGTTGATCCAATCACTCGATCCAACGGTCAGTAATGGTCTCGCATATCGCAATCACAATTCCCTTAAGGCCTATTCATTCGTTCACATGATAAGTTGCGATGCGATATTAATAGATCCGTTCCATGCAACTTGATCTCGTTCGTTGATATGTTAGATCCAACAGCCCCTGTGCATTAAGGCTTCACTCCTTTGTTCTTCCTTTTTACTTGGATTTACATCATTCTTCGGTGTTCTTTGTGGGTTTCGGGTTTCTTCGATGGTTCCCGTCCTTTCGCTGTTCCGCTGCGCAACTCCCTCCCGAGCTTAATTCTGTGAGCTCTTTAATCATTGTCATTCTTGGCTATTACTTTGATCTTGCAATCGGTTCACACTCCATTATGATCCTCTGTCTCATTCTTCTTCACTGTGTATTCTGCCAAACTCTACCTACATACATATATTATACAGAATCTCTAATACACACAGAATTTATCATTCCATATTGAATCACACACTTACACACTCAGAATCGAATTCTCTGTATATAAACATATAAACAAATGATTACATATTGAGACTCTTTATCCCTTTCTGGCCTGATTCTTCTAATTAGTGGCCTCCGTTTACAATATGCTTGTAGGCTTATAGTCACCCTCTAATTAGCTTGGTTATCTATCTAACCATCCAACCTATCCAACCTTTGACTTTGCCTTTAAGGCTTACATTTATACAAAAGGATTTTAAAACCAATTCCTGTTTTAGATCCATAAACTCCTCAACAAAATCCTAAAATCTCTTCCTCATCCCTAAGGATCCTCCCTAATCCTCAAAATCATGAACTAAGTCCTAATCTGAGTTTTACAATTAATTATCAAATCCCTCAATCTCTCATATTCTCCTACATCCGAGAATATTTACAAATATGTCTCACAATATTCAATTAAATCCTATTCTCATTAAAATCACTCAAAAGCCTAAATAATTACATTAATTCACACTTAGGAAACCAACTTCCTTGGAAACAAAAGATCCCCTATGTCTACTAAAATACAATGATATTATTGGGCTGAATGCTCCCGCATCAAACTCCCAAAGTAGAAAACATTCATGATCTCCAAATCATGTGTGTTCACAAGTTGATAGAAAACCTCCAAGGTCCCAAACTTTAGTTTGTAACTGCCCAAATGCCTTGCACCTTTGCTGCCGCTGTATGTATGATGTCTTCTGTTTCATCTTCCTCTCCTTGTCAATCAGGTTCATACTCTGATTGATCATCCTTCCAGCTATTATCAATCTCCTCCATATGAATTGTTTCATCATTAACTTCCTTAATTCTTCAATTTCTATTTCCAGCACATCCTTGGACTGTTCCATACTCCACCACTTACTTTTTCCTCCTTCTTTTTGTTTCAGGTCGTTGTTGTTGTCCACTAACATTTCAAACTATTGTTCTACTCTTTGAAGTTGTCGAATGCTATCACTTACTCTTTCTCCTATGCTTACTTTTTCTTCGCTTATCCTGATTTCCTCCCTTTCATCCTTACCCTCTTTCACGGTTATTTCTTTTTGCATTAAATCCTGACTTTCTAGCATTCTTTCTAGCAATTGAACATCTCTGTTCCATGGATTAAATTCTTCCACATAATCTTCTTCTTTCGTTTTTATTTGGCTGCTCATCTGTGCCAATTTTCCTCCAGCATCTGCAACTAAACCTGTAATCATAAAACAATTGTTAAAATAAAAATCATAAGGCTTTCGTGCCTTTTCTTCCATTGGAAACAATTTAGTTTGTTGCTCTAATTCTTCCTTTTTTGTTAGCGCATCAGTATGCTATTTTGAATTCTCAACAGAATTCATGAGACTGTCACCTAGTCTCTCCTCCACCCCATCTGTTTCAATGATGTCTTTCTGTCCTTGTCCGCTGTAGTGAACAACTTCATTCTCAGCCAGTTCTGACTTTACAATCTGAACACTTACTTTTTGGTTTTCGAGCCTTTTCTTCAAAAAACTTAACTCTTGCCATAAATTTTCCATCTCACCTGAAATTTCTCCTAAAAGCTTTGTACAATCCTCACTATCTTCTTCTTTGTCACAAGTATAGCTTCTTGTTGACACCAATTCTTCCTTATTGATTAGAATAAAATTATGATCCTCCATTTATGTGATAATTTTAGATGTCTGTCCATCACACTCCCTTTGGTCATTTAATAAAATCAATTCCTCGTTGTTCTTTCCAATATAAAATTTCTTATTATAAGTCACAACCGTATCATCCTTACTAAAGATATTTCCCCCACTATACATGGAATTTATGAACTCCTTCTGTTGCAATAACTCAACTTGATCTTCATTTGAAAGACAGTCATTATCATACTTTACTTGGCAACTTTCAGCTTCATTCAAGACAGTTCCATAAAATGGTTTATCTTTTGCAATACCTGCATTCATGCACACCTTGTCAGTTCTAAAACCACAAGACCTCATAATCTCATTTGATGATTCAATCACCAATTCCTCCTATTGTTCCAAGTCCTTTACATAGCTTAGAAATACTTCTATGGTCTTCTCCTCAATCTCATCAAGTCCTTTACTTGATTGCTTGATATCTTTTACTTCTTTTTTAGAGCATAATTTAGATTCTGCCTATCTTCTTCCTTATTGATGTAAATATCAACAAATTTTCATCCTTCACGTGTTTCACCTACAAACATACACAAATTGTCAGATTTAAAATCATGTGACTCTTTGGTCTCGCTCGAAGTTTCAGTCTTCAAGTCTTCATCTTCACCCAGAACTTCACCCTGCTCTGGTTCACAAATAGACACTTCCATTTCCAACTCAGCTTCTCTGAGTTTTTCCATTAGCCACCTTACTTGCCTCTGTTGTAGCTTCCTCTGTAACTTATGCCACTTCACTGACTTCTTCTTTAATACCCAACCTAATCTTTGGCTTTCCTCTAGTATCTTCATCAATACATCGAGTTGTTCTTTCATCCAAACAATCTCTTTGTCAAGTTCCTCTTGACTCATCCTCTTTCCATTTGTCTTGGTATCCTCCTTCTTCATCTTTCTTCTACTGTGGTCTTCCTCAGAACCTCCACTATGATTATCAGTAGTCATGTCCTCTTCCATCGATATGAGTTCTTCACTCACTTACTTACTATGAGCTATATTAAAGCCTCTGCAACAACAAGTCCTCCCTGCTGCCACTTACCTCACCAAGCTTTCCTTTGTACTTGGTCTTTTGGCAAGCACTTGGTTCTCTATCTTTGGAACCTCCTTTGAGCACTCTTCTTTGCTTTTTCTAGGCTTTAACTCATCTGCACCTCTCAAGAACACAACTGTCCTCTTGTATTTCAATCACCATGAAATACTTGGTTCTGACCACCTCTTCTTTCAATTAGAAAGTCTTACTAGCTTCCTTCATTACTCAACAATTCTACCCACATCCTTTTGTGGAATTGCCTTTTTGATCTGCAACAATACCTCTACAGTAACAAGTCTCCTTCTTGCTACATATGCCTCACTAAGCTTCTCTCCTTTAAGCTCAGTCTGTTAGCATTTCTTTGGTTCTTTCCTCTGGAACCAATTCGAGAACTCCTCACTTTAGATTGTTGCAACTTTCTCACTTTCTTATGCTGCTACCTATGCATCAATATAAAAACCACACATTCTCCAATCTTCAAATCAACTTAAAACAAAACATGCCATCTCACCTTCAAGATCTCTGTGTGATCTTGTTTCATCATTTCCTGTACTTCAAATAGATTGTCCTTTGTATCTTGCACTTGCAATTTCTCAATATTCTGCTATACCTTACCTCTGTATGCTTACTATTGGTCAGATTAGAATCTGATCTCCCTTGCCTGCTTACACATCACCATTCGCCTGCATACGCACCTTCAGAATATAACTTTGTTCTAAACCCTTTTCAAAGAAATGTTCACACATAATTTCTTTGTGTTGCCTTAATATCAAACGTTTCAATCACAATTCTGCTCTGATACCACTTTGATGCAGGAAAACCCACGTATACCCAAAGTATGCATGTCAAATGCATATATCCTGATTTGCCCCAGGTAATTCAACTCTCTGTCGAGTCAAATCTTTAGAATATAATGGTTTAAGGCCGCCCTTTATTAAATCTTTGCGATATGATATATTAACTAAACACAGTCTGCCCTTCATTGATCTCCATTCATCGGGACTCTATTCACCTCATAAACCTTTTATACCTTAAGCCCGCACATATATAACCAACTCACTCTTATTCTTTGTTTATTCATGGACTTAAACATACAAACCTTCTATCGGTTCTATTTCTATTACATACCTTTTATAATAGGAATCACATAAAACATGCGCAGACTTACCTTTTCCGTCTTTCATCAGCCTTTACACGTTTCTCAAGGCATATCTTATCGCAATCGCCATCTCAGGTTTCAAAGACTTAAGAACTTGGTATTGGAACTTCCCGTTCTGCGGGATGTGATAACTCTTCCACCATACTACGACTTTATATACTTGTTCCCCGACCATTGATTTACTCATCAATCCGTCGCTATCGCAATTCATGAATCTCACTAACATATAACTCTCCACCGCATCCAATATACGATTAACTACAACTAGGCTTCAAATCGAATTAACTGCATCCATACCTTATCGACTCTACTCTATATCGCATATCATGAGTCCTCTTGGCCCACTCAACGTCGCTTATTGCAATGTCGCAATACCGCTCATCGTAGTTGCTAAGGACCAAGGTACATCTCCCATGGATATTTGCGATGTGAGATTCAACAGTGATCCTCCACTGTTGATCCAATCACTCGATCCAACAGTCAGTAATGGTCTCGCATATCGCAATTGCAATTCCCTTAACGCTGATTCATTCGTTCACGTGACAAGTTGTGATGCGATATTAATAGCTCTGTTCTATGCCACTTGATCTCGTCTGTTGATCTGTTAGATCCAACGGCCCCTGTGTATTAAGGCTTCACTCCTATGTTCTTCCTTTTTACTTGGATTTACACCATTCTTTAGTGTTCTTTGTGGGTTTAGGGTTTCTTCGATGGTTCCCATCCTTCCGCTGTTCTGCCGCGCGAATCCCTCCTGTGCTTAATTCTGTGAGCTGTTTAATCACTGTCATTCTTGGCTATTACTTTGATCCTACAATCAGTTCACACTCCATTACGATCCTCTGTCTCATTCTTATTCACTGTGTATTCTGCCGAACTCTGCCTACATACATATATTATACAGAATCTCTAATACACACAGAATTTATCATTCCATATTGAATCACACACTTACACACTCAGAATCAAGTTCTCTGTATATAAACATATAAACAAATGATTACATATTGAGACTCTCTGTCCCTTTCTAGCCTGATTCTTCTAATTAGTGGCCTCTGTTTACAATCTGCCCGTAGGCTTACAGTCACCCTCTAATTAGCTTGGTTATCTATCCAACCATCCAACCTATCCAACCATTGACTTTTCCTTTAAGGCTTACATTTATACAAAAGGGTTCTAAAACCAATTCCTATTTTAGATCCATAAACTCCTCAACAAAATCCTAAAATCTCTTCCTCATCCCTAAGGATCCTCCCTAATCCTCAAAATCATGAACTAACTCATAATATGAGTTTTACAATTAATTCTCAAATCCCTCAATCTCTCAACTATCCTCAATGTCTCATATTCTCCTACATTCGATAATATTTACAAATATGTCTCACAATATTCAATTAAATCCTATTCTCATTAAAATCACTCAAAAGCCTAAATAATTACATTAATTCACACTTAGGAAACCAACTTCATTTGAAACACAAGACCCCACATGTCTACTAAAATACAATGATATTATTGGGCTGAATGCTCCTGCATCACTAAGTACCCTTGATGCATGTTTGGCTTCTTACTTTCATGAAATTTCCCTCTTGGAGAAATATGTCTTTCATCATGTTCGAGAGTATCTTTGAGCCATAAAGGTATTTTCCTTGAGGTAGAGGGATCACCAAGAGATGGATCAACAGGATCCATTGAGCCTTCAACATCGGGCATAGGCTCATCTGCCGGATGTTCATCCCGCTTTTCTGTAGCATCATCATTATCCTTCCTTGGAATGGGGAGATATTTGGCTTTCCCAAGGGAAGTTTCTTCATCGAAGGTGACATCATGGCTTACTTCCACATATCTTTGACCAGGCACATAGATTTTATATGCCTTTGAATTTTCACTAGTGCCCAAAAATGTATCTTTCTTCCGAGATGCTTCCAACTTTTTTCTTTTATATTTAGGCATATGAAAATACACGAGACAACCAAATATTCTAAAATGAGAAACATCATGTTTCTTACCAACGAAAACATCTTTAAGTGCCTTGAAATCGAGTTCTTGATGCAAGGTCCTATTTTGAACATACACAAAAGTGTTGGCAACTTCTCCCCATAAGATATTCGGTAGACCTTAACCATGGAGCATGGCATGGGTGGCTTCCATGATTGTTTGATTCTTCCTTTTAGCACCCCCATTTTGCTTAGGAGTGTATGGAACTATTGTCTCCCTCTTAATGCGAACCTCTCTGCAAACGTCATTGAATTAGATTGATTCATGTTTGGTTCCATTGTTGATACTCAATATTTTGATCTTCTTCCCTATTTGATTTTCCACCAAGGATTTAAAAGAACATAACCATTTGAACACTTCATCCTTATTCTTCAAGAAATAGATCCATGTTTTGCTAGAGAATTCATCCATAAAAATTGTATAGTATAAGTATCCTCCCAATGATGTTATGGGTAACATACCAGATAGGTCAGAACAGACCAATTGGATAATATCGGTAGTTTGGCTTTCACTTGAAGGGAATGGTCCCCTTGAAATTTTCCCAACTGCACAACCTTGACAAACTCCTTCATGATTCATGTTGAACTCGGGCATTCCTGTGACCATCTTCATTGCCCTAGGTAAGGCTTTGTAATGAAGGTGGGCTAATCTTCAGTGCCATAATTCAGATTGAAAATAAGTATTGCAAGTCAAGGCCCCAAATGACTTCCTCCAACTTGATGGATACCATCAACCCTAAATCCAAGTGTGAATGCATCTTTATGGTTTCTTTGCCCAATATATAACTTTCCATCAATGAATGCTACCTTAAAGCCTTTATCTTCCTTCGCAGAAATAGACACCAAGTTCTTCTTCAAATTGGTCACATACAATACTTATTGTAGATGAATGGTTTGACCTTGATTCAAGTGAAGAGTGATGGTACCTATCCCTTTCACGGGGTAGGTGGAATTATCTCCAAGTATGATCTCCAAATTAGTCTCCTTTTTAATCAAATTTGAGAGGGCCTCTTTGTACCTAGTGAAGTGCCTTGAGGCTCCACTATCAACCAACCAATGATCCAAAGTATCTGGAGGATAGGCAGTACATAGAGTGGAAATAAGATAAAACTCATTTTGTTTTTCTACAACATTACTTTCATCATACCTAGAATTTCTTGTCCTTTTGGGAGGTCAACCATTTCCATATCACATAGTGGGAGCATTCCTCTTTCCTTTATTCTTGAACTTGGTGTTCCTTTAATTGTCATTGATTTTGAAATTGTTGTTGTTATTGTCATCATCCCTTGGAGAATCCTTCTTGTGAGGAAAATCTCTAGCATAGCGGTCAAACCTGTTACAATTGTACCACCTTCCTTTTATTCCTTCTTTGAATCCTTGCCTGAATCCTTGACCCTGTCTCCTTGGACTATAATTATTTTTCCTCTTATCATGAGTGGAGAAAGCAGTATGATCATTCCATTTGAAGGATTTTCTCTCTCGATCATCCTCATCTCTTCTTGAGTGCATCTAGCCAATAATTCATCAAAACTAGGAATAATGTCATTGTTGAGAATGGTGGTGTTAAACACATCCCATGCTCTTGAAAGACCTCCAAGTGCAATGAGATTGATCTCCCTATCATCAATAACTTCTCCAATAGATAATATGCCATTATTAATTTGTGTTATTCTCATAAAGTATAAATGGATAGACTCCCCTTTATTCATCTTGATGTCCTTCAATTTGTTCTTAAGAAAGAGGATTTGATTTTCATTGTTTACTTTGAACATCCCAACCATCTTATCATACATCTCCTTAGATGCTCCCAAATCATAAATATCGACAACCAAATGCTTTTGAATGTAGTCTATGACAATTATTTTAGCTTTGTCCTCACTTTTATTATACTTTGTTTTGCAGCAAAAAGTGCATTTGAAGGAGGCTCCACCACTCTTCCCTACACATAGTCAATGGCATAATGCTCTTCCAAAGTCAAATCGAAAATCATCTTCCATCCATGATAGTCAGATTTTCCCTTGAGCTTATACTTAGAATTGAAGTAATATGTAGTAGCCATTGAGGCTAGGCCAATAATCTTATCTAATAGATCTCCCTTAGTGATTGATTTTCTCTCTCTTGCTTGGGATTTGGCTTCACATGTACTCAGATACCATGTTAATTTTAGATAACAATGGTATGTTATATTCTTAGCACAATTACTTCAATGTTCCTATAGCATCCCAATGACAATTTTCAATTTAGTTTTCTAATAACAATCACCTTAACCATAAATCACATTGACAATAACTGTAGATAGAACATGAATAACAAAAATGTAGAAGACAAGCCAAGACAAGAGGACAATAGAGTTGGTAGATGCTAGGGAAAAACCCCAATGTAGGGAAAACCCTTTGATCATTATATCAAATGTTTAGTAGAGAGAGAGTACAAAAAGTCAAAGTTGACTTTCCAAATCAAAGTCAAAATAGCCCTGTCAAATCTGCAGTCAGTCAAATTCAACCCTAACTAGATTGTCAAAGATAGTCAATGCAGCAACAAAACTTCCCCTTTGAAGCTCAGTCATAGGTAGTCAAACTCGGCCTCTAGTAGTGGTCAAAGTCAGCCCCAAATAGTTATACAATTTGCGATAAAACTTGGTCAACCTAAATTCAAGCCTATAGTAAAATAGGTTTGTAGTCAACACAGGTCAAATAGCCCAGAAAATAATGATTTTTGTGCCAATCAATATGGCCTAATCAAATAGAGTCAATCCCTCAAAAATCACAGTAAAACTTGGTCAACCAGTCCCTAGTCAATGTTGGTCAAAATTCAGTCAACTCCTGAGATTTTGGGCCCTGTACTTCTGTTTGAAATTTGTCCTCCTTGTGACACGTGTGAGAGAAAGAGAATGCAGAAGAATGGGTGTGATGATGATGCCAAATGAGGTGAGAAGTCACTTGTATTTATATAAGTGATTGAGGGTGAAGTGACATGTCTCTCGGGCTTCATGAGCCTACATGATGATGTGGTTCACCTAAACAATTTACACATGTGTGGGAATAAATTCAAAAAAAAAATTATGCGTATCCAAATTAGATGATATTTAGATCAATTTTGGTCCTCTCGAAAAGAGGAATTCAATGCAATCATCATTTCCATCAAATGAGTTGTCCAAAGTGGAATTTGGCCCTAGTTTCCAATTTTAACAGTTACTCTACATGGAAGGTTTGAGGATTCAATGGGAAAATTTGAAAATGGAGCATGGACACCCTTACCAATTTGTGGAGGTTTTGCTATGACTCAAAACAACTTCTCAAATTGAACCCATGCCACAATAATCTCCATGAGTTTGATTCTTTACCAATGTTCATTTTTTAATGAATGTGATTCTTGAGCCAATATTCATGCACAAATTCGACATTATATATTCTCCTTCATGGTAGTCCAATTTTAGGAGCTTCAATGAATCCTATAAGGACCATGTGCTCTATAATATTTGGCAACAAATGTACAAGCATTAATATAGACATGTTGAACATGTATTGGATCATTCCTTAAAAGTCACACATCTACTTGGCCAATAAATGAGTTCTAATAACTAACTAATGCATAAATATGTTTCACTAGCATACCATATGCAATCACTTCACATATGAGTGTATACTAAACATGAGTTATATTTTGTATCTATAAAAACATTTCCCATGGAATATATTAGATAATTATATTTCTAAAATTGAAAATTGTTTTAGAATAATTTGCTGAAGGTGAAAATAAGATTTGATATCTATAAAATTATATAATTTTTTAAGGTTTATTTTCACAATGTTTCATATCGTACATTTCCTTCTAGAGTTTAACTATGTAAGAAATTTGAAGTGTCTGATATCTCAAGAATACACTCTGCCCATCTTCAGGGACAAAGGAAGCTATATATTCGTAACTCAAAATGTTGGACATTTCAACTTTCTTACACAATTAAACTCTATAAGGAAACATGTTATATAATTTTGTTAGTAAAATTTCGTCTAGCAAATCTATATCAAATTTAATACATTCAAACTTCCTTGTTAAAAATTTAATTTTCATGATTATGTTTTGTAATTAAATATCTTTAGGTTTTGGGTAGTATAATCATCAATGTGTTGGAAAAGTGTTTTACAATCTATTATGTAGTATGATGTTGACATAAATTGTTCATATTAGTTTTTAAAATAAACAATTATAAAAGGACGATAACAAAAATATATTTCATTATAAAAACAAAATATAATATTAATATCATAATTTTCATTAAAATATAATTTATATAATATGATTTTAAATTTGTATAGATTTATTTTAATTTTATGTATTAATTGTGCTTTTACTAAGTAATAAAAAAGATTAAACTTCAAAGGGTGTAAACCTTTCTCAAATTTTAAACTCTTAAAAAATATTTTAATATCATATTTCGTTAAAATAACACACACACATACATTACTAGAGGAGTAAAAGATAATGTATTTGTGGCTAGAGCTCTTATGGGAAGGGTTTTCGTAGTGGCTTCATGGAAACTAGGAATTTTTTGCGCTTCCTTCTTAAGCCTAGCTAGTTGAATGGATGTCTTCATATGAGGGATTGGGATAAATCCTAGCATTTTAACTAGAAATTTTTATGGTAGTCACTAACTCAGTATGGATGATGAATTGTTGCACTATGAGATAGTCCATGTTAGGTGAAGTATGTTTGGTGTCTAGAGGATTTTTATTCTAGTGTTTTTCCTTTTTCATGATAAAATCCTACGGAATATTTTTTACTAATATATATGGGCCCCTTGTCTCCTCCAAGGCAACACTGTCCTCCTCCTCTCTAGGATGAGTGTGAGTTCTAGAGAATGTGGGAATTTTGATGCCCTCCCAAATCAAGGGTAGTAACTTATCTCTTTACTCTTCTAAGCATGCAATTCCCCACTTGCCTTATGCTCAGTTGTGATGATTCTTGAACATAGGAGATTGGATATAAGGGTGGAAGTTTCACCTAAGTCTTCTAGTGAGGCCCACATTAAGCGGTGTATAAAGGCCACAAAGGAAAAAAATCCTATGGTGGTAAGTTAAGATGTGAGAATGGAGGAAATTTTGGCCTTTCTAACATTTATTCATTCAATTTTGGTTGGTTGATTTTATGGAAAAGTGGTAAGCAAGGAATATTTAACATAATGGTTGGAGAATAACTTGAAACTGGAAATTGCTTCCTATCTTATCTTGCGCATTCTTTCTCGGTGTTGGATCTATTATTTTTTATCTTTTGGAGTCAATTATGAAAGGATTTTTTGTAAACCTTGGTCTTGGGGTTTGTATGGTTTGGTTCTCCGACATTAGTGGATGGACTTTGACGTATGTCTAGCTTCAATGTCCACATAAAAGGTATTGGAAATCCTTCCAAGATTATTATTAGTAATTTGAAATAAAGGCCTATTGAGTGTTATTGGTAACAAGCTTGGGCTTTTCATCGACCTCAAGCCCACTTAGAATTCTTCATTTGATTGAAGAAGGGCTTGGTTCCAAGTAGAAGTTGACCTCAATGATGGACTCATAGGGAAAATAGAGTTGATATATGGAGAAATTTTGTGGCTTCAGAAAGTAGAATATTGGCAATATCCTTTTCACTATTTCCATTTTCATAATATTGGTCATCAGCAAACTCAATGTAATGGGCCTACTCTGGATTCAGATGGGAAGGTCATTAAATGGAGAAAAAAGATTAAAAAAAGCTCAGATTAAAGGTATCCAAAAGTAGAGATCATCGGTTAAACACTCCTCTCATAGAAAATACAATGGACCACCTTATCTCAATAGAGGAAGCAAGTTGCACCCACCAAGATAAATGGCTTCTAGGTTCAAATAAGTGTGTTTCACCTTTTGGTTCTATGCATTTAGGTGGTGATATGATGGGTAATATTTATACTGATGTTTCTGGTGGATTGGTGGAGAAGTACCCTTCCCCTAGAGTTCCCTCTCCTCTTCCCATCATTATTTCAAGTGTTCAGTAGAAAAAATTTATTCCTATCTAATACAAGCTATTAACAGACTCTATTCCTATCTCCATTATGCAATGGAGTCCCTTTGGTCTTGATAAGATGGTGGGTAAATCAATCATGTTGTCAGAGGAGCCCTATTTCTTGATTAATACTCCCCTTTCCCCTAATCCCATTCTCCCATCCCCTTCTATCTCTCTAATCTTATAGGTTTTCCCTAGGCTTAGGAATTATCCTTCCTACATAAGGGACTCAATGTCTGTTAAATTATCTAAAGCCTTAATAAAGGATTTCACATCTAAGAAGGTTTATGCCCTTCATCCTAAAATTTGAATCAAAGAGGAATCGTTCTATCAAAGAGGCTTAGATCTTGACCTTGTACCATTGAATCAAGTGGGGAGGAAATACAAACTCCTCAAAGTTCAACAAAATGTAATACATGATAGAAGAAAAAAAAATGGTCTACACTTACAAGGGCCTTTAGAGTAGGGAAATCCCTCCCAAAGTCTCATAAATGATTGTTCTATCTTTTAATTCCAAAGGGGTTAGGGGTGCCCATAAAATATCATCCCTCAAGAGACTCATTCAGAGTCACAAACAAAATGTTATTTTGATCCAAGAAACCATGGTTGGTGGGATCAAAGCTCGTGAAGCATTTGATCCTTGCATAAAGGATTGGTCCTTCACTATTGCTGATGTTGTAGGTTAGCTAAGAGGTCTTCCCACAATGTAATTCCGATCTTTCAAAGCTCTCCCTTCATCTTCTTTCAATATGATGGTCTTGGTTTGGTTGGAAGTTAAGTAGGCTGATCTATATATAAATTTTCTCAACATTTATGGGCCATATTCTAACCAAATTCCTTATGGAGAGTATTTTCATATGTTGGGAGCATTGTCTAATCTAGTCACTCTCATTAGAGGTGACCTTAATTTTAGCTCATCCTTTCAGGAGGTATGAGGGTCCAACGCTATGCAAGATTCTCAAAGCAATTAATTATCCTCCCTACTTAATAAGTATCATTTGATTGATGTAGACTCCATAAATATCTCCCCCATTTCTCACAATTTTATATATTTAGAGTAGTCAATTTCAAAATGACTCGATTGATTTTTGGTACCCAAAGATTTGTTGAATGATCCCCTTCTATAAAATTCATGGGTTTCATCAAGGGGTTTATCTGATCACCTCCCCATACTATTCAATCTAAGATTCAATAATGAGAAATCTCCCTCTCCCTTCAAATTCAACCCTGTATGGTTAAGAAAGGAAGCCTATAGGAAGTTGGTGGAAGAATTATGGGCTCCCTTTTATAATGCCTCTCAATTAGTTGGTATGCATCAATTCTATATTAATCTTGTAAATGTAAAGGAAGCTTCTAAGAAATGGATGGTCAATTGCAATATGAAATCTCAAGTTATGCTCAAGGATAAAAGATTTTAGATAAAATACTAATATAAAATAACCCTTTTCGTGTCTTCACTGCAAAAGGGATAGCTCAACTTCTATCTCTATAAGCTTCCCATTAGGATCATTTGGAAAAGGAATAAATATCATGGAGGCTCATAAGCCATTTTATCTATATTAAAGGGGAATACTAATGCAAAATTCTTCCACCATTATGCAAGTATTTTAAATAATTTGAATATAAATGGGGGATCCAAACTGTAGAAGTTTCTCTAATTTAATATTTTAAAAATAAAGAAAGTGAAGGAGCTTCTAATTTATAAGCTCTATTCAAGTATCCACATGGATG
Source organism: Pinus tabuliformis (assembly GCA_031772625.1). NCBI lineage: Eukaryota > Viridiplantae > Streptophyta > Pinopsida > Pinales > Pinaceae > Pinus > Pinus tabuliformis. The sequence continues at coordinate 672,179,851 of CM062820.1, read as the reverse complement.
TCCTATTCAAGAAATTTTGTCATTATTAAAAAAATTGACCATATGGTATTGGAGGAAATCGATATTTTCTTGTGGAGGTTGTCTCAAAAGGTGAAGTACGGGTTACTCTTAAATATATTCAAAAGAGAAACGTTATAGGCCCTAACGGTTTCTCTATTGAATTCTTATTTGGCTTTTATGTTCTAATTAAGGAATATCTTTTACACATAGTTATGAAATCCTAGTCCTTAATAAAAAAATTGGGGGCACTTAGCTACATTCATCTCTCTAATCCCTAAATCCTAGAAGTAGTTCTATTTTGATGACTATCACCCCATATCCTATGGCAATGCCATTTATAAGTTTGTGACTAAGGTCCTAGCTTGGAGGATCAAATCTATGTTAAGTGATATCATATCGGAAGAATAGTTTGGTTTCCTTCAACATCAATGGATCCATGATGTAGTGGACCTGGCTCAAAAATCCATTCATTCTATGAAGATATCAAATATTCTTTTGGTGGCTCTCAGAATTGACTTCTCAAAAACCTATTATCATGTTAGTTGTATTTTTATCTAGATAGTGATGCTCAAGATAGGGTTCAATATTTATGTAGTTAATTGGATAATGGGATGTATCTAATTGGTATCCTTTACAATCCTCATTAATGGTGCCCCTCTAATTTCTTTAGGGATTCTCGAGGCCTTTGACAGGGATGTCCTCTATTGAATTCTTTTTTCTCATCATTACAAAGGATATCAACAAACTAATTAGTGCAATTATATGTGTGAGCCATTTAAAAGGTGTCAAGGATCCATCCTTGAAATTTCTATCGCATCTAATTTTATAGATGATGTGGTATATCAACCTCAGGGCTCTGTGAGTGACCTCTCATATTTGAAGGAAACTCTGTACCTTTTTTGTTGTGCTATAGGAATGGTTATTAACATAAACAAATCTTGCATTATTCCCTGTAGCATCTCAATAAATCTTCTTACATACACATTCTCTTTGTTCCCCTTTCCTATAAAGGAAATGGATGATGGTTTCAAGTATTTAGGCTTCTTTCTAAAATAAAATGGGTATAAATATTCAGATTGGTTATTTCTCTTCAAAAAAGAGGAAGTATGTATCTATTTTTGGCCTAATAATATTCTCTCTCAAGGAAGACATCTACTCCTATACAAATCCATCCTACAAAGAATTTTAGTTTATTAGACTTCTATCACATAAGTGCCCAAATGTATCCCCATGAAGATTCATAATATTAGTGCTCAATTTCTTTGGTCAAGTAATTTCCAAGTGGGAGGTATCCCCATAGTCAAATGGAGTCACTTGTCTTCTCCAAAGCACTTAGCGGCATGGAGGATAAATAACATGTATTAGTTTAACCTCTCTTTGGCTACTAGATGTGTGGATGATACACAATTATTTTTTGTGGGGAAGTGATTTAGGCATACTAATCCCTCTTGTGGACAAGAGCGGTCTCCCTAGACCGCAAACAAATCTAGTAACAAAAAAAATTAATTTATACCTTTACCTAGCTTATGATTGACTGGAACAAACAATATGAGAGAGGTCACTTAACATTTAATCGAAATGCCTCATGAAGTCCCTTTTAGTTCCTTCGACCATTCGCTTCTCCCAGATGCTTCAGAGATCGTTCTAGAACTTCCCACATCTTCTCCATGGTGCCCCAAAGGAGATATTCATAGACAAAAACATACACAAGATCAAAGCATGCAAGATATAGCATAAAATATAAATGAACTAATTAGCTCAATCATATATCATAAATGGATAAATATGAAATTATAACCTATGTGGGTGATCAAGGAATCCCACAAATGATATCAAAGAAGACATAATTGGGAAAGAACATTTGCTTTAATATTAATAAAATGGAGAACAAACGTACAACCTCAAAGCCTTGATGTTGCAAGTCTCTTCTCACAATCTCCGACCCTCTCCTTAGATGAATAGCCTCCTAGAATTATTTTTGCAGCATAAGCCTACTTCCAACAATCCTCTTCAATCCTTAGGCTTGTTTTAGCTTTATAGGCCAAGAGGGGGAAGTTTGGGATCCATTTCCCAAGGGATGAGATCCACTAATGATGGGATAGGGTTTCCACAAATAGAAGGAGGTAGATCCATGATGGGAGGGATCAGGGTTGAATAGGCATCCATTCGAAGCTTGTTAGTTGGGAAATATTTGACTAACAACGCTTATAGACTTTACTTTTTTACTTTTACATGCATTAAGTCATGTGTGAGGGCCATAGTGTAAGACAAAGCGCACTTATGCGCAGTTTATAATGGAATTTTTTGTGTATCCACAAAAATTGACTAGGGAGCTGCATAGGAAGCCAAAAAATAGGATTTTGAGCCATGGGATCCAAGAATTCCATTCTCTTTGGGAAAGTTTGGATTCTAGACTTGCAAGGGGATTCTTTGGAACACATTTACGGATATCGAAAGATCCAAACCAATGGTCATTTGCCTAATGCAACAAAATGATGTGTAATAAAGAGTTATGAAATATAATATATGGGAGATATATCAGCAAATAATTAGTTCAAATTTGAGCACAGGCCCCTCAAAGGGTCTATAGTGTAAGATTTGGTTTAGGATTTTTCTTTGGATGGAAGTTGAGTGGATTGGAGAATTGGAAATGGTTGAAAGGTAAAAATTTGTAAGGATCCATGGATTGGTTGGTTCAAAGGTCAATTTTTTATGGGCAGTGACCACTATTAAGTCTACACATTTAAAATTTTACTCTTACATATGGGTTCTTCATGATGTTAACGTGGAAAGTTACACAATAATATTGCTACTATTTACATATCCATGATTTTAATATATAAAATTCATATTATTACATGACATGGCATAAATTTTCCCCACTTTTAATGCATCTTCAATAGCTCTTTGATAATTATAGTTTCTGTTAGTGTCAGTCTTTCCAGCCTTCCTCCAGTGATCAAACGTGCTCTTACAAAGTGATTTTGAAGTGTCAAGGTCAAATTTTGTCATTTCAGTGAGTCTTCAAGCAAAATTTGGTCACTAGGCATTAGGTCTAGGGTTTGCTCTCACTCTTTTCAAAGTTGCCCAAATTCCAATCTATGTCACTATTCAGCTGAGTCTATCATCATTCATAGGGTTTTCATTATCATCTCAGTGTCTAATGAGTCATTGTACACCTTGTTCATGCTTCAGTTGCGCCTAGGTAGGGTCATTTCCCTCTCCTAGGGTTTTGAAGGCAATTTCTCTTGGACGGTCAAATCATCGGCAAAACTTATATCCTGATGTTCATACACCTTCCCCTATCCTTAAAGTACCTTATTAAATGCTTCCCATCCCTTAGATCCGCCAAATTCCTCATTTTAGCACAAACCCTAGTTTCTTGCTACAACCTGGCAATTTTCTAGGTTGGGCCTGTGTTTTGCCCTTTTGAACCCCTTCCCCTCACTCGATCTCGACGATTCCACTTTCCCCTGCTTCCTAAAATCCCTCCCTACTTCCAAAAATTTCCCCAATAATTTAGAAGCCTCTTATCCCCTTCATTTCGCTTCATTTCGACAAAATTCCTTGTTTCACACATCGGGATAAGTTTCACTCAAAAGATGTTTCAGAGCAATAAAAGATGAATTTTGGAAAACTGAGAGAGGTTTTTGTCCAAAACATGCCAAAGAAGAAAAACCTCCTTCACTTTTTACACAGGTGTCATGGTTTTAGAGAAATGTCAAAAATACAATCGCTAGATCCAAGGAGGTTGACCAAGGCACTAAAACGACGGAAAAGGCCCGATCCACTCCAAATTTTGGCCAAAGCCTCTTTTACTGAGCATGGTACTTGATTGGGGACTCCCAGCCCAAATTTCAAGAAATTTGGAGAAAATTTTGTCAATTGTGAATTTTTTGTGCCAAACACAGGTTTTCCTCCCCAACGCGTAGCGCGCCGCGCGCGACCCTTAAGATGGGCAACTCCATTTCAGGAAAACTCAGCATTTTTGGATTTTTCATGCAAAAATACACTTTCTCAGCAATTGCCAAGAAATTTCACCAAGTTTTGAGCCTCCAGAAGGTCAAAAAACATGCAAAAAATGACTTTCTGCCACTTTTTTGACACACAGGAAGCAGTCTTGGGAGATTGCAATTTTGGAGGGGCAAATGGACACCAAATTCAAAAATTCCACTTGGGTTGGAAAGTAGACATCCAGAACTTTCCAAAAAGCCCACTTTTGCCTCATTTGGACACCTGGAAGTGCCTCAAAAGTTGCTCCAAAGGCGCGCTACGCGTTCAGAATCAGGGCGCTACGCGTTGGGCAATTTTCACAGAAATGCACCTACAGCTCAGCAAAACGCAGTTTTGACTGGATTTGACATTTTGGAGTGGATTTTGATCCTCCTTGTTGTAAATGATGTAATTTTATGATATTTTGACACTCATTTATCTCTTCTAGAAGATTCATTCATGAGATAGGCAAAAATTTAATGAATGAATTGGTTTCCTAGCTTATAGAGGCAAGTTGTTTTGACTGCCTAGTTTTCAGTGCTCAGTTTAGAATTGGTTGAAACAGCTCCTAGGATAGTGAGCTCGACCCCTAGAGGCAATTAAAGATGTTATATTGCCTATATTATGTACTTTCTTGGTCATTTTCATGGTTGGACTCTTGAGGGAGAAGCTTCTATTGTATTACTCATTGTATCTCTGCAATTTTTGGCAAAGGAAGACCAGGGTTTTGCAGTCCTTTTTGGGATTCCTGTGGTTACATGTATTGATGGTGTGTTTCTCTTTGTACTTGTAAGTTTGTTATGTGATTCATCTTCTTACTTTTCCTTCTGCAAATTAGGCAAATGAAGTGTTAAAGTAGAATTCATGATTGCCATGCTGTGCTTTTAAGTTTGCTTGATATCAATGTTTTCATCTGTTTAAGGAGAATTCAAGGTGATTGCTTGCTCTCCTTAGCTCCTCACCAGTCATTCTTGCCCATCTGACTCTTTCAAAGGCATCAATACAGTCTCCTACCTCGCCCCAAAAAACCCCCTGCGAAAACTGTGTCCAATCCCCGCACCCAAAATTGCCTTTCCCCAATTTTCCACCAAAACCCTAAAAATCCCAAATCAAACCTTTTTATATCAGTTTACTAGCCTAAAATCAGTGTTCTTTATTGGTTATCTCTGCCCGTTGAAGATCTTTGCCGAGATAGACCGGAGAGAGCCCTCTCCTGCCCCGTAGGGCTAGCTACGAGGCTACGTGGTTTGATGTTGCCTTGGAGTTTACCTTTTTCAGCCTGAGGTGAAATTTCAAGCGCTAACAGTTTCAATATCATCTCAATAAGTTTTATCTCTCCTTTAGTAGTCGATTTTACATCCTATTGATGTAAACACTTATCTCATTGCAAGATGACACCAAGCTTCCATAAGTTGCACTCATTAATTCACTACATATCCTTGTGAAACAAATCAGGCTATGGATATAGTGCACCTTGATATTGGCTTGCCTTTGTGATTTATATGCAACGATGAGTATGCATATGGTGGCTATGTCAGGTTGATAAGCATTCTTTCGTATTTTTCTAAAGCTTATGCCTTGGTTGACAACAAAAATCCTGAGAGATTGAGAGGCATGCTAGTAATAGTAACAGGGATGATGGTTGGAAATTAAGTAAGAGTTGGATTCCGGCCCTTTACTCATGATTCCACCCCTTGTCTCTGCCCCTCCCCCCCTTTTTTATAGTAAATATTCTATTTTAACCCTTATAGTATTATAAATATATTAAGTTTGTTGAGCTATGGAAAAGGTATGAATTTCCCATTTATTTCCTTATCTTTTCCTTTTATCATAACTCCTTTTATTCCTAAGATGACAATATATCAAAGAATTATAGCAAAAACTAGGGAGTTATTGATTATTGCGAATTAGTTAATTATTGTCTTTTTCCATGCAGAAAATAGAAGAAACGGAAAACTACCATTTTGAAGGAAAAGGCAAAACAGAGTAACTGTTGTTCCTTCACCAGGAAACCATATCCAGACAAGAAGATCAGGATCAGAGCGCACAGTTAAGGATAAGGATGGAAAATCTCAGCATCAGCGCAAGAAGACAAAGGGATTAATTGGAGTTAGAAGATGGAGAATATGTCTATCTATTATTCCTTGTTTTATCCGTCTGTCCAAGTATAAAAGGGACAATGCTTGTAAATATTGGGATAACTTATCATTATTCAAAATTCGTTGTTGTATTTCAACTTTGATTATCGACTCTCGTTGATTAAAATAGAGTATGATTGCCTATAACATTTTTATATGATTAATACATAAGTCGGTTGCTGTTCCATTCGTTTATACTGAAGTAGTTCGGCGGTGCTTAACTAGTGTCTAAGGGCCCGACCCTGGTGGATCCACTTGCTATCTGTACCATTACTTTCAATCATAGTCGTGTGATGGTCTGGTTTGGTTTTCATTCATTTACATCGCATTACTTTACTGTTCTTTGTTTCCAGAGTTTATGAATTGTCTTACTGTAACTGAATTGCGTTGCCATTCCTTTTCATCATAATAAGATTATCATCTTGAGAAACTATATTGTTATGCTGTTCATTTCAATTATAAAGCTTCGTTGTTCATTCCAGTAAACTGCCTTTGCTATTCATTGCATATTGTTGTTTGTTTCTATTAAATCAGATTGTTGTTCATTTCTGTCAAATAACATTGATGTTCATTTCTTTTCTGCAAGTATCTGGTTTTGCCTTTTAGCATCATTACAGTTAGGGCATTTATTCCATTAGTAGCATTGTCGATTTGATTCCTTGTCATTTCTCATTAGTCACTTTAGTGTGGAGTGTGAGATCAACAACTGTAAAGAACATTGGCTACTATTGTCAGAGTTCTCAGATTGTGGATCTTGTTTATCTTTGATTTCATTTTTCATTAGTTGACAAAGGAAAGAGTTATTGCTACTGCATCCTTGACTGATAGTTGTTGTGAATTTCCTGAATGAATGATTTAGTTTCATAGCATTGAGTTTCTTTTATTTACAAATAGGCTTTATTTCAAGCATTTGTTTACTCTCGTATTGGAAGCACTATACTGCAAATTGGAAAAAATTACTCTCGGATTAAATTTCCGCCTCAGACTGAGTACACTCTTGAAATAGAAAATCGTTCCTAGATTTGATAATTAATGTTAAGAAGACACCTTTTATACCTCAACATTTTGGCGCCGTTTTCGGGGAGAGTGTAGCCATTTTTTTCTTTTAGAGAGTAGTGTGCATCTAATAAGTGCCTGCTAGGAAAGAATTGGGTATTAAAAATGGAAGGTAAGAACCTGCATATGGAGCATGTAACAGCGCTGCTCCCCCGCCTGCTTTCCAGCAGATCTGTTAAATTTTTTTTTTGTGTGTGGATAGAAATAAACATTTGAGTTGTGTGTATGACTAAGAAGAAAAAATTTGAAAATACTCCTAAACCGCTACCCAAACCTGATAAAGCTAAGGGACCGGTGACCCTTGGTCGTTCATCCTTCATAAATGAAATCATTAAGCAAGCAAAATCTCAACCATCAGTGGGCCCTAGAAAAGTTGCTTCTAGACAACCAACTGGCTCCCTTCGGGCCACAGTTTCACCATCTATAACCTTTACTGAGGTGCACAGTGAAACAGAAGAGAATGAGCAAGATTTTCAAGAAATTGAGAATTCTTGCCCAATTTCTTTTCAGGAAGGGAACTCTAGCAATCTCTGCGAAGGAGGAGGAGAAAGAGGGGAAATAGAAGAGACAAAATCCCCTCTCGAAATAGTTCTAACACTCAGTAGCCCAGATAAGGGGAGTGCTATTAAGATCATCCAAAACAATATAGAAGAACCTGAAGAGCCAAAATCCCCCCCAGATAATAGTCCAGCAAGGACCACTCATTATCCCAGACCAAGGAAGTGCTGTCAAGGCCATTCCTACTCCTTCTAGTCAGCCCAGGAATAACTCCCTAGAAATCCCAGAAGGATATTGGCACATATTTGATCAAATGGCCCAAAACCAGAAACCACCTCAAACCTCCACACTGCAATATCCCATTGTGGACACTGCAATTAATGCACCTATGAAGGCCATTCCTCTCCAGCATATTCCTACATTCCATGGCCTAACATCGGAAGATCTAGATGCATTTCTATTTGAATTCGATGTATTATGCCGGGGGTATGACTATACCACCAATCCCCAAAAACTAAAACTATTTCCCTCCACATTAAAAGGAGCAGCTTTACGATGGTTTATGGGGTTAGGTGGAGGTGTTGTAAATGACTGGGATTAGATGAAAGGTGCTTTTCTAAAGAAATATCAGGATTATTGTAGGTCCAGAGAATTAAAAGATGAAATATTTCAAATGACAGAAAGACCTAATGAAACACTAGAGGAATATGTAGAACGCTTTCAATAAAATCTTCAGAGATCTCCTTATGCATCTTTACCCTTGCCTGACAATGTTTTAAAAACTACATTAATTAAAGGGATGAAATAACAAGGGTTGAATTATTAAACATTATGGGAAAAGGTGACATATATCAGGAAAATTTTGCTGACATCATTGATTTATGTATCAGGAGTTCGAGAGGAAGCACAAGACTAAAGCCAACAGAACGTGACATGATCACAAGGGATAGTAAGGTTCCTAGTGGAGGTATAACTCGCATAGAAATCGGCAATCTACTAGAAGATTTCAAAACTGATATTCTAGGGACTCTGTCAGCGTAGTTCGACATCATGAAAGCTAAACAAAAGCAAGCAGAAGTAGAGAAAAATTTGGCAATATTTTGCCCTAGATGCAGAAAGAAACACAACCACAAAGAGTTCCCGCTAGATACAATCCAAGTCTGTGCCATCTGCACGAAAGATCACTCCACAGAAAGTTTCCCCTCACTCCCGGGATTGAAAGCAATTTACAAGGAAGCAGAAGAAGAAACAGAACCGGTTTACCTACTCAATCAGTGTCGCCAGTGGCAGCCACGACAAACAGGTATGCCCGTTGATCCATCCTCTTCTTTTCATCCTCCTCAATATAATGCTCAGCAATATAATGGAATGTGGTAGAATCAACCACCTTTCCCTAGCTAGTCACAACAGCCATTTACCATATCATCATGGCCAAATCAAACAAATCAAACCAATTGGCCAAACTTTCCTGACTGTCCACCATTTTGGAAAAACAATGCATATCCAACACAATGGTCACCTTCCACCTCGCAGAGTCAAACCTGGCAGTCGAACTGGCAAAGACCGATAAATTAGCTAGCTGGAACGATTCCTCTCCCTCAACCTACACTGCCAACACCTTATACATTGCAACAAAATCCCTAGACTAACTTAAGACCGCAACTCCCAAACCAACCCAACTCGAACCCAACAATAGACCGGTTCAATCTTTTCAAATAATTGAAGGACCAGAACTAGAAACCGAGTTAAGGGAGTGTAATGACATTCAATTAAGATCTGGGCGCATCATAGAAACATAGGGAGACAAAAATGATCAAGTTGAAAACTCGTTACCTTTAGAACAAACACTACAAGAAGAGAATGTGGTTAGACAACAAACTCATGAACAAGAAACCACCTCTTCTCCTCCATTCCCAGAACGATTAATCATACCGCGCCTAAGAGAACATCCTGATTTTGATCTTCTGGGAGAACTAAAAAATTTGTGTATAAAAATTCCACTCCTCCAAGCTATCCAAGATATCCCAATTTACAAAAAAACCATCAAAGAATTATGTATAAAAAAGCCAAAGAGGATAATAACAACTAACCCAACTGTCCAAGTGGTCGGCACCCTATCTGACTTACTATCAAGACAGAAGCACTTGTAAAATATGAGGACCCAGGGAATCCTATAGTTACGGTGCAAATCAGTGGATGCTCCTTCCCAAATTCCTTGGTTGATTTAGGAGCTGCAATCAACATTTTAACAACCACCACTTGTCAAAAGCTTGGCCTTACATCATTAGACCCAACCACAACCTTATTGGAGTTGGCTGACCAATTGATAGTCAGACCAGAAGGTACACTACATTATGTAATGGTATCTGTAGATTCCTGGGAATACCCTACAGACTTTCTAATTATTAATCCCAAAAACCGACTAGATGGACATCCTTTAATTTTAGGTAGACCCTGGCTGGCAACTGCTAATGCTTACATTGGCTGTCGACAAGGCAACATGACTATAGAAAGAGGGAGTAATGTCAAGAATTTAGCCTTATACCCTCCAGCCCAGCCAAGCCTCACGATAATTAAAACAAAGAAACAACCTGTATCATACCTGACAAAAAACATTAGATCACCATTAACCATTGAAGATGCCCTTGAATTTAAATACCAAACAGAGGACGACATTATTAACAACTTCATTAACCAACAAGAAACCAGATCCCATTTACAATGTCACATGATTGAGGCAGCAATCGATAATGATGTAGAAGAAGATCCCTTGAAAGACACTCATGATCAATCAATACCCACCACCTCTGTTTACAATAGCAAAACTATAGAAATTGAACCAAGAAAAACTTTGAAAATTAACAAAAATATGATTGCTGAACAAGAAGAAACACTGGTCCAACTACTGAGAAAATATAAGGAAGCTTTTGCATGGGATTACCCAGACATGAAAGGAATTGATCCCCAGTTGTGTACGCACCACATTTATACAGAAAAGGATGCTAGACCCATTTGCCAACCCCAACGGAGATTAAACCCTCATCTTAAGGATATTGTGAGAGATGAATTACAAAAGTTTTTGGATGTAAACTTTATTTACCCAATATCTGACAGCAAGTGGGTCTCCCCACTAGTAGTGGTGCCAAAGAAGAATGGGAAGTGGTGCATATGTGTGGACTACAGAGAATTGAACAAAGCAACCCAGAAAGACCACTTTCCCCTTCCATTCATTGATCAGGTATTAGATAGATTAGCAGGAAATAAATTCTTTTCTTTCCTAAATGGCTTCAGTGGATACAATCAGATTCAGATTGCCCCTGAAGATTAGGATAAAACCACTTTTATCTGTCCATGGGGAACATTTGCTTACAGAGTCTTACCCTTTGGGTTATGCAATGCTCCTGCCACATTTCAGAGGGCATCCTCAACATTTTTTCAGATCTAATAAATGAAGGGCTCGAAGTATATATGGATGATTTCACACCTTATGGGGATGATTTTGAGCCAACATTACAAACACTGGAAAAAGTGTTGCAAAGATGCATTGCCACCAGGCTCTACCTGAGCCATGAAAAGTGTCATATGATGATGACTGAAGGATTAATCTTAGGTCATTATATCTTAGCAACTGGAATACAGGTAGATTGGACTAAAATTTAGATAATTTTGTTAATACCTACTCCTACCACACAAATAGAGGTACGCAACTTTCTAGGATTTTCTGGTTATTATAGAAGATTTATAGAGCATTTTTCTCAAATTGTTGCACCTTTATATGCACTAACAGGGAATGTTGATTTCATTTGGGCAGACAAGTGTGGTCGTGCTTTTGAGGATTTGAAAAAACTCGTATCGACAGCCCTAGTGCTTAGGGGCCCAAATTGGGATTTGCCATTCCAAATTTCATCTGATGCTTCAGACATAGCAATTGGAGCAGTTCTTGGGCAGGAAGAAGATAAAAAGCCATATGCAATTTATTATATTAGTAAGAATCTATCTCTTGCTGAATTAAACTATACTGTGATTGAAAAAGAATTTTTAGCTGTAATACATGTTTTAAATAAGTTTAGACATTATATAACTGGGTATCCTGTAGTTTTATATACAGATCACTCTGCCATAAAATATTTAGCAAATAAACTGGTTACAAATGGTAGAGTAACAAGATGGTTGATTCTCTTGCAGGAATTTGACATCACAATTAAGGATCGACCTGGAAAAGATAATCCTGTAGTTGATTTTCTCTCACGAATGCCAAAGCCAGTGGATGCAGCAACAGTCGAAGATCAATTTCTGGATGAACATTTGTTTGTTGTTATTGTCAGAACACCATGGTATGCTGATGTTGCAAATTACTTAGCAGTAGGCAAATTACCTAAGCATTTAACGCCTAATGAATGAAAGCAGATAGTGTAGTGCAATACCCGATTCTCTTGGATTGGGGGCTACTTATTTCATATAGGGGCAGATATGCACATCAGAAGATGTGTCCGAGAAGATGAAATATTTGACATTTTGAAAGCATGCCACGATGGGCCGTGTGGTGGACATTTCGCAGACTGCAGGACTGGTCACAAGGTTCTACAAACAGGCTATTACTGGTGCACTATTTTTAAAGATGCTAAAAAGTTTGTTCGAGCCTGTGATAGCTGCCAGAGGGCAGGACGCCCTGGACAATCTGATGAAATGCCTCTGAACCCACAATTAGTAATCAAGCCATTTAAGCAATGGGCGTTCAATTTTATTGGTCCTAATAACCCATCGTCAAATCAGAAAACATACATACTGGTTGCAACAGAGTATGTTACTAAATGGGTTGAAGCAGAGGCAATGCCAAGAGTTACAGAGGATTTTGTAATACATTTTCTTTTTCAATTATTTGTGTGATATGACCTCCCGAGGGAGATAATTACAGATGGGGGGCCACAATTTGTAGGTAATAAAATCGCTACAACATTAAAAAATTATCACATTTGACGCAAAATTACAACCCCATACCATCCACAGGCAAATGGCCAAGTAGAAAGCACTAATAAGGTAATTGAGGCAATACTGACAAAAACAGTTGCATCACACAGACGCGACTGGGCTTCAAGATTATCGGAAGCCTTATGGGCATAACGAACAACGTGGAGAAACACCACCGTGTATTCACCATATCAATTAGTATTTGGAAAATAACCCATCTTTCCAATCGAATTCAAAATTCAAACATTAAGAACAGCACAGGAGGTGGGTTTGAATTTAGATGAGGCCTAGACTAATAGATTACAACAAATCAATGAGTTAGATGAAATTAGGCTCTCAACTCTTCAATAAACTGCATTAATTCAATAGCAGAGAGAAAAATGGCATGACGCCCTTATTAAAAAGAAGATCTTCCACAAAGGAGATTGGGCACTCCTATACGATTCCAGGTTTCAGGATTTTCCCGGAAAACTCCAAACACGATGGCTTGGACCTTATGAGATACAGAAAGTGCATGACAATGGCACCATTACATTGACTACCATTGATGGATCTGGACACTCTTTCAAAGCAAACGGTCATCGAGTGCGACTGTATCACAAACCGCTTACTTGGGAATCCTTTTGCCAGCAATTACGGGAAGATTCCACTATGAAAATTCTTACTGAGGAAGATAACCCCTCCTCAGCATCAATTCACTGAACAATTCTTTTGTTTCTAAATTTTGTATATAAACTTTTCTTTTTTCAAATTTTGCTTGTATAAACTGTTTTGTTTGCACAAATTTTTATTGTTGTTCCATTTAAGGAACAACTATTGTTCCTCTTAAGGAACAGCAAATGTTCCATTTAGGGAGTAGCAAATGATTTTTGTATTTTATTTTTCATGTTGTTCCTCTTAAGGAACAGTTGTTGTTCCTCCTAAGGAACAGCAGCTGTTCCTCTTAAGGAACAACACTTCCGTGTGCTTGCATTTTTGATGTTCCTCTTAAGGAACAACTGCTGTTCCTCCAAAGGAACAGCAATAGTTCCTATTAAGGAACATCACTTCCGCGTGTTTGCATTTTTGTTGTTCCTCTTAAGGAACAGCTATTATTCCTCCTAAGGAACAACAACCATTCCTCTTAAGGAAGAGCACTTCCTCGTGTTTGCATTTTTGTTGTTCCTCTTAAGGAACAACTACTGTTACTCCTAAGGAACAACAACCATTCCTCTTAAGGAACAACATTTCCATGTGCTTGCAATTTTGTTGTTCATCTTAAGGAACAACTACGGTTCCTCCTAAAGAACAACAGCCATTCCTCTTAAGGAAAAACACTTCTGCGTGTTTGCATTTTTGTTGTTCCTCTTAAGGAACAACACTTCTGCGTGTTTGGATTTTTGTTGTTCCTCTTAAGGAATAGTTGTTGTTCCTCTTAAGGAACAGCTGTTGTTCCTCCTAAGGAACAAAAGTCGTTCCTCTTAAGAAACAACACTTCCGTGTGTTTGCATTTTTGTTGTTCCTCTTAAGGAACATCTGTTGTTCCTCCTAAGGAACAGCTGTCGTTCCTCCTAAGGAACAACAGTCGTTCCTCTTAAGGAACAACACTCCCATGTGTTTATTTTTGTTGTTCCTCTTAAGGAACATCTACTATTCCTCTTAAGGAACAACAGTCGTTCCTCTTAAGGAACAACACTCCCACATGTTTATTTTTGTTGTTCCTTTTAAAGGGACAATTGTTATTCCTTTTAAGGAATAATAGCCGTTTCTCTTAAGGAACAACACTTTCGCATGATTGAATTTTCGTCGTTCCTCTTAAGGAACAACTATTGTTCTTTTTAAAGGAACAACTGTCGTTCCTCTTAAGGAACAACAATGCATGTCTCTATTTTTCTGTTGTTCCTCTTAAGGAACAACAACCGTCCCTCTTAAGGAACAACAATTCTGCGTGATTCATATTTTTGTTGTTCCATTTAAGGAACAATTGTTGTTCCTCTTAAGGAACAACAGTCGTTCCTCTTAAGGAATAGCAACCCGCGTGTATTGTTTTTAGCTATTCCATTAAATGAACAGTTGTTGTTCCTCTTAAGGAACAACAGCCATTCCATTTAAAAGAACAACAATACTACCTACTTACATTTGCATTGTTCCTCTTAAGGAACAGTGGTTGTTCCTCTTAAGGAACAACCGCTGTTCCTTTTAAAGGAACAACAGTTTTGATTTGGAGTGTTTTTTGGCTATTCCATCGAAGGATCAACACTTTATTTTGCACTTGTTTTACTTGCTGTTCCACTTAAGGAACAACAGTTTCGCGTGTAATTTGTTTCTTTTCTTTCCTTTTTTTTTGGTCATTCCTCTTAAAGGAACCACAGTTTTGGGTGAAGATGTTCCTTTTGTTGTTCCTCGTAAGGAACAACAGCTATCCCATCTAAGGAACAACACCTTTTGAGTGCATTTTTCGCTGTTCCTCTTAAAGAACAACAATTTTATTGAGAGTTTTGTGAATAATGTTTCACTCTTCATGATTCTTCCAAGGCAAAGATATAAATACATGCAAGGACACAAAAATTAGAAGTTACTGAAATAAGCAAATCAAAGAAAAAATGTCATCTTTCAAGAGATTGCTTTGTATTGATAAGAAAAAGGAAAGGACGCAACTATCTATATCACTTTTCTATATTTATCTTCACTAAAACTTAAATTGATTGATTATTTTTATCATGTTGGTTCTTCCCTAATTCTCATAATTCTCTTTGATTATTATTATTGAATAAGAAAAAGGGCATATTCTCCCCTATTGAGATGTTCAGACTTCTTCCACCATCCCTACTCTTAAGGAGTGTTGAGCTATAAATAGGAAGTGCTATATAAAAGAAAAGAAAAAGAAAAAAATATATCTATATGATTACTAACAATTCTATGATTTGTCAGATGGAGGATAGGGGGTCTCATCAAGAACCAACCTACCATGATCATAAGAAAGCAATGAAGTGGCATTCCCACTATGGCCACCACACCAGGGATATGATCCAATGGGCATGGCAGAAAAAATAAAAGTCCTTGGAACAGGAGGTCTCATCACGAGCTGGCTTGCCCACCTTTCAATTCTTCCTGGTGAATGGCATTGTGATCCAACTGGTTACTAAGCCAGCACAATGGCCTCCATTCTAACATCACAAAGCACTTTCCTAGGCATATATAAAGGATTATGGTTCCAAGGGTGAGAAAACAACTTTGTCAAGGTTATAAACACCTATGGGAAATAGAGCTCTGCTGATGGTATTGGAGTCATATTTTTCAACACCAATAGTAATTATAAACCCTTTTCTTATTTCTTTATATTTATTTCAAAAGAGGTTATGTTCCCAAATTCCTTTTTGAACCTTTTATGCATGAATATCGTTTAAAATCAATCATAACGGTTTAAGTAAGATGACAGCATAAGCATTTTACCTATGTCAACAGTCCTTTTCCCTTTTTCACATCACTCCATAGCATCTCCATATCTATTCACGATTTTCATCATAAGCCTCAATTTCAACAACTTGATACTTTTTGTGATTTTGTCATGGATATGTACACCTTTCCTTTTTTATACCATGCGATTGTCGTCCAGTACGTTGCTCCTCCATTTAAATCGGTCGAGGAAAACCTATCATACTTAAGGGGGCGTGGGTGACTTCCAAAATACTCCTTTATATGTGTTAGTTTCCTATTTGGAGGTACTAGACTGTATCAGATCCCTTAATAGCAAGTTTTAACGGTATTGGGATATTATCCGATATGCACAGTTTGTTGTTCCATTGTTATCTCTGTGTATTGCTGTGTAAAATTAACAGTGTACAGAACTTAGACGAAATGGGAGGTCGATCAGTACGCAGCGAGCCACAGGTACTAATAGTTTCCAACGCTGCACGAGAAATTTTGGTAAGAGCAAGATGGATCGCCTATTTTACACGATTACAGTAGCCCCATGAAACTGTGGCTATCAAATTTTTGCAGAATTTGCTGGGCAATCACTCCATAGTAAGAGGAAGGCAAATAACAGTGACAGAAATAGTAATTGTAGAAGTATCTGGCCTACCAGTAGTTGGTCCCATATGGACACATAAGAAAGTAAGACTTCAAGATGTCATGGCCACCTTTCGGGACAAGGGACAGAACCTGATCGTTAAAGGAAAAGAAGTCCAGCCTTCATCTCTGGGGGAACCATGGACGAAACTAGCTAGAATAATGCAGAGCTACATTACATGCGACAGGAGAAAGGATGTGGTAAGACCACACCACCTCAAATTATTATCAGTATTAAAACATAAATGTGTTGTAAATCTGCTTGCATATCTAAATTTTTTGCTGCATGATGCTGCTGAGAGTATAAAGAGATCCCGTCATATAGATACTGTAGTGAGCCACCATTGTTTAATTCGATTAATAGTAAGTTACAGCCTTGCTCAACAACAGACCAGTTGGGAAGAATTGGTGTTTTCCATAGACGGGGGACTAGCCTTACCAGCCCCAAAAAGAAAGAGAACTGCCAATACAGCAAGTAGGCCTCTGAAACGCAGACACTCCTCCAGATTAAGAATAGGCAGGGGAATGTTTGAGAGCCTCTAGGGTAGCAGCAACCAACCCTTAGAATTACTCAGTTCCGAAAATGAGTAACCCTCACAACCGAAGGGAGAGGTAACTAAGAGTCGGAATTAGAGGAAGAAACTGAACACTCTAGTGAAGGAGAGAGGGAAGGAACTAAACTACCTTTAAACCCTAGTGCAAGTCCACCGCAAAACCCATTGCAGGAGGAATAATTGGCCCAACTTTTGGCCAATATGAGTGAGTATATCCAACCCCAAAGTCTGCTCAACCTCAATATTGAGGGAGAGCAATCACAGGAACACTCTGCCCACACCAAGAATTCATTAGAAGAAATAAATAATGAGGAAGAAGTAGGAGCAGAAGCCACTCAGGAAGTGGCAGACCAAACTAGGGATATTCCTCCAAAGGAACCTAGTCCGGAGCATGTAAACACTGAAGAGACGCTCCAAACATAGGATATGGAAACTAGCCAGGGCAAAGGCATAGCCCTTGAAGAGAAAAATCCAACGGAACAGCCGAGCCCAGAAAGAATAGAGACAATTAGGGAAATAGTTTTTCCCCCTGAGAAGAAGAAGAAAAGTGAAATTAAGAGGCTGCAAAAGGAACAACAAAAATTGAAAAATTTAGTAAAACAACTCAGACGGAAGATAAGGGCACTGAAAAAGGGGAAAATCGCAAGAAGAGCCCCGAAAACAGTGGATGTAGCCATACAAACTGAACCCCATGATACAAAGGCCGCGGAGACTCAAACCGAGCCCATACATGTTCAATATGGTAAGGAACAACATGCAGCGGTTACAGACGCAGCTGCCCAAATAGAAGATGCATATGTCTACGATAAAGATGTTCAAACAGAGTCACTATCCTCTACCAATACGGCCACCCAGACATTCCATGATAAAAAGACACAGACTATGGGCACTCGGAATTGTGATAAGAGTACCCAGATAAATCTTCAACCCAAAGATGTTTTGATAAACAACCACCCGGGTATAACAAAACTCCAAGAGGATCTGGCAAAAGCTCAGTGGACTATAGAGAAGCTTGAGGAAGATACTGTTCCTCAGAAGAAATAGCAAGAATTGCAGCAGAAATTAAAGAGCATCAATGCATCAGAGAACGAAGCCTTCGATAAATATCGAAGGGCAGAAGAAAAAGTTGAAGAGGTAAAGAACAACCTGAAAACAGTCAGGAATCAAATGGATACTCTCTGTTCTTTATATACAGATGTTCTAACATGTAGGCCACCTACCAAAAACTATGCTTTGTTTCTGTTAAAAAGATATTTAAAGTTAAAAATTAAGGTTGTGAAGGCAGGGAAATCTATAGAATTAAAAATTGTTGATGATTTTATAAATTGTTGTAAACACCATGGAGTAAAAGTTCAATGATTACTCTGTGAGTTTTATTTACATAATTTTATATTGGAAGAGGAAATGGAGAAAAATCCCAGTCCTTTTGTGGGTGATGTACAGTTTCAAGCATTTATTTCATTTGTTGTCAACCAGTTAAAGTGGCTCAAGGCCCATAATACCTTTCAGAGGAAAGAAAATGGGCTAGAACTTTGGGTTAGGGGTGAGCCGAAAAACCCATTACAGCTGCTGGCTAAACATAAAATCCTAATGAAAAAGGAAGGAGTGATCCAAACTCTGTGACCCATCCACAAAGAAATTGTCCAGCAAGGGGTAGAATATTTCCTCTCAATCAAAGATAATTCCTTGGCAGCAGCTAAATTTAGATGGAAGACTTCCAATCGGAATATACAAGACAAAGAGCCATTCAATTACAAAAACTTCAAGTTAGCTGCAGATCGCCTGGTTACCTATAGTAACCTCATTTTGAGGGAATGCCCGTATTGGCTTGGTTGTAGGTTTCGAAGCCCTATTATTTGGTATCCTACAGAAGGGTACAAGGCCATATATGAGTTTCCTGAAGGGCAGACACGGCCCATCTTTGAAGTTTTAGCTACAAATCATGGTTTTAGACCACTATACGACAATCCCTCTCCAGCTTATTCTTTGACTGCTTTGCATGCAAATTACATGGTTTTCATGAGGCCATGAAAAAGGGTAACTAGGGGGTGTGTTGAGCTATGGAAAAGGTATGAATTTGCCATTTATTTCCTTATCTTTTCCTTTTATCATAACTCCTTTTATTCCTAAGATGATAATATATCAAAGAATTATAGCGAAAACTAGGGAGTTATTGATTATTGCGAATTAGTTAATTATTGTCTTTTTCCATGCAGAAAATAGAAGAAATGGAGAACTACCATTTTGAAGGCAAAGGAAAAACAGAGTAACTGTTGTTCCTTCACCAAGAAGTCGTATCCAGACAAGCAGATTAGGATCAAAGCGCATAATTAAGGATAAGGATGGAAAATTGCAGCATCAGCGCAAGAAGACAAAGGGATTAATTGGAGTTAGAAGATGGAGCGTATCCCTCAGGATCTCTTGATCCCGAGGGATCGTTGTTTTACAGTATATCTGTTATTACTTGTTTTATCCGCATGTTTAAG
Organism: Pinus tabuliformis; assembly: GCA_031772625.1. Lineage (NCBI taxonomy): Eukaryota > Viridiplantae > Streptophyta > Pinopsida > Pinales > Pinaceae > Pinus > Pinus tabuliformis. Next base: position 672,160,108 of record CM062820.1, on the reverse strand, counting down.
TACAAAAGGGACAACGCTTGTAAAGATTAGGATCACTTATCATTATTCAGAATTCGCTGTTGCATTTCTACTTTGATTATCAACTCTCATTGATTAAAATAGAGTACGATTGCCTGTACCATTTTTATATGATTAATACATAAGTCGGTTGTTGTTCCATTCGTTTATACTGAAGTAGTTCGGCGGTGCTTCACTAGCGACTAAGGGCCCAGCCCTGGTGGATCCATTTGCTATCTGTACCACTACTTTCAACGCAGTTGTGTGATGGTTTGGTTTGGTTTTCCTTCATTTACATCGCATTACTTTACTGTTCTTTGTTTCTAGAGTTTATGAATTGTCTTACTGTAACTGAATTGCGTTGTTGTTCCTTTTCATCATAATAAGATTATCATCTTGAGAAACTATATTGCTATGCTGTTCATTTCAATTATAAAGCTTCGTTGTTCATTCCAGTAAACTGCCTTTGCTATTCATTGCAAATTGCTGTTTGTTTTTATTAAATCAGATTGCTGTTCATTTCTGTCGAATAACATTGATGTTCATTTATTTTCTGCAAGTATTTGGTTTTTCCTTTTAGCATCATTACAGTTAGCGCATTTATTCCATTAGTAGCATCGTTGATTTGATTCCTTGTCATTTCTCATTAGTCACTTTAGTGTGGAGTGTGAGATCAACAACTGTAAAGAACATTGGCTACTATTGTCAGAGTTCTCAGATTGCGGATCTTGTTTATGTTTGATTTCGTTTTTCATCAGTTGACAAAGGAAAGAGTTATTGCTACTGCATCCTTGACTGATAGTTGCTGCCAATTTCCTGAATGAATGATTTAGTTTCAGAGCATTGAGTTTCTTTTATTTACAAATAGGCTTTATTTCAAGCATCTGTTTACTCTCGTATTGGAAGCACTATATTGCAAATTGGAAAACATTACTCTCGGATTAAATTGCCGCCTCATACTGAGTACACTCTTGAAATAGAAAATCGTTCCTGGATTGACAATTAATGTAGGATAAATAGGAGTTAAAAAGACACCTTTTATACCTCAACAAAGTTCTTAGAGTTTATTTCTAAATATTATTTATTTGTAATATTATTTACCTACTATTTTTTACCATTTATGGACCGTATAACTTTATTATTATTTAATTTTTGTAATATTATAACTTAATTTATTTAATATAATTAAAATAAATAAACTCCTAACAACTACTTTATAAATAAATAATATTTTGTAACCAATTCCTAGTAACTTATAGTATCATTTTAAGGTTTATTCATTACGAGGTAGGTTTCCATTTTTGCGACTAGCTCTGAGCGCTGCCGCCTCAGCTCGGCCTTCGGCCTCCACCCCCAGTGCATTCCAGATTGAGCTCGGATCTGTTGACCAGATCGTTGATCCTCGTCCGTTTGTCCCCTGCGCGCTTCCTTTTCGGTTGAGCTCTGCGGATCCGCCCAAGCGTGGTCCCAGGTCATGGAGCCTTGATCTGCCAATCAGATCTTGGGCCCATGGAGGTGCTGGGTACCCCCCAGGCCCCTTCCCCCTCTCCTCCGTCGGCAAGCTCCCCAGCTGAAGCGTTCAGTCGCCTTCTAGAAGGGTTGCCCAAGAAGAAAAATGCAGAAGCAGCGAGATTCGTCAAGAAACTCGACGATATCCCCGAGATTTCTTTACCTCCGGAAACCCCGATCCAGGTTGCTCTGTCCCTGTCTGAGAGGGCCCTCATAGGCCAGTTTACTGGTTTATGGCCTTCTCCCAAGTCGACAGAGAGTTGGGTTAAAAGAAACTGGTCGCCGCTGATCAGCGAAAGTGTGACTTCTTATTTCCTGGGCCGAGGATTCTTCCTCTTTGAATTTACCTCCAAAGAAGATAAAGAGCTGATCTTTCGAAATGGCCCTTACTTTATGGGCCCCCAGGGTCTGTATCTGAACAAATGGACTCCCGACTTTGACCCAGCAATAGATGTACCCAAAGCTGTCCCGGTTTGGGTAAGGCTCCCCAATCTCCCGGTTCATTGCTGGAACTGGGACTCCCTGATGCATATTGGAAATGCCCTGGGGAAATTCATAGACCGAGCGAACAGCAAGGATCAATACGACTGCGCAAGGATCTGCGTAGAGGTGGATCTGGAGGAGGGGCTTCCGGAGGCCATCAAACTCAAAGTAGGAAATTGGACACATGTGCAGAAGCTAGACTATGAACAGTTGCCTTTCAAATGCCGGAAGTGCCAGGTCTATGGACACTTCGCCAGAAACTGCCCAACGGCTAACGAAGCAGCTCAAGGGAAGGAGGCCGGTTGGAATCAGGTAAAACGATCCAAAATGGCACCCAAGAATCAGAAGCCGGGAGGAGCTATAGGCAAAGACCTACCGAAGGACCCTGTCCAACAGATCCAGCAGCCCCAGCCCTCGTTCAATCTTGAGAACAAATTCGGCCCTCTCAGCTCCCAACCAGAGGACTCTCATGAAGTAGTAGCTCAGAAGCCAGAATCCCCAGTCAAAGATTCCCAACCACCCAGCGATAAGGACAAGGGAGCTGCAGAAAGCTCAAAAGGTACCCCTGAAGTAGTCGAGGAGGAGGATCAAGAATCAGAAGAATCAGAGGAGGAAGGGGAAATAGGAGAATCCCAATCCTCGGTAAGGAGATCTACAAGAGGACGTAAAACGGATCGGGAGAAAAGAGAGCATGAAACGTACAAAGATAAACTCCAGGGCAGCCAACCAACATTGGAGAAGCTGTTAGCAAAAAAGCCGAAGATGGTAATGTCATGCGGAAAGAGTCAATTTTGCGGACAAAACCGACCTCCCTAGAAGCTAAGGTTTTCTAGTGACAAACAAGACAATTAAACACTACCTTTCTCTAAATATGCATTTAGAATACAAGTAATCAGGTGTTTATAACATACCTTTAGTCCAACGCTTTGTAGTAGTCCAACCTCGCCGATCCGGATGAGCTCCTCCTTCTCTTCGAAACCTGCATTCACTAACAAACAAAAGATTACATAGCACCTGAATAACTTATAAAATAAAACATATTCATCATACAGACCAAGGAGTATATGAAACAAATCATGTATAACAATCTGTTGAGAAAAGTGAGCTTAATTGTATTAAGTGGAAACAAAAAGAAACCATTGCAACCTGAGCCTTGGTGTTGTGCAGGTCCCTCCTAGGGTCCAACAAGAGTTCTCCTTTACTTTGATCAGCTCACCCACTTCCAAATAAGGCTAGGAAAGGATGGGAATCTCTCCTCTCAAGCTCTATAAGGGAGTCCTAATTCCAGCAGCATCTACCCTTAGGAATGTTCAGCTTTCAACCTCCCCTCCCTTGGCCCAATGCCTGTATTTATAGTGCTTTAGAGGAAGTTAATCAGGTCCACCATCAATGGGATAAGCCCCTCTTTGAATGGGATAGCTCCCCTCTTGATGGGATAAGTTCCTCTTTCATAGGGATACATGAACCATCTGGAGGCACTCAATACACGTCAAACAAACTTCTAGAATGCTCTAGAAATGACCACAAGTAACTTTTTTGAAGTGAAACTTGCGCCTTTTGACCTTTACAGGAGTACGCACCCACCCCTTTACAGACAGAGCGTACAAGTACGCAGGTATTGTGAACTTGGGGTGCGTACACGCAGGTAAGGCTAAGAGAAACTGCGTAACCAGAGTTATTTGACTTTTTAAGGACTTTCTCTCTTTCTTGGAGTTTGAAATGAAGAGCAGAGGTATAAGACTTGCCAAGGAGGATAGTATGACAGTTGATGGAGCCATACTAACTGCAAATAGTCATGGTGACAAATTTTAGTGTAACAGATTGCCCCCTAAAGTGCGAAGCCTGTAGTAGATTAGGGTGTCATATCATCTAGGAAGGGTGAAGTACTTTATCATTTCAAGGATTATATTGTGGAGAGCCCAGTTGGAACCTGCAAGTATTCAACACAAAATACATGTATGAGATCATATCATCGTTGAGGTAGGCATTCCCATACTCAGATCAAAAACTTTAACTAACAAACTAACTACTGCTCTAATACAGTAATGATTTCGCAGTACATCATAATCATAGACTCATGTAGACACAGTATGGACGCAGCCATCTGTTTATGATTAGTCTACTGTACAATGAATACAAAACTCCTTGCAGCCTGGATGGTGGAAACTAGATCCAGGGTCTTCATTTCTACTTCCCGAAAAGGTACGATTCTATCCATGCGAATAAATGAGTTGATGTCGAACATGGTAGAAACCACTTGATTACCAGTCGATGATGTAAACTGTTAACAAGTGTGAGAGAGACCACCAGTGATGTCAATGGTTCTCAAAGTACCTAGTACAATCCATGAGATGTGAATGAATGAGTTGATGTCAAACATTGCACGGAATCCTTCGATCGAAAGTCAATGATGTAAAACGTCGTCAAAGGCGAGAGACCTGCCATTGATGCATGCAGATTTCAAGGTATTGACGATTTCTAGGTCATCTCTCTAGATAATGTGCTGATGTCGATAGAAAGCGACCTGTTGCAGGCAAGCCCACAACACGAAATCATAGATCAAGTTGACGAAATGTAGCTGTAAGGACTGACTCAGGGATGGTCGAAATGGATGACGGGTATTTTGCAGATGAATGGTTTATTTGTAGTGACCTCTTGAACACATAACGACACGACAGATGGCTTGGTGACAATTGACCCAAAGTTAATACCCGGAACCAGTTGAAGATTTTCAATGTGGTTTGATCAACTGTTAGGCAAAGGATTTCCCAACCCAGGTGAATGAAAAAGTGTCGTGTTCAAGAGTGGTGATAAGGCTTCTTCTGAGACAAAGGATAACAAATAGGCTCATTTTTCTCTCTTTTCCCCCACCATTTCTGGCAAGTACCTCTTTATTTTTTACAAGCTTGAGGAGGATAACATATGCTTGATTATAAGCTCATCCTTCGGATGAGTCCAACTTAGTTTTGATTCGAACACTAAGAAGGAGTGGTCTGTTCCTGTTTGTAATCGAACAGGTCCTTTACTGTGAAATTTTAACGAGTACAGTATAGGAGAAACTCGGCGTTTTTCAATTTTAGAGAGTCTGAAAAACTTAAGAAGACTCCAGGGTTGACCTTTTTCGTAAATTTGTGTCTCCCAAGCCCGAAAAAGTATATTATTAACGAGTGTAAAAGAAACGCTTGGCAATCTTTTCATATTTTAGAGAGTCTGAAAAGGGCTTAAAAGAAAACTCCAAGGTTTCACTTTTTCGTAAGTTTTAATGAGTTCGAAAAAATGATAAAAATGTACTCATATGGCCGACTTTCAATTTAATTTACGAGCAAGAAAAGACGGAAAGAACTCGGCATTTTCATTTGTTTTACGAGAATGAAAGATGGCAAAATAATCTTGGGATTTTCATGAGTTTAACGAGTCTTGAAAATAACTGAAATTGACTCGAAATAGGTTTCATTTTTACAAAAGCTTGAAACAGAGAAAAACTATGCTTCAAAGTAGTTTCATTTTTACACAAGCTTGAAACAGAGAGAAAACTGTGCTTGATGCCCCCTAAGCATAATTGCTAGAGCGCATGCCCCCCAGCCTCATTTCATTCAACTAAGTACAAGCTGGATGGAATGAAGGTTCATGTACGAGATCATTTGAAAGACTCGACCTAAAACTGTAAGAAAATTATGCAAAACACTGAAATAACTAACCTAAATATACAACTTAACATTTACGAGATCTAGTCAAACTCTCGATTCGAGTAGAGGAGGATTTGTTTAATTTTTTAACGAGCTTGACACAAGAAAAGAACTATGCTCGGATTCAGTTTCATGTTTACACAAGCTTGAAACGAAAAACTATGCTTGTTATAAGTTCACATACCCCCAGCATAATGACGCAAAACAAGGTACATGCCCCCCAAGCTTCATTGCATTCAATGAGGTGGATGGAATGGAGCTTTACTTTCAAGATCTTGGAAAGACTTGTGGGAGTTGTTTCATATTTTAGTGAGCTTGACACAAGACAAGGAACTATGCTCATAACTACTCTACAATCTACGTAACAAGAAACTTTACTCTAAAAACCTTGATTCATTTTTTAACGAGCTTGACACAAGACAAGGAACTATCCTCTAAAATCCTTGATTCATTTTTTAATGAGCTTGACACAAGACAAGGAACTATGCTCATAACTACTCTCTACAATCTACCTACTTAACCTACCCTTGTTTCATTTTTTAACGAGCTTGACACAAGACAAGGAACTATGCTCAAAAAGTTCGCATGCCCCCAGTATAATGATGCAAAGCGAGGTACATGCCCCCAGGCTTCATTGCATTCAACCAGATGGATGGAATGAAGGTTTACTTTCAATATTTACCTTGAAAAGGGAGTTGTTTCATTTTTAAGGAGGTTGACACAAGAAAAGAACTATCCTCATACCTGATTCATTTTTTAACGAGGTTGACTCAGTAATAGGAACTATCCTCGAACCTGATTCATTTTTTAACGAGGTTGACTCAGTAACAAGAACTGTCCTCACAAAATCCTACTTTCTACAATCTACCTACATATCCTAAAATCTACCTGATTCATTTTTTAATGAGGTTGACTCAGTAAAAGAACTATCCTCATGCTAGCCTGTTTCATTTTTTAACGAGGTTGATACAGGAAAAGAACTATCCTCGTACACACTGATTCATTTTTTTAACGAGGTTGATACAGTAAAAGGAACTTTCCTCGTGACCAACTGATTCATTTTTTAACGAGGTTGACACAGTGAAAGGAACTTTCCTCGAACAACTGATTCATTTTTTAACGAGGTCGACACAGTAAAACGAACTTTCCTCGTACAACTGATTCATTTTTTAACGAGGTCGACACAGTAAAAGGAACTTTCCTCGTGGACACCTGTTTCATTTTTTAACGAGGTTGGCACAGGAAAAGGAACTATCCTCGCGGACACCTGTTTCATTTTTTAACGAGGTTGGCACAGGAAAAGGAACTATCCTCGCTAAAATTGATCATGGCTGCCAACTGGAAGAAAGACATGTCAATGGACACACCTTGATCATGGCTTCCAAGAGGTCTTCATCAGAAGGAAGAATAGTTCTCTGGAAGGAACACATGTCAAGGGACTCAAAGGGGATAAGAACATCGGGTTCAAATAATCCTATAGAGTTTTCCATGTCAATTACCAGATCTAAATCAAAGGAAGATGAGCAAACAGTGAGAGGCTCACTTACATCGGTAACTGAAAACATGGGACCAGTTGCCACATAATTAACCCGTGGCAGGGTAGATACCACTTTAGAATCAGGAACATTTAGGGGTGTCATATTATTGGTAGTTGAGACAAGACTAGGGAATGAAAGCTGGTCTACAGTCACAATACTGCCATTGTGAGGGAAAGACATCACGCGAAAGAGTGTCGATACGACGGCTTTCATTGCATAAACATAGTCTCGCCCAAGGAGTAAATTGAAATCCAAGGGGCCTCGAACTACCATAAGATCAATACAGACAGTTTTACCTTCCAAGGTAATAGAAAACTTAGGAAGGATCCCTAAAGGTTCACTAATGGTTCTGTTAAAAGCTTTCAGATTCTGCGTAATAGGCGCAAGCTGAGGGGAACCCAAAGCTTTCCAAACAGTTGAGGATAAAATACTAACAGAAGCACCTTCATCTACCTGAGTACGATGTATGTCCCTACCACCAGCCTTGACAATGATTTGGAAAGGGATGGAGGAAGGAAGACGAGGTTCTGTCAGTCTATTCCAATCAAAGGAAAAGACCTCAATACTTGGAGGGGGTTCTGTAGAAATAGGTAAAATGCCCCCCGGCATAGAAGAATCTGATGTAACAAGAAGAACCTGAGCGTATGAAGTTCACTCTCTAAAGGGAAAGTGGGATCGACCGAATGTGAAATTGAATCGACCACTTGATCAACTAATGGATCATCAACCTGAGTGACATGAGTTTCACTCTCCGATGGAAGAGTGTGATCGACTGTACTTGAAATGAGATCAATCACTCCGTTAGTTGACGGTAGGTTGGGAGAAAGTTTACGGTAACTAGTTGGAAATTCTTGCTGTGGAACAGTAAGGTTTTCCAACAATTTTGAGGCTTCATCCATGTGAGGGCAAATGTGAGTTTGATGACTCCCTTTGCATAACTTACAAGGAAACCTAACTTTACCCTTTTTCCCAGGAACCTGACTATCACTGGTTGATGGATCAATGGAAAGTTGATGAGATTTTTCTGACCATACTTCCAAGACCTTTGGAATACCAGGACAATTAACAAGGAAGTGGTCACCCTTACAAAGCCTGCAAGGGTATCTGGGTTTACGATGCATGTCGGAGTTTTCCTCAACACAACTAACACTTACAGTCGTGGTTGGTTGGTTGACTTATTTCTTATCTTGCTTCTTCTTCTTCTTCTTCTTCCCTTTCTTCTTCTTCTTAGCCTCCTGGTTACTAGCATCAAGGCTTTTACCAGGCAAAGAGGAAGAAATGGAGGAAGAAAAATTAGGCGAAGAAGGTAAAGGGTCAACAGAAGGTTGGTGATGTTGAGATGGTGAACTCTGTTGAGGTGAAGCATTCGGTTGAGGTGGAACAATTGGAGTACTTTGGGCCAACGAAGTTGAAAATAACCATATCGGTAATCCTATTGTAAATCCAGGTAATGACAAAGTAGCCATATAAGGAGGACCAACATTTCCAAAGTAAGGAAAAGTACTAGGATTCTTGTTAGGAGGGGTTCCTAGGTTGGTAAATTCCGGAACATTTGCCATTATATCCAACTTTAGTAAATTTTATTAACAATTTTAAAACTAAAATTAACAATTCACAATTCACACCTAACAATTAAAATTCACAATTCCACCTATGGTCTCTAAAAGTAAAAACAAACAAATTAACACGCGCTATCAAATCTAGGAGTCAAACCAAACACAAACATTAACTTTCCGGACCGAAAACACTAGTTGGTGATGAAATCCAACATCGCAGAATTCAGTACAGAAATGGCGGGTGGAACAGTTACCCCGACAACCTGCTTAATGAATAGACTGGACCAAGTTCCTCCACTTTAACCGTCTCGAGTGAAGTGAACCCCCCAGAAAATCCAAGTGAGTCTAGCCGACGTCTGCTCCAGGTACAGTGGGATCTTCCCTCCACCGTCACCTTGGGTAGAACCCTAAAGATAATGGTCACTAAGGTCACCAACAGCAACAAATACACCTGGGGAAATAGTCTACGACCCGATAGCACGCAAGGGCAGAGTAACAAGCTCAATCCCCTTGCCGGCTCCTTGACAATAATCCAAGGTTTACCGACAAGTGACCCCAGGCTCCTCGACAATAATCCGAGTTTTACCGTTTGTAGTATGTGCGTATCTGGTGTCTTTCCAAATGAAGGAGGATTGATCCCCTCACTGGTTCGGACACGGTCTCGTGCTTCTCCTTTAAGAGGAGCTTTCCCAGAGCATAAATGTAACAGTTGGATTTATCCTACCACAAGATGAGCTACTTGTTTGGTTTTGCTGTCTTGGAGAGTTAATTACTCTCCTACTCCAAGACACTAGCCTAAGCTATGTTGGTGTATCAGAGCCCTAGAAATGTAAAATTACTAGATGAATTTTAATTAAGCGTTGTGTTACTAAGGCTATTTTTACTCAAATGGGTAAATGGATACGAAACCAATGGTGTTATGACCCGACTCAACTGAATGCAATGATAATGCAATCCTTTCAATTCGATGAATCCTAATTAAAGTAAGGAGAGAGTTTCCATTCACTTCCGACAATGCAAAAAATTGATCACTAAGAGAAAATATAACAAATTCTCTAATGCACTAATTTTATCAAGAAAAACTAATGCAAATCAATTCCAAACCATTTTTTTTATTTTTATTTTTGTGTAAATTCAAATCAAAGAAAGCTGATCTAAATCTACGATTGATTTTTCAGAATGTAAACTATGCAATTGTAATCTATGCACAATTCACTTGAAAATTATGCAAATGTAATCTATGCACATTTTTCATTCATATTCTGAAAATGAGAATTCTAATTATGCAAATGTGATCTATGCAAGAGAATTCTCAAACACAAGACGATTCTAATGTAAACTAAGAACCAATCAAGTGCAAGTCGAGAAAATTGGGTGAGAGTTCCAAAGATCAAAAAATAAAAACACTCAAAGGCGGTTAACACTCATACACTGAGACCAACCTCCAAGTAATGACCAAAGGAAATCAAATTTAGAATTTCTCAAAAAAGAGACTCAAAAACACCCAATTGATAAAAACTTAGATCAGGAATGCTAATGAAACAAGCTGAGATGAAGACTTCTGACAGGTAACCAGTGGATCTGGGCAGCAAAAAACAAATTATGAATAAAATCTAAGAGGCAAAAAGGAAAAAATTGAAATTTTCTCAACTTTTGACAGGGTACGCAGGCAACCTATTTGCACAGGTGCGTGTACGCTCTGTGTACAAAGTTGCAGTGCATACAAGTACGCACTGTGCTTAACTCAGAGGCTGCGTACTTCTAGCAAAACCAAGAAAAGTAAAATCTAACTTAACCCTAAGCTATTCCACCCAAATTCACAGTCAATCAGCCAAAAACCAGAAATAAAACGACTTTTCTCAAATCAAAGTATCAATCAAAAGAGAAATCAATCAAATCCATGTATTCCCTAGTGGAGTCGCCATTTTGTCATGCGGAAAGAGTCAATTTTGCAGACAAAACCGACCTCCCTAGAAGCTAAGGCTTTCTAGTGACAAACAAGACAATTAAACACTACCTTTCTCTAAATATGCATTTAGAATACAAGTAATCAGGTGTTTATAACATACCTTTAGTCTAATGCTTTGTAGTAGTCCAGCCTCGCCGATCCGGATGAGCTCCTCCTTCTCTTCGAAACCTGCATTCACTAACAAACAAAAGATTACATAGCACCTGAATAAATTATAAAATAAAACATATTCATCATACAGACCAAGGAGTATATGAAACAAATCATGTATAACAATCTGTTGAGAAAAGTGAGCTTAATTGTATTAAGTGGAAACAAAAAGAAACCATTACAACCTGAGCCTTGGTGTTGTGCAGGTCCCTCCTAGGGTCCAACAAGAGTTCTCCTTTACTTTGATCAGCTCACCCACTTCCAAATAAGGCTAGGAAAGGATGGGAATCTCTCCTCTCAAGCTCTATAAGGGAGTCCTAATTCCAGCAGCATCTACCCTTCGGAATGTTCAGCTTTCAACCTCCCCTCCCTCTGGCCCAATGCCTGTATTTATAGTGCTTTAGAGGAAGTTAATCAGGTCCACCATCAATGGGATAAGCCCCTCTTTGAATGGGATAGCTCCCCTCTTGATGGGATAAGTTCCTCTTTCATAGGGATACATGAACCATCTGGAGGCGCTCAATACACATCAAACAAACTTCTAGAATGCTCTAGAAATGACCACAAGTAACTTTTTTGAAGTGAAACTTGCGCCTTTTGACCTTTACAGGAGTACGCACCCACCTCTTTATAGACAGAGCGTACAAGTACGTAGGTATTGTGAACTTGGGGTGCATACACACAGGTAAGGCTAAGAGAAACTGCGTAACCAGAGTTATTTGACTTTTTAAGGACTTTCTCTCTTTCTTGGAGTTTGACATGAAGAGCAGAGGTATAAGACTTGCCAAGGAGGATAGTATGACAGTTGATGGAGCCATACTAACTGCAAATAGTCATGGTGACAAATTTTAGTGTAACAGGTAAGAAACCAGCATCAAGGCTCCAAGGGAGCCCATCCAAACAAAGGTAAATAATGAAGATCATCTCCTGGAACTGTAGGGGTATGGGCAGCAAAATAAAAGAAGAAGCGATTCGAAACTTAATAAGAATAGAGGCCCCGGACATACTCCTTCTCCAGGAGACTAAGATGGAGGAAGCTGATTTTCTCCAAGTAAGTAAAAAACTATGGAAAAACTGTAATGCTTCAGCTGTCTCAGCCCGAGGAGCCTCTGGAGGGTTGGGTACTCTTTGGAATGAAAACAGATTTTCGCTGGTGGCAGAGGCATCAAACACCCACTGGGCGATGTTAAAGATGCAGCATGTTATTACAAAAGAATTCCTCTGCCTTTTCAATGTTTATGTTCCGGTAAATGCTGGAGAAAAAAAGAGCTGTTGGGACTCCTTAAGGCAGCAAGCAGATCTGATTACTTTAGAAAATGTCATCATAGCAGGCGACCTGAACATCACTTTGCATTCTTCCGAAAAGAGAGGGGGCTCCATTGTACGAGATCCGGCAAGGGAATGGGTCGAGGATCTCCTCCAAGACTAGGATCTGCTAGATATCAAGCCCGTCTCAGGTATGTACACTTGGTCCAATAAAAGAATAGGTCCAGGCCATATTGCAGCAAGGCTGGATAGATTCTTGGTGCATAGCTCTTATCTTCTGCTTGGTCTAGATGCCACCATGCATATTCTTCCTTGTAGCATCTCTGATCACAAGCCAATCAAGCTCACCCTCCGAGCTCACGTTGATCTAGGTCCCATTCCCTTCAAGTTTAGCCCATTATGGATCAAGGAACCAAACTTCTTGCAGATTGTGAAAGAAAGCTGGTCTCAGCCAGTCACTGGATCCCCATTTTATATTTGGGAAGAAAAACTCAGGAGGTTGAAAACAGCCCTGAAGAGCTGGGCCAAAACTATTGCAAATCCAGCAGCTGATAGGAAAAATATCCAAAGCCAGCTTGAAGCATTTCAGCTGAACGCCGAAGAGGAGCATATAACCAGAGAGACTTTAGACAAGGAGGCTCACCTTCAGCAATGCTACCATAAAGCTTGTCTGACTGAAGAAGAAACGTGGAGGATCAAATCGCGATGCCTCTGGCTAAAGGCAGGCGACAGAAATACATCATTCTTTAATAAGCATGCGGAAGCCAGGAAAGGTTTCAATTCCATCAAAGAAATTAAGGAAGCAAATATTACCCATAAGGATTTTGCTAGTATCAAACAGGCAGCTCATCTCCATTTCAAAGGGTTGTATAGTAAAGACAACAATACGAATCAGAACTTTAGTTTGTTGGACGGGATCCCCTCCTCAATATCTGTTGATATGAACCAGCACTTAGAAAGTAAAGTCACTATGGATGAAGTCAAAAGAGCCCTCTATGCCATGAACCCTGACAAATCCCCTGGCCCTGATGGCTTTTCCGCCTCTTTCCTCCAAACCTGCTGGCACATAGTGGGGAAAGACTTATATAAAATGGTCCTAAAATCGCAGGCTTGTCAGAAACTAGGAGGAAGCACCAACTCTTCCTTTCTAGCACTCATCCCCAAAGAAAAGGGAGCCAACTCCTTCAACAGGTTTCGCCCTATATCGCTGTGCAACATTGGCTACAAACTGATCACAAAAGTTATTGCTAATAGGCTGAGGCATATTCTTCCTAAAGTCATCCCGGAGAACCAAGGAGGCTTCATCCACGGAAGACATTTAGTGGACAATTTCACACTTGTCCAAGAGGCAATTCTTTCAAGTCAGCAACGCAAGGAACAAGGTATGGCAATCAAACTAGACCTTGCAAATGCCTTTGATCGAGTTAATCATAGTTTTCTCTTGAATGTGTTGAAAAAATTTGGTTTTGGGGAGAGATTCATCAATTGGATCCGGGCCTGCATCTCGGAACCATGGATCGCCCCATTAATCAATGGTAGATCTGCAGGTTTCTTCAAAGCTACAAGAGGGTTAAGACAGGGTTGCCCCATGTCTCCCCTATTGTTTGTAATCCAAGCTTCAGTGCTCAGTTTTCACCTAAACAACCAAATGCAAGAGCAGGAGATATCAGGGATATCCATAGCAAGGGGGGTCCAAAACATAAACCATGCATTATTTGCAGATGATACCCTGCTGCTTGGGACAGCCTCGATCCACTCGGCCAGAAGATTTAAAGAGGTGCTCGATGAGTACTGCATGGAGTCTGGTAGCAGCCTCAACAAGGGTAAGTGCCACACTTACTGCTGGAACACCTCGCCCTCTTTGATCAGCTCTATCTCCAGATGCCTAGGATTCGTAGCCTCCTCAGAATGGACATCGTTCAAGTATCTGGGGCTCCCCGTCTTCCTCAAACGAGTCCACAGTAGGGACTGGATGCCTCAGGTAGAAAAGTTCAAATGTAAACTCCAGGCATGGGGAGTTAATTGGTTAAATATGGCAGGTAAGACAGTCCTCATCAAAGCTGTCCTTAGCAGCCTCCCGTTATTCCAGTTCTCTGTGCTTCTGGCGCCTAAGGGTATACTCCAGAAAATGGAACAATATATCAGAAAATTCTTTTGGAAAGGGGGTAAACACAATGAGAGAAGATTCCAGCTTGTCAATTGGGAGACTGTACTCAAGCCTAAGATGGAGGGAGGACTCAATTTCAAAAAACTCCTTCACCAGAACATAGCAATGGGAGCTAAACTTCTATGGAGAATAATTGCACCTAAGCCAGGCTGGGCACAGACAGCTCTCTGGCGAAAATACCTCAAAGGAGCAAGGCTGAGATGCTTAGACGGTCCCCTGCCTCAAGGAAACACGCCCTTTGTCAAACTTTGCTCCAAAGCGGCCCCCTTGATCCAATCAAAAGCCTATTGGATTCCCGGAAACGGTAAAAAAATTAATTTATGGAAGGACCGGATCATGGATCGAGATCCTATCGGAGAAAGTCCAAATCTGAAATCGCTGAAGGATTGGTTGGTGGCTGCAGGGAAGAACAAATTGTGGGACATCTCCACTTGGAATGGTGCGCAGTGGGTGGGCTGGAGCCTGCCGGACCTGCCCTCAGACCTGCACCAAGAAGTCGCTCACCTCCGCGATCTACTGAATGGCATAGCACCTGCGCGCGTTAACAAGAAGGACAGGCGAGGATGGGGCGTTCATTCGACGGGTTACACAGTCACCCAAGGATATGCGTGCCTAGACGCAATTCCAAATGCGCCCATTGACCCGGCCCCGTGGAAAGCAGTATGGGGCAATCCCACGCTGCCAAAAATCGATATTTTTTGCTGGATACTGTGCCACAGGAAAATTTTAACAGAAGATAAACTTCAGAGGCGCGGTTTCTACGGACCATCCAGGTGCTCGTTGTGCCATGACTCTGAGGAAAGCGCCACTCATCTGATACTAAATTGCAAATTCTCAATTCAGGTCTGGAGAGAACTGATGGAGCATTGGAATCCCAAATTTGAGCTACCAGCGACCATATCAGACCTGTTTGCCACCTGGAAAACTCGCTACCCCGGACCCCCTCCCAAAAACAAAGGGATCAAAGAGGCCTGGGCATCACTGCTAAAAATCTGCTGCTGGCAGCTTTGGCTTGAGCGTAACAGCAGAATCTTCAGGAACCTCCATCACAATGCCAAGACAGTGGCGACCAAGGTAAAGTCCCAAATAAAAGAATGTCTGGGAGGTCACAAAGATGACTCCAACCTTACTCAGTTAGACAAAGATTGGGGGTCCTCCTTGAACCTGAATTTCCAGCAAAATATCAGAAGCATGGCTTCTCCAGAGGAATGGAAAATAAGGGGAAAAGGCAGAGAGGACTTTAAAGACTGGATTCTCAACCAGAGGATGCACTCCCTCTTCTTCGATGGAGCAGCAAAAGGTAACCCGGGCAGCGCTGGAGCAGGGGGAGTAATTAAAAACATTGATGGTGCAGAGATCCTCCATTTTGCCTGGGGATTAGGAATCAACTCCAGCATCCAAGCTGAAGCATCTGCCCTCTTCCAAGGACTCAATCAACTTCAGAATCTGGAAATCAAAGAGGCCAATATCCTGGGGGACTCTGAAGTGATCATCAAGCTGATGGTGACTAGATCCATTCCACGAGATTTAAGATTAGCAAGACTGATCCATAGAATCAGAGGAATGGCAAAGATGTTTCAAAATCTGAAATTCTTTCACGTGCTGAGAGACAACAATAAGGAGGCAGATCTTGAAGCCAATAAAGCTGCTCTGCTATCGGCCGGAACATTGAAAAGAGATGGAGAAGAAGCCTGGGTTCCAATTCCTTAAAGCACTTTAGAAGATGTTTTTTTGCTTAATTTTAAAGCTGTTTGTATGTATATTTAAATCGGGGCAAATAGGAAATAAAAGCGCAATTGCTGAATCCAAATGGAAGCGGACAACAAGGCTAAAAGATTCTCAGAAGGAAGAATCCAATTGGATAGTGCCCATACCTATTGTATTCAGAAGACTGGTATTTAGACCAACTCATTAATACAACTCATATCCATTCCTGTTAAAAAAAAAAAACTTATAGTATCATTTTAATTAGTTTAAGAATTATTCTTGCTATATATATATATATATTAAATTCCTAACAACCAATTTAGAATATTATTTTATTTACCTTAATAACTAATTCACTAACGGCTAGTTTTCAATGGCTAACTCTGGGCAATGATGCATCCATAGTATTTGTTCTTGACGATTGATTGATTTTTTCACCTTGTCTTGAGGATAAACCACATTAGTTGGTTCGAAACGTCGACCAAATCCTAATGATGTGATTAATCTGAAAGACATTTATTTAAAAGTATGTCCACTCAATATTTTAAAGATCAACAAGTTTAGGGGCTTGTAGTCCAATATTGGCTTGGACTAATTGGTTTATAACCAGGTTATATTATGTTAAACTCATGTAAATGTAATATGGGTAAGATAAAGTGTGAGATATATATCATTAATAAGATATATCTATAAATATACATTTTCTAACCTCTGGTTTTATATTTCAAGAGGTCTATTGGACTTATCATAATTGTTTCCATTCACTTAAGGTTTTGAGAATTCCTCTCAATTGAACAAGCCAAATTTACATAACCCCAAAGGATTATGTTTCCAACATCCCCCCCTCAATCCAAAGGGGTGTATGTGAGTTCAAGACGAGAGCTAAAACATGTAGGTGTATAGAAATGAATGTCTAGACGTGCTCTCTGAATCTGGTGGTTTAAGGAAGACCATAAACTAAATGAGGTAGAAAAAACAAAATTCTTCTACTGGTAGTGGTCTAAGGTTGTCCACCAACTTTGGAACTTGGCTCGAATTACTTCTTGAAATAATTCTATATTTGGCTACAAATTAAACTCTTTTGCAAAATGGAAGTACTCCCTAATGATGATTTAGAGATGACCATAAACTAATGAAATGGGTAGTAGAAGCAAAATTCTTTTATTGGTGGTGGTTTAAGGCTAGCCATCAACCAAATCAAGCTCAAGTAACATGAGTCTATATTTGGCTACAACTCTAACTTTGGATCTGGCTAACTCTGGTTGACTCTAACTAGAAGCTCTAATTATAGCTATGGCTCAAGCTCATCTAATATGACTTCGAAGCTAGCAACTAACTATTAATTCCCCCTTGTCAAGTATAAGGTGAGAAGATGAAAATCTCTCTACTGCAAGACATGTCAATACTTAAGAATAAACTATGTGGTATGATCGATATATCTTCATTGTTGTTGAAGACCATTACCAAGAAGTGATCCATCCAAGGTGAATAGTTGCTCTTGCAAGAGTCTTGTGTTTAGAACATCTATCTAAGTGATGAGTATGTTTTCCACATTGCTTACAAGGGTGAAGATTAAAAAAATTATATTTCACATGTCCAACTCAATCACAATGTTGGCATTTGATCATCTAAAGAGGATGTGGAGTAGTTGAACATGAACTGTCATGAGGAAACCTAACACTATGAAATTGGATTCGTTTGGAGTAGTTTTGAATGTGAAATGTCACTTTCTTTTCATATCCAAGATGAGTTATATACTTGTTATTTATGACTTCTTCACAATGTCTAATGATGGATTTGGGAAGTGCAAGTGGTACCTTTACATATAAATGTGAATTTTCTCTTGAAGTCAGATTATTTGTTGGTTGCTAATAGGAGCCTTTCTCAAACTAAAAGAGGGAATTGTTCTAAAGAAGAACTAATTTAGAATGTTGACTCTTTTGTTGTAGTTCATCTCATTGAAGTTTCGATTAGAGTTGAAAAAACTTGATCTTATCTTATGCATCTTGTAAATAGGTTTAAACATTGAGAGATTGGCCTTATTGATTTTGAATATATCATGAATAGTAGAGAGTATTAGAGTGTTCAATACTTCTAATAATCCATCAATTTTTTTCCATTTTCTCAATAACTCAAGAAAATGAAGTGTGTTTAGGATTCAATGGAAAATGCACCCTTTTACACGCAAATTCAACTCAATTTCAAAAAATCACAAGTGAACTCAATGATGCTTCAATGGTAGATTGGGTCAACTTAAAAAGAGAAGACCAAAAACTTATGGATAGGGTTAGTAAAAGCAAAACTGAAGTAGTAGAGGTATTAACTTCTAACACAAAGTTGTTAACTAAACTTGAAAAACATTTTACATAGCAGCATGAAGTAAATGATACGAAGTGTTGACTTCACTAGACCTTAATTTAATACAAATTGATGCAGAAACCAATATCCAAATAAACTTCCAAATTTCTGTCTACCAGCAACAATGGAGAGCCAACCAAACACCTTAATTAAAGATCATCCCTTACCAGTCATTCAACTGCCAAAGAATTATGGGCATCTTGTCTCCATAATGAATGATACCATTGCATAACTCATCCAAAGTTGATATTTTTTGTGTTATAGTTCTATGAGCTTAGATAAGCTGCAAGTTATATTTGAGCTTTTAGATTACAAGCCTTGGCATCATAGTTTGTTGAGAAATTGGCAATTCTTATTGATGTCAATGAGAGAGCCAAGAGAGTCCTCTTGCAGGTAGGTAAAGAGAGTCCTAATATTATGCACATGTTTCTTCTAGGTCAATGGAGGATGTTATTTTTCTTTTTTAGTTGGTAAAGGCAGACAAAGTAATTATTCTACACATTCAAATTTTACAATTGGATGGAATTCAAGTAACTAGGAAGTTCAGTTCCCACATATGGAATATTTTTGCATAGATATGTGCACATAATATTAAAAGACAAAGCTAAGCATCACATCGAGATTGTGTTCCACAATTCAGACACTTGTGGCACTATAAATGGAAAACATAACCAAAATGTCATTCCATGCTTTAGAATCTATGGAATTGATATGTATTGTATTTTGTCAAAGTTATTACAACCAAGAGGAGAGAGTCTTCCTCGCAGAGAATGGGCAAGAACATCCATGTTACTTGATGCACTGACAAACGTAGAGTTGCGTGGAGGCACATCTAAGTATAAGTTGACAACCATACCTTGATACCCCATGTCATAGATTAAGTCTCTTGTGAGTAAAGTCCTCATTGAGCTCTTTGTTAATGCTCACAGGGGTTGAGTCATCTCCTCTCTATGGTCACAGTTTTGGTATTCTTTGGTTGAGAAATGAAAGAGTATTATTTTAGCTCTTATAATGTTGACACCGCTATCTCCCCCTAATCTTCGGTTACTATTAAGGGAGGATCCAATACATCCCACTACCCTTCATGACCATTTACTTATTTAGGGTTATGTGGCACTAGGAAAGTGTGAGCAAAAAAATGGTTATTCTGCTACTTTAAACTTGAAGATAGAGTGAATGATACATGCC
Source organism: Pinus tabuliformis (assembly GCA_031772625.1). Lineage (NCBI taxonomy): Eukaryota > Viridiplantae > Streptophyta > Pinopsida > Pinales > Pinaceae > Pinus > Pinus tabuliformis. Next base: position 672,140,534 of record CM062820.1, on the reverse strand, counting down.
ATTGTTAGGTATGAAACCATAGTAGCACAACAAGAAACAACAAAAGAATCAATCAAAAAACATGAGTATCAAGCAGAGGTTAGTCAACTTTGTCTGAGCGCATAGTGGTGCGATACAATTTTTTGAGCCTAAGGTTTAGGATGGTCCAATCCATTATTACAAGCTAACTTAGAGATGGAAAGACAACAAGAAAGAAGAAACACATAGCCATGTAATTGGGTCTGCCATTCACTAGCAACCACAAATACATTTATTAGCACACATAGGCAAAAACAACCTAATCACTCAACTCTGACAAGCTCAGGGTTACATAAGGAGTAGAGCTTTCATTGGCTCAAAATGATAGAGGTGCTTTAAGCCAAACCTCAGACCTATGCAATACAAAAACTCATAATGTGCAAATTGAATGCTAAGAGTTTCTAGCTCAGAAAAACCAGGCATGAGAGCAAAATCAACATATAAAATGGATGCATAGAGGTCCTTGACAAGAATGGAGAGGTTGAGTGGGATTTTGGAGAGCCCAATATAGAGGAGGACCACAAAACTATGGTCACAAAAAAAACACTCATCATGACTTAGTTACCACTATTAAACTCATATAAATATAACATGGGGTAAAATAAAACTTAAAATACATATTATTAACCAGATATACATATTAATACACATTTTCCAACCATTAATTTTGATATTCCAAAAAGTGTCTTAGACTTCCCACGAATGTTAATATCTCTTATATGAATAAACCAAATTTACATATTTCCAAAATTTCATGATGGTAAGAAGTACGGGTGCTTGCATTAGGATAATGGTCTTAAAAATGGCAATGAGGGCCAACATAAACACACTCACGTACGTAAGAATACATGTGCATTCTGTAAAATGTACACACGTTACCTATCCCATAGCCTCAATGCTCTCTAAACTACACATGCTTACAAAGTGAGATATCTTAAAAACATACTACTTAAGATGTGAATACATACACTTATCCACATACATTATTAAAAATTGATGTGCAAATATTTAATTGCTAAGTAATAAAAAACATAACCTATTATTATATAAAAGTTCATTTTTATGTTTTTGACATCTAATTTATTTCATAAGAAAATAATAATAAATTATAAAAATTCATTACAATTTGCAATTAGTTTAGCATTATATAACTTTCTGAGGTGAGTTAAGAGATGTTATAAATTATAAGAAGCATCACTGTATAAATTCTTTTGTACACGTCAAATAGGCACACAACTTTTAATGTTCAATCATCATATACTAATATTATCTTTGGCAAAAACAAAAATCATGAATTTTCATTTTTACCATGATATAACTTCACTTTAAAAAAATAAAATTATTTTATAATGTGAAGCAAGTGCTTACGTTTAGCATATTTAAAGTTATAAGGTGTACTTGAAAACACTATCCAGAAACAAATAGAAAATAAAATAGAACTACTGGAGAATAAAATGGAGGCAATAGAGACTAGATTGCATGTTATAGAAAAACAAAACCAAGATACTAACCAACCATCCCAGCAAGGAGACGCTGATACCTTAGAGGGTCTTAAAATGAAAGACATGATTAAAGAATTACAAGAAAAAGTTAATAGCCGCCTCACCGTAAATAGTGGGGTAGATAAGTTAGATATTAAACCAATTAAAGACGAAATGAAAAAACTAATAGAATTAGACCACGAACGTAACAAAAGGACCTTAAACCTTATAATCTTCGGTTTAAAAGAGGAAGAAGATGAGGATACTTTAGCCTTAGTCCAGACAGAATTACATAATAGATTACAAATTGAAACACCGTGTCTCACAGAAGCAACAAGGTTGGGGAAATTAACCGAGAATAAAGGAAGATTAATCCGCATAAAGGTGAGATCTACTGACCATAAGCACAACATACTTAGTAAAACCTCGAGTCTAAAAGGAACGGGAATATTCATAAATGAAGATCTCATCCCAGAAGATCAAGCAGAATTAAGAAAGGAGGTTCAAAAGGTAAAAGAAGCTAGAAAGGAAGGAAAATGGGCAATAATTAGAAATAGAAAAGCCTTTATTCGGGACAAAAACCAAAAATATAGTAATCAATAGCAATCAAACATGCTCCGGATCCTTTCTTGGAACTGTCGGGGCTTCCCATGGAACAAAGGCCCCAAGCTAAGTTGGATCTCAAATGATGTTGATATTATTTTGCTTGTTGAAACTTGGGAACACGAAGAATCTAAGATCCCTAACATAGATGGCTTTACGCTATGGTCTACATGGAACAAGCGATCCTCCCGTAGAGGCATTGGGGGAATAGCTTGTTACATTAAGAAAACCATCTCCTCCTATGTTAGGCTTTATAAAAACGACCCTTACAACCAATTTAGTTGGATAGAGATCAGAGACATTAATAATAAAAAGTCCTACATAGCAATATGTTATTTCGCCCCCATTAATTCTAACTTCTATAAGAAGAAGAATCTGGATAAAACTAACCCTTACAATAGTTTAGAGAACGATATTTCTAACCTAAGGAATGATGGTAATATCCTTTTAATAGGTGACTTCAATGCGCGAACTTCAAGTAACCAAGCTATTGTTTTAAGCAATCGTTCCAACCCTAATCCTCTTTGGTTAGACGAAGACCCTACCCTGGCTAGTAGTTACAAAAGGAGCTCTGAAGACCTCGGGGAAAATTTGTTTGGGTCAGAGCTTGTCAAGCTCTGTAGTGCTCAGGATCTCATAATTTGCAACGGTCTAAAAAAGTGGCCAAATTCCAGCAAGATGACCTGCATCCATGGACTTGGTAGCAGCGTAGTAGACTACGTTATTTCCGATCTTCCTTTATACAACGAAATGATAAACTTTGACATCTTAAACGACCACGAGCCTGACTCCGATCATAGGCCTTTACTTATAACCCTCAATTTTGTCATGCATAGAGTTCCCATAGAAAATAATACTTACAACCAAAAGAACCTAATATTTGATAAAAATAAAAAGGACCTCTTGCTAAATGAATTAAAAACTAACTTGTCTCCTTTATCTAGTGTAGGTAACATAGAAGACCTATATCATAATTTTACTACAACCCTCTCATATTCTATTAAAAAGTTCTCAGTTGAAGTCTCAAATAATAAAAGAAATAGCAAAACCAATCCTTGGTATGATAAAGATTGTAAGAAAGCGAGGAGAGCAATTAAGGAAGCTGTTGATGATTCTCTTAAAATGGACAAGATAAGAATATACAAAGCCCTAATTAACAGGAAAAAGAGACAGTACATTCGTCAAAGACAGGAGAATCTCTTACACCTCTCTAAGGTAGCTCCTAAAAAATTCTGGAGGCAGATTCTGACTAGGAAGACTGAGGATAATAATAAAATTGCTCTTTACGATTGGAATTCTTATCTTAAAAAGCTTTATGAATCTCCTAATGCCACGGATAATTTGGAAACCCTGCTCACAACGAAAGAAGTCTTCTCTTTAGAAGACATTAAGTTTGGAGTTAATCGCCTCGCGAATGGGAAAGCTAAAGACATTGAAGGTTACCAGGCAGAAATCTTAAAAATTGGAGGCCCTGTCCTCATCCCCCACATCCACAAGCTTTTCAATCAAGCTGTTAAGCAAGGGTTCCCTAAACCTTGGACTGAGAGCCTCATTATCCCTATTTTTAAAAGTGGAGATACAAATAACCCCTCTAATTATCGAACAATTATGATCAGCCCTCTCTTAGCCAAATTATATGGTAGTATTCTGGAAAAAAAGTTAAGCATATGGCTTGAAAGGGAAGATAAGCGGGCTAAAGGACAAGCAGGTTTCAGAAGGCATCACTCAACAACAGACCACCTTGTTACGCTAAGGATCATTGCGGAGGAATGTCGTAATGATAAATCCAATTTATTCTGCTGCTTCGTAGACTTTAGAAAGGCTTTCGATACGGTTCCTAGATACAACCTTTGGAATAGGTTAGAAGAGCTAAAGGTTCCTCTTGAGTTAAGAGCTGCTGCTATAAGGCTATACGAGAATGTAATTGCCAAGCTCAAGAACAATGAGGGGTGGTCAAAAGATATTAAGTGTAACATCGGAGTTAAACAAGGTTGCCCCCTCTCCCCTACTCTATTTGGCATTTACATCGATAAGCTCGAAGGCTATTTAGAAGAAGCAGGATGTGGTGGCACAATCTTAGCTGGGATAGTCATTATCCTTCTTCTCTATGCTGACGATATTGTTCTTCTGGCAAGGTGCCCTTCTGATCTTGATAAGCAACTCAAACTTCTTAAGGATTTCTGCTCTACCATGGGTATGACTGTTAACACAGACAAAACAAAAGTTATGATTATCAAATCTAAAAAGGACACTTGCGCTAATTTTACGTATGACAATAATAAATTGGAGGAAGTGTATTCTTACAAGTACCTAGGAATTGATATCCATCACAAGCTCAACTGGAACCATAGCATTGAGAAAAGGATCAATGGGGGATGGAAAGCTTATTTTGGTCTTGAAAATAACTGTAAAAAAGCAAACCTCGTAATGTGGGACAAAAAGAAGTTCCTCTTTGAAACTTTAGTCGCTCCTGTTATCTTGTATGGTTGTGAAGTTTGGGGCTGCAGCATCTCCAGAGAATCATGGAGAAAGATTGAGCAAATCCAGAAGCGTTTTATAACTTATAACCTGAAAATTAAAAGTAATACACCCTATCCTATTCTCCTTATAGAAGCGGGTCTTTCTTCTATTGAGAGCCTAGCTATGCTCAGGTTTCTAATGTACAAGCACAAGCTCAATAACATAGACAATCATAGACTTCCTAAGCTAGCTTTAAATTCCAGCCAAAACCACCTAAGGCTTAACCGAGGATGGCATAAGGACACAAGGGCCTGGTTAAACTATTGGGAGATCAATGAGAATGATGCTTTGCAAAACATAAATAACATTAAAGATATTGTTACTTCTAAGTTCAAAGAAAAATTGTGGTGTGAGAAAGATTTAGCGTCTAAAAGAAAATTAAGTTATTATAAGAAGGTCATCAACCCCACCCTTGAAGATCAAAAGTATCTCTCTATTCTAACTAGCTCAAAAAAGAAAACTAATATAGCAAAGATTAGAACGAATTCTCATGAGCTCCATAGTGAGACTGGCCGCTGGGTAGTTCCTAAAACGCCATGGAGGGAAAGGATCTGCCATATTTGTGAGAATAAGAGCATCGAGGATGAAAACCACTTCCTCCTAGAGTGCCCTGCATACAACCACATTAGATCTCAATTTCACAACCTTTGTTACAATACCGACCTTTCTAGCCTTTTACAATGCCAAAATTATAGTGAACTCGGGAGGCTTCTCTCCAAGCTTTTTGAGCATCGGAATAAAATCTTAAATCAAAATAAATAATTTGACTTTTTAGGTCCGATAGATCATTATTTGGTCTCAGTGGACGTTAACGACCATCATCATCATCATCAATTAGTGGTTAAATTTGATTTTTTTTAAAGTTAAAATGTAAATTTTATTATTAATTTTTATTTAAATTTTAAAATTATTAAAAATGGAGCTGGTAATTTTTTTAATAATATTAAATAATTGATTTAAATTAAAATTAATATAATAATATAAATTAAATAGTTAATAAATGTTAATAAACATATATCTAATATTAAAACATTTCATGTTGTTATATATATTTATATATGACTTTATTTTAAGTTATTATTATTAATTAGAAAAATATTTAATATATAAGATAAACATGTATATATTTAAAACAATATAGAAGAAGATTTTTAATCATGGAGATTTACTCCCATTTTAACATAGAGACTCTTAATATCATGTGCCAATATTATGGCTTATATATACCAGACATCCAAAAAAACTTACAATTCATTTCATATGGCACTTCTTCATAGGACATTTTTTAAATTAATTAATTTAATTGAGAAAACAAAAAAACATAACTACTTTGGAGATGAATGTCTGTAGGGACCAACCCTATGTATATTTTTCCTTTTTTTAATCGCAATAAAATACAACCAAAAGAGAAAAACATTGGGAATTCAAATTTATTCAGCACTATCTAACACATCCTTGAATTTCATTTCACTGAACATAACATAAAATTTGCATATATTTAACTAAAGCCATAAAGAAACCATACAAAAGAATATTGCAACACATATGTACCATTCACCAGAAGACGAGATTCCACTTGATTTTCCGTTACTTGTCTTCCCTTGTTGTCGGTCACCTCTGAGTGTGAATGACGACGTACTTAATCTGAATGCAATGACCCACTGGTTAACCTCCCAACCTACTCCTTGGGTACTCTTCTTCCCCGTGGACCCCCGAGCTACAATGGGGTTGTACCATGGAGGAATGTAATAGCTGGTAGAGGAGAGCACTCCTTGGCTCAAGAGTCCCCTCTCTAAAGTCCTCTACCTCACCAAACTCACTATGGTTCGTAGTCACTACTCTGACATAGTCTCATCCATCCAACCATAGGATCCCCAAAAGTCCCTTCTCCCATGGCTTGCCCCTACTTTTATAGGAGACCTCATAGGTGACACTTGGCATGTCATGCATTATTATTTTTTTATAATTCAATAGTTTGATTATTCACCCACCCATGTGTCACTCTCTCTTCAAGGGTCTCCTAAATTATTTACTTAAATTTTAATTTAAAACTAATATTTTCCTCACCTCAACAAGATTCCTATTTCTTCTCCTAGTTGCCTCTCGATCCCCCTTTTTATTCCTTAATTTGTGTTCATTACTAAAGTCAATTAATGAGTCAAGATTTGATCCCCTATCTACTCCCTAATTTAACTCAAGTTATCTCTTAGATGGATATTCTTGTGTTGGTTGTTGCCACATGGAGGTTCTCTACATTTCTCTAAAATTTAATTTATTAATCTTATTTTAATTCACCTTCCTCTTCTCTTAATTAGGTTTAACTAGTTTAAGATTAATCTTTATCCTTACATTTATGTCCCTATTTCCCCTTTTTACCTAATTAAACTACATAATCTACCTAACATTTTCCAACATGGGGGGGTAGAGTTTTTAAGATAAAATATTTTATTTCTTCCCATGATACTCTTAACCCAAGTTTTATTCTTGATTTAATTACCTCAGTTTCTAACATCATTTACCCTTGATGTAAATTTACCTAGTTTTCATTTCTTGATTATATTTATTAATTTATTTATTTTTAATGATTCCAAGGGTGCCAAGTTTGGTTGTGCCCTTCAAGAAATTCCCTTGAAGTTCCAAGGGTGCCACGCCTAACAATTTATTTGTGATGCCAAGGGTGCCAAGTTTGGTCGTGCCATTCAAGAACTTCCCTTGAAGTTCCAAGGGTGCTAAGCCTAACAATTTATTTGTGATGCCAAGGGTGCCAAGTTGGTCGTGCCCTTCAAGAAATTCCTTTTAAGTTCCAAGGGTGCCACGTGAGTTGCCCTTCAAGTATTCAGTGGCTACGAGGGGAAAATATATGTGCAACAACAAAGACCACTATAATATCTTATGTTTCATACTATAGTGAGACTAATGGTGTCAGGGATCAAGGAATCTGCCTTGATGCGCGGTTCCCAGTAAAATCCTCATGAGTGAACCAAATTTAGGACCTACCCTCATGACATCGTGATCTTTAAGGTGAAGGTGTTTCAACCTTTCTAGCCCAAGTCACGACAGGAGTGCTAGTGGGTGAGATCAGGGACACTGTCCCACCCCTCCCATGTAGTTCCATCCAATTGTACAACCCCATCACCCATATGTGAGTCATTCGGCCAAGCAACTAATCTGTGCCTACAAACATTAGCATATCATCAGAATATAGATAAACATATATAGCAGGTTTCAAAATCGACTTATAATTTCAAAGATAAAATAATATAAATTTTCATCAAACCAGGTGTCGTCAACTCGTCATGTGCGAGTGCCTCTGGTGGTTTCTTGCCATACTCAATAATAATCATTAACAAGGTTTCTCAGTGTTAGTTATTGTCATAATAACATTATTACCATCACCTAGTCATTCACATCTTTGTCCATTGTGAACCAGAACTAATGCAAGTAGGTAACATAGGGGACACATCCATCATGGCTATCATCATCATAACATCAATGGAAGCATACATATTCATCAAAGCTATCAACATCAAATAGATAACAAACATAACCATTTATGCCACAATCATCCTAATATCAATAGAGAACATGCATAACCATTAATTCTATCTTCATCATAATATCAATGGAGATCATACATAAACATCACAACCACTAATATCACAACCAATAATAATAGTCATGTGTCATGTGTCCTCAACCTGAGGTCCTCAAATAATAAAGTGTGGGCCTTAGGGCTAAATAAATGTTAATCTCATATGATTGTTAGTCAACTAGAGTGGGGCACTACATACACCCCCTCTTAATAATAGACTTCATCTCGAAGTCCTTGGAATAGGTAAGGAAAATGGTGACGCATCTCCTCGGCGTCCTCCCAAGTAGCTAAATTAGGACTATAATTATCCCACTGGACCTTAACTTGGTCCACTAACCATCATCTAATCTGCCAAGTTCGCTGGTCGAGTATGCAAACTGGTTCGGCCATTATTGTTCCCTTGACCGAAACCTGCAAATGACCAAATTCAATAACATGCGGAGGATCTAAAATATAATGACGCAAAACATAAATATGAAACACATCATGCATACGTACTAAAGATGGAGATAAGGCAAGCCTATATGCCACCAACCCTTTCCTTTCTAAGATTTCAAAAGGTCTCACAAACCGTGGAGACAATTTTTCTCCCATTCCAAATCTTATAGAGCTTATTTTGGGGCCTTACTCTTAGGAACACCCTATCTCGTAATTCATAACTTCGGTATACCTGATGAGCATAAACATAGCTCTTTTGTCGATCTTGTGCTTCCTTTAGCCTCTCCCTAGTCATAGTCATTTGTTCTTCCATATCTTGCACTACTTTTGGTCCTATTAATACTCGGTCCTCTAGTCGATCCTGACTGAGAGGTGTTCTGCAAGGTCTTTCGTATAAGAACTCAAATGGTGCCATCTTGATGGAACTCTGATAACTATTATTGTAAGCAAATTCCATGAGGGGTATGAACTCCTCCCATCTCTTTTTTTGGTTCAACAAATACATCCGAAGCATGTCTTCGAGGAATTGATTAGTCCTTTCTGTCTACCCATCTGTCTTAAGGTGATAAGCAATGCTGAAGTTCAACTGGGTTCCCAAGGCTTCTTGGAAACTGGTCCAAAACCTTCCTGTAAACACTGCTCCCCTATCAGATATGATCTTCCTAAGAACTCCATGCAATCTCATAATCTCATCAATAAAAACTCTGGCTATCTCTGGTGCCCTTTATGTAGTCTTAACTGGTATGAAATGGGCGCTCTTGGTCAACATGTCTACCACTACAAATACGGAATCATGTCTTCCTGAGGTCATTGGTAGTCCCATAATGAAGTCCATTGATATAACTTCCCATTTAGATTTTGGTATCTCATGGGGTTGCAATAACCCTGCTGGATGTCTGTGTTCGGCTTTTACTCGTTTGACACTCTAAGCATCTTGCTACCAAGTTTACGATGTCCTTCTCCATCCCTTTCCAGAAGAAGAGTGGTTTCAGGTCAGCACTCATCTTCTTAACACCAGGGTGTGCCATGTATACTACGCGTTGTGCTTCATTCAAGATTAATTGTTGTATATCTTCATTCGGTGGTACATATATCCTTCCCCAAAATCGTAGTAGCCCATCGTTATCAAGGGAGTATTATTCATATTTTGGGACCCTCATTTCATCCTCCCTCAAACTTTTGCTAACCTCCTGATACCAGGTATCTTTAAATTGTAAATCAAGCAATTTCTCCCTCAAATTTGTCTTTAAGGGAATCACTGAAAATATCTTAGGTCTCCTACTTAAAGCATTAGCCACCCTATTTACCATTCCTTTTATGTAAGTGATATCAAACTCATATTCACTAATTAGCTCATACCAACGTCTTTGTCTTGTATTTAAGTGGTCTTGAGTGAATATGTGTTGTAGCCCACAATGGTCAGTCCTAAGATCAAACTTCCTTCCTAGAAGGTAGTGTCTCCAAACCTTTAGTGCATAAACAATTTCTGCCATTTCTAAATAAATGGTTGCGTAGTTTTATTCGTGGGTTCTAAGCTTCCTTGATGTATAAGCTATTACTCTTCCTTCTTGCATCAAAACACAACTGAACCCTTCCTTGGAGGCATCAATGCAAACCAAAAATTCTTGTTCCATATCTGACACCTTCAAAATTGGTGTTGCCGTTAATAACGCCTTTAACCTTTCGAATGCCTCTTCACATTTTTCAGTCCAAATTAATTTCTTATTCTTTCTTTGGATCTTGGTAATGGGGCTTGCTATCTTTGAAAACCCTTCGACAAATCTATGATAAAACCCTGTCATGCCTATGAAACTTCGTATTTCATGAACATTGGTTGGTGTTGGCCATTCCATGATGGCCTCGATCTTTATTGGGTCTAATGCGATACCATCCCCAGAGATAATGTGCCTAAGATAATGAATCTTGGTTTGGTAAAAGGAACACTTTGAAAACTTCCCATATAATTGGTTTTCTCTAAGACATTGTAGAACTATCCTTAAGTGTTCTTCATGCTCTTCTACTAGAAAGTTGAGGTTGCCTTCAGAGTATTCGTAGGATATATATATATATTTCAAAGGTTTTGGTGGAGTGTATTTTGGATTCCAATTATCTGATTTCTACTGGTACAGAAATATTGAAATTCATTTCCGTATACACATCTTCAGTGGCCTATCATACTGATATTGAAACTAATTCCGGTATGTTAGAAACATTGCAGTTGAACTAGATAAACAATGAATTGCTGCAAAAGTTATAGTATGAAGTTAATGGTTATCTTATAGCAGTACTTGTTCTTAAAGATTGGTATGGAGATTCATCTGTTTGTGTTTGTGCATTTGAAACTTCGTTTTGCTTGCGGGAAATAATATGAAATTGACTACTGAATGCCTATAGGTAGGAAAGACTTTGCCAATAATTGAAATATGTAATAGTACTAAAGAGTCATTAATGCATTTGATTATAAATTTCCTAATCAAGTTGTAAAATAAGATGTCAGGAGTGTATGGCATTATTATAGCTATTATCCAAATTGATAAGCCATTAATTCAATAATTTATATTGCTAGAATTTAAAGCTGTGAAGCTACAACAACTCTTTTGCATTTAGGTCCCAACATATTAGGCCAAGTAAGGTGACGATAACATCTCACTTTGCAAGAATCTAGAAAATAATCTTTTAATATAAAATCGAATAAGATTTCAAAGGAATTAAGATTTCAAAACATGTGCTTGATAAATTAAAAATGTTATTAATGCTTGATATATATATATATATATATATATATATATATATATATATATATATAACTATTGAAAAAAACAAAAAGCTTTTAAACTTATAGGAGAAAATAAAAAACCCTTTACAATATTCCCAACTTCTTTTAAAACAAGGACCAAGAATATAGTGATCTTCTATCATATTTTAAAATATAAATTCAAATTCCTTAAAAATGTTATAAAATAAAATTTAAATTATAAACCATACATAAAATATCCTAGCTTTTAATAATTTCTACACTTTTCTCTTTCTAAACATATTAATAGTAATAACGTTTATTTCTGGAAAATAACATATTAATAGAATTAATGTTTATTTCTGGAAAATAAAAAAATACCAAACTCAGTACATTAACAAACAAATAGAAATATAAAGGTTACAATAAGCATATTTGACATGAGTTGAAATTGTTGAATATCAATCAGTTTACTCTACAGGGAATTAATTATGTTATTTCTAAAAAGACAACACTTGAAATGCATCAAGGAAGTGAAAGATAGAGTTTATGAAATGAATAAGGAAATTTGGAACACAAAAGAAAACTTTATAGGATTTGTAATGTTGAATGTGCAAGGCTAACAAATGTATGATAATGTTAAGCTTGATGATAAATACCCCTTTTTATTGTATGTCTTAAGGTCTGCATGACAAGGCAATAATCTTCTTGGTACTTGTCTCTTGATTCAATTATTTTGTAATAATCATTTTACGAACTCAAATATATCACGAGAATTATTGGTTGTGTAACCATACTATGCAATTTTTTTATCAATATATTTTAATTCTATGGTAATTGTTTTTTTTTAGTGTGTGCCTCGTTTCCTAGTTTAATAAAAATTGAACGTGCCATTCCAAAACCTGTAACCATTTCTGAGACCAATACAGTTTCCAGGGTCTATGTGACTATGCTTTGGATGTTTTAATAGAGATATTGTCATTGACGAACGAATATAATGATTGGTTGAATGCATTTCAAAAGTATCTAGTTATGTCAACACTGTAGTAAAATCAACGACTTATATTCCTCAAAATCTCAAAATACATACAAGTTAAGAATTGAAACTGATAAGCTGGTATAATGCATGTGATGAGGGAAATACTTCCAAGATAGCAAGGATAACCAACATCTAAATTTCTCAGATGCCAAAGCCCATTGTCTCATTAAAAAAAATTCATTTACCTTTAGAAAAACAATTAAGTTGGCTAAATTGAATATGCATACTTAGAGAAAATGAAACTGATAGTATATTGATCATTTTGAGAAAGAGAAACAAATAGATCCACTTAGCACAATGCACAATATTCAGATGAATATTAGTATTGTCATTGTTGTTGGGGACTTGAAGATACAGGGGAAAATATCAGGAGTTCAAAGCAAAAGGCATACAACTCTTATGAAGATTGCTTGAAAAGTGGGATTTCAAAAGTTACAGCTTCATTTTTGCCTTTGGTTTTTCCTTGAAAAACAAATTTCAACTCTGTTAACATTGAGAATATAAACAAATAAACCCTAAAAGTTTAGAGAGAGTTCTCTTTTGTGTGAAAAAAGGTAAACACCAGCGGTTTGTTATCTGTGAGCAATAAGCATTGTTTTATTTCAGAAAAAGCACCAAAAGGGGTATTTATATCAGATACCTTGTCATAAGCTCCAACATTAGTAGTTTTGGGCTTGTCTGGTCCACGCTCGTTACTTCTATGAGGTGGTGATTGAGAACCATGTTTTTGTATTTGTCTATGATCGTTTGGAGACATTGAAGAGGTATCCAGGTACTTATCCCACTCTCTTGCCTCCCTTGTTCCATCTCTACTTGAGCCTTTGTTTTTATCTCTGTCTACCTCTGTCATGGTCCTCAATGCTTCTTTCGTAATTATGTCACTTTATAGAGAAAAAGCATATAGTATTTTCAAAGCCTATGGAGAATGGAAAACTTCTATAGAAACTATAGCATGCCAATCGATAATTAGCTGTAAAAATGTTCTAAATGTGCTAAATATTAGGAGAAATTGGAAGAGTTTCAAAATTAAATTGACTTGCCAGATTAAAAGTAGCCAAGTGGAGTGCATAATTTATTCACTTGGTTAATGGTCTCCCAATGTCAACGAGATTGGTAAATGACGTCCCCTGTTCAGCACTGGTGGTCTTCCGTTTAGGAATAGTAATGGTCTCGTCACCCCCCGAAATTTTCACCACAAAGCCCCACTCTTTATTCACCAGAATCTTTTTAATTTATTTTATTTTTTTAATGCAAACTTTGGCCTACATATATATTAAGGTTCCACTAAAGCTTTACAAAATCAACGGACCTATTCACCGTGGCCCAGGCCCAAACCGTAATGTGTCAACAAATTTGATGCCTTGACTTAGCTCTTTGAAATAACTTTGAGATCCGGTCTATCTAAAAATATTGTTATTTTGTTTGTGGAATTGATATCGGATATATATTTTTCTATTGTGCAAACAAGAAATTAGTGACATTTGCGTCAATATTTTTTTTGGATTTCACCTTGTCTCTGATTCGATTAATAAGGTTTATAATCAATTGCTTTGTTGTTGAAGGTTTCATGCTCGACGGGTCTGCGTTAGAGTATAGTTTGCATCCAATTCCAGTTACCCTTGTGATTGGAATATCTACGCTCCATGTTGTATAGATTTTGCCACAATTACAGTTTTAATTCAAAAAAAAAGAATCCAACTTTTTCTAGCAGGGATTCTGTGGTGCATACCAAATTGGGAAAACACCATTGTCAGGGTTCAATACCTATTTAGGTAAATTCTCCCAAGTTGCTAGGGCTACATCACTACGCTGAGAACACATCTTGGGCATTGGAGGATAAGATTGTGACAAACATCAATTCGACAACAGAAAATGTTCAAATCAATCTTGATGTGTTACAACATTATTGCACCACAAAAAGAATCTCCACCAGAACTTATCAAGTGGGTGTATCCTTATTGGAATAATTGAGACAATCCACATCTTAAGCGCAAAAACACCAAGAAATTTGAATATTTAATTTAATCAATTAAATAAATAAATAAATAATAAAATAAAATAAAACATTAAAGAAAATTAATAAACATAATTAGGAATTATATAAATAATAAAATTAATTAAGTTATCCCTTTAACCTATTAATCAATTAATTTATTATAAAAAATAAAAATAAAAAAACAAATAAAATAAAATAAAAATTAATTAATTAATAATGATAATAATAATTAAATTAATTAATGAAATAAATAAAGTAGAAACCAGTAAAATAATAGTCGGCCTATTTTCTTTCATATTTTCTTTAATATCCTATATATATAACCTAAATCTAGCTGTTGGATACATCATTAAGATCTGAAAATATCTATTGATGCATCCCCTGATGATGGACTCACTTAGTAGTCTGAAACGTTGGGTTCACAAAACTCTATAACAGGTCATTCCTCCTCTACTTAAAAACTATCCTCACCTGTATGGATTCATTATTTAATTAATCAATTTATGTCAAATAATTACACTCAGATCTCCAAAATCTCGCCCAAATCTCAGATGCAAAGCATTGTTGGCATAATTAATTAATAATTATAGATTTCTGAGGGTGAAACTGATTCAATTTATTTTCTATCTACAGGATTTTCATGGCACAGTTTCTGATTTGCCCAATAAGTTGATGCCATGTGATAAGAATCAACTATCACCAGGAAACGAAATCTACGAGTTTTCCATACACAATATACATGGCATCAAAACAATCCATTTAAGAGTTCGAACAATCAAGCTTTGGAGGCCACTCACATACTTTTTTAAGGAGAGTGTTTCTAGAATTTTATACATTCGTTAATTGATCTCAGGTTCATATGCACAACTCATTGGCAAAATCGATACATGCCACTGATTTGGCTTTATGCAGGGTGGATTAACATTGAGGGAGAGAGTAATGAATTGATGAAGGAAAGGGAAATACTATTCATACACCCATGATCAAACAGCAACCAACGGTTGGGTCGAATTTTCTTAGGCTTTCGGATAGATTTTGATATTTCTGTTGAAAAAGCACAGACATAGTGGCTGTTTTTTTCTTTTTCTTTTAGATTTTGGATTCTCCGCGGCAAATTTTATTATATTTATTTTATTTACATAAATAAATGGTCAGATTTCCCTTGAAAAGCACAACCATAGTTGCTGGTTTTTTTTTTTAGAGATTTGGATTCTCGACAACAAATTTTATGATATTTATTTATTTACATAAACAAATACTTAGATTTTGAAACTTCCTTTGGTTGCTTTTCTAAAGATAAATTCTATTATATTTATTTTATTTAGCTAAATAAATATTCGGAAAGAAAATGAAATATAAATATCGAATTGAGAAAGATCTCTGGATATACTAATTTTCTCTGTTCCTCGCTAAGATCTCGTTTCCCACCAATTCCCTCACAATATAAATTGTTTTTCCCTTTTATTTTATTTTTATCGTTAAATTGGTGAACATGAAAGTGACGCCCATCTAAAGGATGATTAGCTAACACTCAATCATACACAATTACTTTTTCTCTTTTAACCGCCGATAGCAACGTCTAACCACAAAAAGGCTAATACACGGACAAGCAATCATGGCCAAGCCAATAACTTCAGGGTGTTGAGAATTGTGTTTTGGTATACAATGCACGTTGTGAAAATAACAAAGGTATTGCAGAAATCGCTCTAAACCCCGATTATCTCAACTGAGAGATGCCATGAGCACTCAACAATGACTACTATGGTAATTAAAACAAACATTTCTGAGGGTGCAAAACAGAAATCATCATTGCTCAAGTTTGGAACAACAATTGCAACATTATATATGTAGTAGATTTTGAACAAAACTAGTCATGCATGCATGGGCCCATAGGTCTCAAGGGTTCAACCAAGCTCTGATACCAAGTGTAGGGACCAATCCTAGGTATATTTTTATTTATTTTTAATCACAATAAAATACAACCAGAAGAGAAAAACATTGGGAATTCAAATTTATTTAGCACTATCTAATACATCCCTCAATTTCATTTCACTGAATATATCATAAAATTTACATATATTTAACTAAAGCCATAAAGAAATCATCCAAAAGAATATTGTAACACATATGTACCGTTCACTAGAAGACGAGATTCCACTTGATTTGCTGTTACTTGTCTTCCCTTGTTGTTGGTCACCTCCGAGTGTGAATGACGACGTACTTGATCTGAATGCAATGACCTACTGGTTAACCTCCCAACCTACTCTATGAGTACTCTTCTTTCCCGCGGACCCCCGAGCTGTAATGGGGTTGTACCATGGAAGAATGTAATAGCTGGTAGAGGAGAGTACTCCTTGGCTCAAGAGTCCCCTCTATAAAGTCCTCTACCTCACCAAACTCATTATAGTTCGTAGTCACTACTTTGACATAGTCTCATCCATCCAACCACAGGGTCCCCAAAAGTCCCTTCTCCCATGGCTTGCCCCTTCTTTTATAGGAGTCCTCATAGGCGACACTTGGCATGTCATGCATTATTATTTTTTAATAATTCAATAGTTTGATTATTCACCCACCCATGTGCCACTCTCTCATCAAGGGTCTCCAAAATTATTTACTTAAATTTTAATTTAAAACTAATATTTTCCTCACCTCAACAAGATTCCTATTTCTTCTCCTAGTTGCCTCTTGATCCCCCTTTTTATTCCTTAATTTGTGTTCATTACTAAAATCAATTAATGAGTCAATATTTGATTCCCTATCTACTCCCTAATTTAACTGAAGTTATCTCTTAGATGAATATTCTTATGTTGGTTGTTGCCACATGGAGGTTCTCTACATTTCTCTAAAATTTAATTTATTAATCTTATTTTAATTCACCTTCCTCTTCTCTTAATTAGGTTTAACTAGTTTAGGATTAATCTTTATCCTTACATTTATGTCCCTCTTTCCCCTTTTTACTTAATTAAACTACATAATCTACCTAATATTTTCCAACATGTGGATGGTAGAGTTTTTAAGATAAAATATTTTATTTCTTTTCATGATCCTCTTAACCCAAGTTTTATTCTTGATTTAATTACCTTGGTTTCTAACATCATTTACCCTTGATGTAAATTTACCTAGTTTTCATTTCTTGATTATATTTATTAATTTATTTAATTTTAATGATTCCAAGGGTGCCAAGTTTGGTCGTGCCCCTCAAGAACTTCCTTTGAAGTTCCAAGGGTGCCACGCCTAACAATTTATTTGTGATGCCAAGGGTGCGAAGTTTGATCACGCCCTTCAAGAACTTCCCTTGAAGTTTCAAGGGTGCCACGCCTAACAATTTATTTGTGATGCCAAGGGTGCCAAGTTGGTCGTGCCCTTCAAGAAATTCCCTTGAAGTTCCAAGGGTGCCATGCCAGTTTCCCTTCAAGCATTCAGTGGCTACAAGGGGAAAGTATAGGTGCCATAACAGAGACCACTCTAATCTCTTATGTTGCATACTATAGTGAGACTAATGGTATCGGGGATCAAGGAATCCGCCTTGATGCGCGCCCCCTGGTAATATCCTCATGAGTAAACCAACTTTAGGACCTACCCTCATGACATCGTGATCTTCAAGGCGAAGGTGTTTCAACCTTTCTAGCCCAAGTCACGGTGGGAGTGCTAGTGGGTGAGATCAGGGACACTATCCCACCCCTCCCATGCAGTTCCATCCAATTGTACAACCCCATCACCGATATGTGAGTCATTTGGCCAAGAAACTAATATGTGCATGCAACCATTAACATATCATCAGCATATAGATAAACATATATAGCAGGTTTCAAAATTGAGTTAGAATTTCAAAGATAAAATAATATAAATTTTCATCAAACCAGGTGTCATCAACTCATCATGTTCGAGTGTCTCTGTTGGTTTCCTGCCATATTCAATAATAATCAGTAACAAGGTTTCTCAGTGTTAGTTATTGTCATAATAGCATTATTACCATCACCTGGTCATTCACAACTTTGTTCATTGTGAAACAGAACTAATGTAAGTAGGTAACATATTGGACACATCCATCATGGCTATCATCATCATAACATCAATGGAAGCATACATATTCATCAAAGCTATCAACATCATAACATCAAATAGATAACAAACATAACCATTTATGCCACAATCATCATAATATCAATAGAGAACATGCATAACCATTAATGTTATCTTCATCATAATATCAATGGAGATCATACATAAACATCACAACCACTAATATCACAACCAATAATAATAGAGTCATGTGTCCGGATCCTCAACCTGAGGTCCTCAAATAATAAAGTGTGGGCCTTAGGGCTAAATAAATGTTAATCTCATATCATTGTCAGTCAACTAGAGCGGGGCACTACAATGTCATTCTTTAATTTGTACATATTATTATAAATATTTAAAACCTATTATGTAATTAGTAATAATTAAATTAAAATTATGAAAATCCGATTCCAAAATAAACACAAACAAATTATATTTCTAATAATATTTTAATATAATTCAATTAATAAAAATAAATAATCTTATTTATAAAATTACACATAAAGGAATTATATATTATTTACTATTTCATATAATAAAGAATAAAATTGTAAATATAAAACATAACGTGGTGGATCTTATTGCCGTCAAATTTATACCTTTTCCAACATACACTCATATTGGTTATTATTTGACTTTGTTGTGTGGAATGTAGGTTTTTTTGTTTTTAACCACATGGTGAATCGGTAACTGCCAGTCCTAATCTATGGGAGACCCAGGATCAATCCTTGTAGCTGCGACTATAACGCCAAGAGTACATCCAACTACCTGCAAGTTGATATACTAAGATCCTATGATTTCTCGTGCCGCCAAGGCGGGGGTGGGGAATTTGCTCTCGAGTCGCCACTAGAGAAGGTCATGTACTCAATGAGATTTGAACCATGGTCTCTTAAGCTTCACCCAAGTAGACTTCCCGTTAAACCACACATCACTGTACATGGAATGTAGGTTTTTGTTGAGGCCTTTGAGCGGATGTTCAAGGTGATGTGATTTAGTAGCTCCTAAGACACTTTGAGTGGATATGATTTTCAGTTAAGGTTTTTATTATATTCATGACAATGATGATTTAAAGTGGTATTTGATAAAGTAAGAGAAATCTCAAAACATTTACATCGCGTCCACTTAAATATGTTATTTCTGAACAATTTTATAACATTCATTTCGAAGCAGGTTTAAGTCATCATTACGGTTCGTACCAAGGCCATGCAAACGGTAATGGGTATGTATATGACTACAACGAGGCTTCCAATATTGGTTTTGGCAACGGTGATAGCATTGGAGTTAATGCTCATATCATATTTTGTAAGGTTGGTTTATGAGTAGTTGGTGATGGTTGAGAAAATTTTTCAATTTCTCTTTTTAAATTAGGAATAATTTAGATCTGAGAAACTCTATATATTAGAGTAATCTCTGAATGTAAACTATATGTGTGTTGATGCATACACCTTTGTGTGAAATATATGAGTGCTTTCAACCATTTTTTAACTTGGTATTAGAGCACTAGGCTCGTGCTGGGATTGTGAGGCAGTGATCGGTGAAATGGAGCCATATGCATGAGTGAGTCGATGTTATTAGAAGAGGGAAAACCCTGATAACTAATGGTGCATATGTAGCTGTGTTCCCCAGAAAAGAAAGTCGCAGATTTTGTTGTTCTAAATATCATTTAAGAGAAAGAGGCTTGTGCATGGAGCAAGTGAACATCAGACTGTAAGAACCTATGGATATGTAGTGAGCGAAGGAGTCAAAAGGATCTGTGGCGAAGCATGCAACCTGTTGTGTGAATGTGTTTTGTGTGTGGGAGAAATGCTTTAGCACGTTGATGGTTAAACGGATGCCTCTCTTGGAATTGATGCTTACGAGACTTACAGTCTGTCCAATTCTGCATTGCCACTCATTGTTGTGCTTCTAAGTGTGCATTGACTAGAGTTACGAAGTTTGTGTGTGAGGACTACAGACTATTCTAAGCATGTAGGAGTTTGTGTGGCTTTGAAACTTGTGGTGCAGAGGGCAACGATAATTGTAGAGAAAGGTATTTCGGTGTTAAAACTTTAAAAAAAAAAAATTGTTAGTTTTAATATTTTTTGATCATGGAATTCATGGTTTTAGAGAAATTTAGTGGTTTAAATTTCCCTCATGGAAAGTAGAAATTCAAATGTAATTAATGAAGGAAAAATTGTGGGGCATAGTGAATTGTTCAGAAGTGACACTCACAGATGCCAAACAGTTAATTGAATGGAAAAATAGAGAGGGCAAAGCTAAGAGCATTATTGGACTTGCTCTTTCATATTCACAATTACATCTTGCAGATCTCACTAAACCATCTAAGGAAATATGGGGACATTTGACTCGGCTATTTGGTGTAAAAAGTACAAATGAAAATTTTTCCATAAAGTTGCAATTATTTAGACTTAAAATGAATGAGGAGGCATCTATGTCCAGTCATGTAAATAATTTAATGTCGCTTAAGAGAATTCGCTGACGCAGGTGCCAAAGTGGAGCATAAAGATGCTAAGGCAATATTACTAAATAGTCTTCCTTCAAGTTATAATAATGTTGTCTTCACTTTCAGCCAAATGTCTTCACAAAAATTGGATGAGACAATTGCAACACTTTTGGCATAGGAAAAGAGATTAAAACCGGAGGATATATAACAAAACTCTCAAATAGAGAATGCATTGTTTACAAAGAAAAGGGTGAGAATGAAAAATGCAAACAAAAGTGAAGTTGAATGCTACTAATGCAGGAAAATTGGGCATACATCATGGAATTGAAAAGTCATGTCGGTGATTTGTTAAAAGGGAAAGAATCAACAAATATAGCCACAGATGAATATTCATTGAATTTTGATGATGAAGTCAATGAAGAATTCGAACCTTTCAAACTATTTTATAACAACTATAGCTCAGTGAAAAGGCTCAACATGGATGGTTGTCAAGATGGTATGACAGTTGTGGATCTAGGGAAGGATCCCTCATCTGTTGAAGACGTGGGAGTGGTCTTCTAATGAGGTTATGCGATGACTTGGGACGTTGTTCAGTAATTGACTTCGAAGGCCCTTGATTCGGGAGTTGAACTCGGGAATCCAACTTGCTGACTACACCTTTACGAGGGTTATCGGGCAACTTGATGGAGCTTATACTTATAAGTTGTACACCAGTTAAAGAATGATTGTTTATTTTCTTGTTTATGGGTGGTTTCAATAAATTTATTTAATGTAAGAATTAAGAGGGGAACTTGGAGTTAATGCTTACATCCTATATTTGTAATGTTGGTTTATGAGTTGTTGGTGATGGTTGAGAAATTCTCTCAACCTCTCCTTCTAAATTAGGAATAAGTTAGATCTGAGAAACTCTATATATTAGAGTAATATCTGAATGTAAATTGTGTGTGTGTTGACGAATACACCTTTGTGTGAAATATATGAGTGCTTTCAACCATTTTTTAATTATAGCTACGAATAAGCCATAAGTGGGTATGTGCATTCAATTTTTTATGGAGGTGCAAGCTATGCATCCCCTCTAAATATTGTGGAGAACATCTATTCATTGAAAATAATATATATATATATATATATATATATATATATATATAATTTCTTCATTGAAAATAATATATATGTGTGTGTGTGTGTGTGTGTGTGTGTGTGTGTGTGTGTGTGTGTGTGTGTGTGTGTGTGTGTGTGTGTCTATTGGGTATAATTGAATGACTTTTGCCATAGTAACGGGAGAGGTGAGATTTTTTTAGTAGTTGGTATTTGAGTTTAGGTTTATTGTAAATTAATTTTGGTTTTTAACACAGGGGAGAAAATTAACAATTAACCTTTTTCAATGTATATTATATGTATTAAATTTTCATTAGTATGTATTTCTTCTTCTTGCAACAAGTTCAATGTAAGTTATAGTATGCAAAAAAAGCCCGCCAACTTTGCACTATTTGAATGCTAGATTGGCCCACTCACCCATTATATAATTTAGCCTCAACGAAGCCAACCAACATTGCACCATTTCAATGCTATTTTGGCCCACTCACCCACTATATAATTTAGATTCAGGCATCCACTCCCATGTTGTAATATATCTTACTTCCCTACTTGTAATTGAAAGCCACATTAGGTAACTAGAGGATGCTCAAAGCAACACAAGTTGCTACTAAATTTCATAAGTTCAAGATGTAAATGTGAAGTTGTTAATCAAAGGAATCTACATGTAAATGTGAAGTTGCTAATCCGAAGGAATCTAGTTCTGAAATGCAAAAGCATGGATCTATAAATCTAGAGGAGTTAACATATAAGATGCAATTCTTAGATGTGGTGGAGATGACAAAAATATCTTGATATCCATTAATCCTCTTAGTCAGGGATTAGTTTATATGTAGGATTAGTATATATCCTAAAGTGGATTAATATAAGTAGGATTAGTATATATCCTAAAGGGGATTAGTATATATTCAGGATTAGTATAGCTCAACAATCAACAAACTAACCCTACCTATATACAGTCTAGTATCGAGATTGTCCTTCGGAAGATCAACTTGAATTATACAAAGTTCATCAAAGATGGTTACAGGCGGTTATGTCTTAAATGAGTTGAATGGGAATCTCGAATATTGTGGTGGTAAAGAGAGCACTGTCTCCTTCGGGAGATCAGCTTCAATTATACAAAGTTCATCAAATATGGTCAGAGGTGGTTATGTCTTAAATGAGTTGAATGGGAAGCTCGAATATTGTGGTAGTGAAGAGAGCATTGTCCCAGAGACTTCAGAGTGGGGATAAGTGTAGACCAGTAAGATATATGTGACATATGAATTGTAATTTGTCATTTTTGTATTAATATATATAATAATGTAATGTAAGCGTTGAAGAGGGGACCTGGAATAATGCTTACATTAGTATATAGGTAAGATTAGTTTGTTGGTTGTTGAGTTTTGTTGAGAGATTTTCTCAACAAGCATCTTTGTTTGGAATCTGTTGGATCTCATGAGCACTATTTATGGGGCTTTCTTTGAATGATATATATGAATTTATGTGAGTGAATCATCTCACGAGCACTATTTATGGGGCTTTCTTTGAATGATATATATGAATTTATGTGAGTGAATCTATACACCATATCTGCTCGTGTCTCCTCTAACTTTTAATTGTTTTATGAGTTGTGATTAACATATATTATGATTAGCCTTAATCTAATTGAGAAATTGATTACATATTACAAATTAATCAATACATTTGTTCTGTACTAGATTACAAAGCTATTTTTGGAAATTAATACATTTATTCTGATCTAAATTACAAAGCTATTTTTGAAAATTAATACATTGATAGTGATACATCCTTGACCTTTCCCAGGAGTAAAGTGCAATTTACTAAATGTACATATTCAAATCAATAAAATAAAATGTAATTTAAAATATAAATATATGCTAAATGTCCATACTCAAACCAATACTCAGGCTCCTCCTATGGGCAGGGGATGCCAATGTAGTTTTATATGAAAGAGTTGCATGCATGAGTGTTGGAGTAAGGGCAGAGTTGAATATATGAAATACTCTGTTTAATGCTCATAATTGGTAAATATATATAAATATACAATTAACAAAGTAGCTGGTGAATGATACATGGAAGTCGACTTAATGGGTGGAATGAATAAAAAAAGGAAGAGAACTTAGTCATATTTGACGACCGCCCTTGGTCATGCTCATCGTGATTTGGAATCGAGTACAAGTATAACCCAATACACATTTTTCTATAATCGCACATAAAATTTGCCACGGTATCACAAACAAAACAAATCCTTTGACAGTCTAGATTGTAAGTGAAACTACTTGTAATGTCACAGTTGCTTTTAGGTTGTCAGGATGGGAGGCAGACGTTCAGATTGCCTGCCCAGAACAGGAGCCGTCGTGTCAGGGAAGTTTGGAAAGGCGGGCAACTCACCCACATTTCCATCGTTTGTTACGAGGACAGGATAAGTCAACAAGTGGGCAGGTAAGTCCTCATACAACTCTTCACTCGCATATGACTCCCAGTTCTTTTGGGCGATGGCATTCACCTTCCTCATGCAATCTAGGGTTTGAGGTTGAAGAAAGAGCTTGTCTAGCATGCCCATGTGCTCATACCACAGCGACATTCTGAAGCAGTGGATCTGCCCTCTGTCTGCTTTCCCAGCTGTCCTTAAGTAATGGGGCTGGTATGCTCCCATTGCTATTTCAGAATCTCTTCCCCCATCCATAGAGCGCTGGTTGATATTTGCAGATCCAACAATGATATACTCATCGTCCACTGCGTGTCACACAAAAAAGAGGAGATACAACAAGTAATTAAAATAATTTGAGATGGATGAGATGATACACGTAATTAAAATAATTTGAGATGGATGAGATGATACAACAAGTAATTAAAATAATTTGAGATGGATGAGATGATACAACAAGAAAAAAAAAAAAAAAAATGAGATGGATGAGATGATACAACAAGTAATAAAAATAATTTGAGATGGATGAGATGATACAAGTAATAAAAATACAAAGTACGGAATTAGTGTGTAACTTACCTATCATCATCTTGGAATGAACATAGATCATGAAGCGTCTTTTGTTTTGAGCTCTCTTGTAGTGAGTATCATCGTCGTCGGGGCTTTGCGGGGGCACGTACTCACCTCCCAATTTCTTCTCCCGGTTGGCCAAGCAGAAAAAGGTGAGATAATCACGTGGGTTCACATCGTCCATTTGTTTTGCTCTGAGGGCGCATGCAATATCGAGATACATCATCTCCATTGTTTTTTTCTGCCAATGCAATATTGCCTGCACTGATGCGCTGTCCGGGATTCCCTCGGGCCACATGGGCACCACAATGTAGACGGAGAACCTTTCCCCGGCCTGGATCTTGCTCACAATTTTGAGAGACAATTCCTTGGGAATAAGATGAAGAGCTCCGATGTCTGCCAAATCCATGTGTGGGCCATCTGGCTTCCAACAAAAGGAGCTCCCAAGGAAGTATTGATTCTCGATGTAGATGAAGTTGTTGGCCCGGCGGATGGCGTTGATGTACGCATCCTGAATGCTCCTATCCACGATCACGTCCTTCCCACTCACCAACCCAGCCTTCGCTGCTTCCTCTGGCCTCTCTGGAAATCCAAAAGCAGCGCCCCCATCGATGGATCGAAATACCTGAACATTCCACGATTCCACATCATTCTCAGATGTCACAGGGGTGGGAGGACAAATGTATTTCTCTTTCTCACTGCCTTGTAAAACATTTTGATTTGCCTCGCCTTGCTTCTTCCACCGCTGCTCGAAATTAGAGAGAACGTCCCATGCGACGGGGCCCTCCAGCTTGGAATGTATGTCATGCCAAGGCTCCCTGGGGCCACCCTTGTCAATGCAGGCACCAGGGAAATTGGGCTGATGGAAATCGCCACTATGTTCGGAACCATGTTGTAGGGTCCTGAATAGAGAATGGGAGGGCGTGTCGTACCTTCCATCGCAGAGATCAATACCTCCTACAAACGCCACAATTGGTCGCCGCCTCTCCCAAGAATTGGAATTGGAAGGCACACGATCCACATCCACAACAACCGTTTTCTGGTGATGAGTGAACATGGTGCCAGTCGTAATGCCCTGCACAAGGCTCATCCCATCGTCGGGATTTCTGGGACACAGCCTGCACCGGACTTTGGTATTAGCAAAATAATCGTATGTCTCCTGGTCATGGGTAGCCATAACACCCTCCTTCCGAACAAATGAGTTGGACGTCCTATCGTCCCACACCAGCAGCAGTACACTAACTCCCTCATTTGCTTTGCGTTTCAGCAGCTCCCCTAGCGTACTTTGCCTTTGTAATTCCCCTCCGGATTTCCGGTCTCTGATCAGCCTTATTCCCGTATACACAGACCAGCCTGTGATATAAACAAGGTGCTTCGCTTTTGAGATGCAGTCAAACAGGTCCTCCCAGTACCGGTGCTGCCGGTACACCTGGGGTCCCAAGGCGGGATTAAAAGAGGCGGGTACATGAGCATCGTGGTATAGCGTCACCCTGCACCCCTTTGACTGCTTAAAGAAAGTATACGGAACTCCTTCGAATTCCGGTGTGAGACTCAGCAGCAGGGATGGAATTATGCGCCAAAATTGAAGCTTCACGCGGACCCTCGCACCTCCACGGGGTGCGTCTCCATTCTCGTTGCACAGTGGGACCCAGCGATCGATGAGTCGACCCTGGAGGATATCCAGGACCGGCACCTTCGCCCGCCCAATCAGGGTTGCCCCGATGGCATTATCGCTCTTAACACTCACCACCACATTGCTTGCCACGTGAGCGCAGTAGATGTGGAACGACTCATTCCACTTGGGATTCACGGAATTCTGGACAATAACACGTGTACGCCCCACCCTCGCCCTCTCCACGTCGATCGTTGCGTACAGATTGCTCCATCCCTTGCCAGACCCAAACCCAGACACTCCACTACGCCCGACTCCCACCGCTGCTTGTGCGCTGTTGATCAACTGTGTGTGTGCGTGCACATTACATACACAAAAACAATTGTAAATTCTAAATTGGGATGAAGAGCCGAACAAGAATTAGAGTTAGAGTTAGAAATGATGGTTTCATTCACCTTTCTGAAAATCATGGGCGTCGATCCAATCACCCCACGGGGGGTATCGTTCACAGAATCTGCTTCACATATCATTACATCCATAGTCCCGTGAAGTACTTGTTGAGCCATAACGTGCAACCCTCCCTGCTACTGCAACCAAATAAACGCACAAACTTCGGCTTCCCCGCAAATATATATATATATATAAAAGGAGCAATATTAATCTCAACCTATATGGCAGATGCTTATTCTCAACACCGCCCTGCGCCTTTCCTAAATTCGATGCGCAATTGATAGGTTCCTATGCGCAAATTCCCTAAATTCGATGCGCAATTGATAGGTTCCTATTCGCAAATTCCCTAAATTCGATGCGCAAATTGATTGCTTCCCATGCCTAAATTGACGAGCCAAACGTTTCATATCAATCATAACAAAATATTTGACTTGCACATAATATTGCCTTCATTTTTATTTATTATAATTGCACCCACATTTTCACCACCACCTTAACTGATACGCTACTTCTTATTTCAATATAAATAAAAAGAATTTGGAAGAATCAAATAAAAAAAACTATATAATCAAATAAAAAACCTATATGCAAAAAGATATTGGTAAAGTTGCACTAAAACAAGTGGGTGAACCTTGAAAAGAGATCTTAAACCATAAAAAGTTTACTTAACCAGTAAAATGGTCGAAAGGTACCAGGAATATTAAAAAGCTGTTTTTCCGTGGACATATTCGATTCTTTACTACTTCTTTACGCAATATAACATCCTCTATCGCTCACTCCTCACAACTTCGTGCTCATACCATTACATCCCACATTGTTTATCAAATATTTAGTGGATTTTTAATTTTGATTATAAACATTTTTATAGTTTAAGTGGATTTAATGATTAAGAGCATCTGTTTTTTTAGAAAGTCACGGGGTCAAAATTAGAGAGGTAGAGTATGTATGTTTTTGTAAACTTCACACTTAGTCACTTCATTGCACGGAAGTGAGTCCAAATTAGAGGGGTAGAATATGTATGTCTTTGTAAAAGTGAGTCCAAATTAGAGGGGTAGAGTATCTATGTCTTTGTAAACTTCGCACTTAGTCACTTCGCTATCGCTATTTGGAAGTGAGTCCAGTGTCCCACAAACAAGGGGGTCTCATACACCAATTTTGTGTCCCATAATCTTAAAAATTGAATAATAATAATAACTTATGTCAAAATTAATTTTATATTAATTGAAAGATATGATTGATAATAATATAGCCTTGAGGGTTGATTCGAATGGCTGCTCGGAGGTAGGTCTAGTGTGCCACAAACAAGGAGGTCTCATACACCAATTTGGTGTCCCATGACCTTAAAATTGAATAATAATAATAATTTATGTCAAAATTAATTTTATATTAATTAAAAAATATGATTGATAATAATATAGGCTTGAGGATTGATTCTATTGGTTGAGTTTTTGTCACTAAAACATTTCACTAATTTGGAAGTCATGGTCAATTCTCTTTGATCCCTATAAGATTAGGATTTGCTAATAATATTGACCAAAATGTAGTTTTATTATATTTTAAAAGATATTTTTTCATATTATTTTTGGAAAGATAATTATCATAAATTATTAAATTTATTCATTATTTTTATTGAATATTAATAAGGTAATGTCTATGTGCATCTTTCAACAATTACACTACTTCCTTATATATATATATATATATATATATATATATATATATATATATATAAATATAATATTATGAGATAATGCGCTTTCTACCAGAGAGTATATGTGCATCTTTCAGCAATTACACTATATATATATATATATATATATATATATATATATATATAAGATAATGCATCATTTCTACCAAACAACATATGCGTATCTTTGAGCAATTACACTACTTCCTTGTATCATAAAAAGAGAAACTTTAGGGAAGCCATCGATATTGAGAGGAGACCTAGTAATCTCAATAGAGAGGACGGCTAGAAAATCAGTAGTTGCTGGGTCCCGGTCCTCGCCTCTTAGTCGTTTCCTCCCCATCCTGCCCCCTCTCCTAATAGCTTGTTCTTTAGTTTTTCCCCCTTGATATCCTCTAACCCTCTTTTTCTTGACTTCATTCCTTGATCCTCTTTAGGGTTATTTTATTTATTATAAGATATTTAAATTGGATATTTAGGTTATAAGTTCACGACTTTATTAATAAAATTAATTAAATATTACTATGATAACACTATTATATTGTTAATAACAATACAATAAATCCTTTCAAAACTCTAATTAATAATTCTATA
The DNA here is from genome assembly GCA_031772625.1 of Pinus tabuliformis. NCBI lineage: Eukaryota > Viridiplantae > Streptophyta > Pinopsida > Pinales > Pinaceae > Pinus > Pinus tabuliformis. Next base: position 672,111,166 of record CM062820.1, on the reverse strand, counting down.
TCTTGAAATCAAGCTGTGATAATATGCTAATTTAACCCTTAAATAAACTATTAATTAATTTTAAATATTTTAAATATTCTTTCCAACCCCCCAAAGTTTCTCTAATATTTATAAATAACTACTAATTTAAAATGAATTTATTTTATAATCAATTTATTTTAATATATATTTAGAATTATAAGTTTATAAAATCGTTCCTTTAACTTTTATTTTAATAAGAATTTAACTAACTATGTATATTTGTACTTTAACAACTTTTATAGCTAATGATTAGTTACTCTAATATTTATATATTTAATAACTTTTTTTTAATTAACTATTAATTTAAATTAATTTATTTTATAAATTATTTAGTTTAATATATATTTATAATTATAAGTTTATAAAATAGTCCCTTTAATTTTTATTTTAATAAGAATATAACTAACTATCAATTTAATAATCAATTGAATTAACTTAATTAATAAAATAAAGGTCATGCCCTTAATCCAGTCCAACTAACCATCTCCTCGTCAAATTTAGCCATTAGTCAATATAGACGTTACCCAGTCAAGAAATATAGTTGTTGGATGTTCTGCTCTGACTATTTAATATGCAAAGCTAGATCTAATTCTTCAACTTGTCCTGACGATGAACCACACTGGTTGGTTCCAAACGCATTGACAAATGCTCTATCATGTGATTTACGCCAAAATTCTTTCATAATACTTGATATGGATCACAGAAGCCTAAATTCAACAAAAGAAACTTTAACAAATCAAAAACAACTTTAAGTCTTCACTATCAACCAGTAATTTTAACTTAGATTATATTTACAAGAAAAGTAATCTACTTTCTAATCATTATTAAAACTATTTTTAATGAAATTATATATATACTAATATTTAACTTTAATTTTATGAAATTAGATATTATTTTTATTTAAAATTTGGACCTAATATCTCTCGAAAGGTGAGCACATGTTTTTTTTTTTTTAATTTTCCTTACACAACTAGACTTAATCTTTTGCAGTCTATAATGCGACTTTTTGGAAGCCTTTCCGGTGGGTTTTTCCGGTCAAAATCCGGCAGCAATTTATTGGAATCGCAAGTTTGATAGCTAATTTCTACACAAACAAAGCATCCCAGGGGTTTTCCAGGGTGCTGAATCCAAATATGCAGTTAAAAAACCATTTTAACTACAACAAATCAAGATTTAACCTCAATTTCTTCCGCCGATTCCGTCACTCGAATCTCCAAAAAGTCGCATTATAGACAACTCCTAATCTTTTTGCTTTGATAACCAAACATTTATAAAAGAAATATTTCGCTGATTATGCTATGGCCAAGTAAGTTCTTATACCACGATGTTTCTATTTTTTAATATTATGATATGATAGAAAATTTTATTAAAAAAATTATTATTTATCTATTTAAATTTTATTTATATAATTGAATAAATAATAAAAAAAAATAAAAATTTATGAGACAAATTATTTTCTCTAAAGAAAAATCGCAATTCTCATTTATATAATGAAATTACCAATTATATATGCCTAAAGGCATATAATTTATTTATATAATTTAATAAATAATAAAAAAATAAAAAATTATGAGTCACATTATTTTCTTTAAAGAAAAATAGTAATTCTCATTTATGTAATGAAAATTACAAATTATAGATGCCTAAAGGCATATAAAAAATATGCTAAAAAAACATTTGAGCAACCAACTTTACCTGGGACCAAGATAGAAAGTTTATAAGGGAAATAACACTAATATATTTCTTGAGTGGGCCTAATGGTTAAGAGCCTGTGTTTCCTCCTAAGAGGTCAGAGGTTCAAAACCAGAGGGGGGTAGAGTATGTATGCCTTCGTAGACTTAGCAGTCAAATCGATGCGCGGAGGTGAGTCCCTTGTCCCACAAACAAGGGGGTCTCATACACAAATTTGGTTTCTGGCTTGGTCGTGACCTTAAAAATGGATATTATCATTATTATTATTATTATTATTAATTCTTACCCTTTTTTTCTCCACTTTCTGCAAACCACCAGAGTTGGGAGAGGAAGATACAATATCCCTTTGATGTTCTTCTAAATTTACAAATGTTTTTTTATCGAGTCTGAACTCTCTGATACATGGATTCTTTTCATGCCACTTGCTTCTTTTTCCTAGGAAATATTCACATTCTATTATTGGTGAACTGTAGATGTTGTTACTTTGGACGGAATCACTGAATCTACCCACTTTTCCCCGCTCTTCTCTATGATTTCTTGGGAATTCTTTTCAACATTCTTTGTAGCATTTTTTGGGGTTTCTTCTTCCTTTGCCTCTTCTTCCTGTGTACCTATGAACTGCCATCCCTTTGGATTTTGGGCTTGTCTCTTTTTTCTTTTTGGATCTTTCTTTGCACAAGGACATGAATTTTGAAAATGTCCAGTTTGAAGACAAATTCAACATCTAAATGTCGTATTTTCAAAGTCTAGAGTCTAGAACCATTGCACATTATTATGAATCAGAATAATACGATCAAGTAAACCTTTACCAAGGTCTACCTCTACACAGATCCTAGCAAAAGTGAATATTCCTTTTGTAAGTCTATCCATATCCACCTTTAGGAATTTCCCCAAAGAGTTTCCAATTCCTTCTAGAAATTTGTGATGCCAACAATGCAGAGGAAGATTATGTAACCTGAACCACAATGGCATTTTGGAGACCACCATGGTATTTGCATCAAAACCCAGAAACCATTGGATCATAAAAAGACCTGCACTGCCTTAGAACCATGGTCCCTCTTTTAAAACGAAATCCATATCTTTTGTTGTGTCAAATTTCACAATAAAAAATCCCCTAGAGCATAGTTGAATGTCACAGTTTTCAATCCAATAGGAAAATATCCATTGATTTAAATCTGTTGTCTTGTGCCAAAAAGCATTAAATCTACATATGACTACCCTTGAGTGGAACTCGGAGTAGATTCCATTGACCTCTGACATGCTTGTTGTCAATGTTGGAACTTGGTTCATCTACTCCACAATATAAGGACCAAGGATATTAGGGGGATATCTTGTTTTTTTTTACAGATAATGCCTTCCTTTAACCACATCCTTGAAAGAAATTGGACCTTTGGATCTAGATCCAGGACATCCTCCAAGTAAACTCATATTAAGGATAATAGTTGCATCACATTCAATTCCATAGTCCTACACCTTGATGTCCTCTTGCAATGATTTCCCTGTGTAAATAGGTCTTTGGAGGTTTGTTGGAATACCCATCTAATCTTGAATCTTCTGCTTGAGAGTTTGGATCCAATCTCCAACCAAAACTCTCACAGGAACTGATTTCCCATCTAGGGATTTAACAAAATTCTAGATATACGCTTCCACGGGTAGATTTGGGTTTTGACCATCACAATCTACCTTCACTTTTGATTCCACTTGCCAACTCACATTTGGTGAAGGAAACCGTAAAGACTTACATAGATCTAATGGAAAAAACACATATCCATTCAGATCTAATGAGACAAATCCAATTAAGGACGAAATATATATTTGCGAGTAGGTTTGTCTCTAGAGAAGAGTAGATCTGAGGTTTTCCATACCATTAAATGTGTGTATGATCGCCCTCCAAACTGATTGGTTCCCATACACCAAAGGATCTAGACAATACCCCTTTTCTCCTGACTGTTGGTGGTCTGTTGTATCTGAAAAAAAATGCATTGCAAACAATAAATCGTAGAATATTGATGCAAAAAATGGCTCAAATTGTAGAAATTTTTCTACAATTATCTAGCTCCGATACCATGTAGAAACTTTTTCTACAAGTCATCTAGCTCCGATACCATGTAGAAATTTTGAATAATTTAACACATATTCACAGAGATTATCCTGATCATACAATTATAAGCGGAACATGTATAATACATAATCTCCTCTACGTTGATCATCAATTTACAGAAGCAGAAACATTCACAGGCACACATAGAAGCATCAATCAAACTCATAAACACAGTATGTATCCCGGGGAAAGCATCTCGCTAAAAACCCCACACTATCTGTATATTATATTGATTGAATCATGTAACATTACAAAGTACAATTCTTATCACAAGAAATCTAGTACCAGCTCCACCTGTTACACACAATACAGCTCAGATCTGATCTCCAAATCTATTCCACTGCTTGCCTGCCTCCACAGCTCAATACCGGCTCAAGAAGTGATAAGAATGGCTTCCCAAACTCGTATTTCACCTGCAAAATAGTCACTCACACTTTGTTGGACGTGAGCACAAGCTATAATGTGGGCAAATACGTGAGCAAACTCATTGGCATACTCAATCCCTTTATTGTGCAAGATCTGGTGCACAACTATAGTCACAACTGATAGCAATCTGATTCTCTAACACCTGTCCCTGCTGAACTGAACATGCACTGACATGAAACTGAGTTAACTGATGTATTCATTAGTTGTATTATGAGTTAATAACTTGTGAATTAATTAATAACTAATTCACCCAACTCATCTCTAGTCTATTGATCAGTTAGACTAAATACAACCAGTTTAACAAAGCTAAACTGAACACAACTCCATCAACTCCACCAAACTCAACTGATTGAGTTCTAATTGAAGTCATGCATGCAAATATTGGTCATCCCATAGGTAACCACGTATTTCCCTCTGGGATCTGCATGTACCACATCCGTAGCTCATCCTGAAGTGCTCCAAGAGAATAATACCAAGTTTATAGTCCAAATATTATTGTGAGATAATAATATTTAACTTTTCTATTTTTGACTTTGATCACTCACACTGTGATCACTCACACTTTCATCAAAAATAGAAGTCCATCTATTTTTCCCAACTTGACCAATCATCCATAAACAACAACCTGCAATCCATAGACATGATCCATATGTCTAAAAATAGACTTGCGCCAAAAATAGCCTGCGGGCCCACTTAGTGAAGGCGACTCTTTTCACTAAGCTCCATCATCTTGTTGCACTCTCAACAAGCATTTCTTGTTGCACACTTTTCAACACTCCCTCTCAACAAGAAAGGCTTCCTCTCAAACCCGATCCTGTAACTCTGGAATGTTCTCCATGCAACACATCTGGCCGGTCCACTTGCTCTGTCATCAAAGTCTCTGACTGCTATTGCCTCTGTCGACTGAAACTCTACATCTCTGTGCTCTTCAGTATCTGACTGCTCTAGCCTCTGTCACTTTGATCTCTAACTGCATCCGTGCTGCTGCTGGTTCTATCTCCCAGCATTGCATCCGCACTGCACCTCCCAACTGACCTCCCTGTTGGGATAGACACATCCTCTGATGCTGAAGCTCTACCTGCTGCTGACAAGTGCTCCCTCTCTGACATCTGCGCTACTGCAACATCTCCATGCATCTCGCACCATTGCACATCTCTCTGTGCCACCTAGCACTGTGCAAAACACTGGTGCCTCTCGCATTGCTACAGCCTGCTAGCTATGCGCTGTCCTGGGATTCCCTGCACTGTCGCTCTCTCTGCCGCTCCATCCGCATCTGTCTTTACCCAATCAGTCAATTCCTGCTACTACACATCTGGGCTCCCGTAGCAAGGTCTCATCCAAGAGGTTGGGTACCTCAAGGATCCTGCCCCTCCTCCTTGGGACAATCAATCCACATCACCCCACCTCCTACCTGGAGGTATGGCTGCATGCGATCCCTCAGCCCACCTGGCTTGAAGTTTCCCCCTACTGGAGGTCTCCGGATGAGTAGATGTCTCTACTCGATCTCCTCTCAGCTTCCCCTGTTGTGGCTCATCCACAATCTCCTGAAGCTGCTGCACCAATCGTGGCTCCTCCACAATCGTCTGAGATTTCTTCTGGCTCTGCATGTTGAGCGGTAATATACGCTCCCTCTCAACCACCAAGTCTCCATCAGTTGCCTCGCTTCTCAAGGCTTTGCATGCATCTTGAACCTCAAGAGGATACAGGTTCTTGACCCGTGAACCAATCTGCTTCACTTGTCTAGTGATGATGTGTCTAAGGAAAACCTTTCCCTTACTAAAGACCACATCATAGCCTCTGTCTTCCAACATAGCGATCGACACCAAGTTTCTCTTCAGTCCTGGTACATACTTGACATCGGTCAAGGTAAGGCGAGCTCCATGCTCCCTCTGAAAAATAACCGTGCCTACACCTGAGACACTATACTTCTCATCATTACCCATCCCTATGAGTATCTGGAGATCTTTCTCCTCCAAAGTACTGAACAAACTTTTGTCACCGGTCATGTGGAAAGAAGCTCCACTGTCAAGAAACCAACCACTTCCCACCATGGATGAAACCATGCATGCGAAGAGTGTGAAGTCCAACTCAAACTGTGAAGCAAGTGAGGCTGCCTCACCTTCAGATCCTTCCCCGGATCCCTTCTTGGAATTCTTCTTTGGGCAATTAGAAGCATAATGACCCAACTCATGACAACGAAAGCATCTCACCTTCGCCTTGTCAACCTTCTTCCCATCATTGGAAGAACTGGATTCAGAAAGAGAAACCTTCCCCTTCCCCTTCTTCGCCTTACTCGCTAAGGCACAGTTCTCCTCATCCTGCATGGATGAAGAACCGTCTCTGGTGCTTCGTCTAATCTCCTCTTGCACAAGATCTGACCACAGTCTTTCCCATCCTGGCAATTTCTCCCGACCATTAACAGAGTCCTGATAGGAATGCCAACTCTTCGGAAGACCAAGGAGTGCTAGAATCACCATCCTCATCCGACAGTCACCCCCACACTTCCCAGCTCATCCCGGCATTGGGTGAACTTCGTGAGATACTGGGGCATACTGTCTCCATTCTCACACTGAATGTTTCTAAGTTTTATCCTTGAGCGCCATTCCACAACTCAAAAACTCAACTGCTTCCGATCTAGAATTTGTGAGAACAAAGTATTTCTTGTACAGAGATTGGCTGTCTGGGCATTGACCGGATATCTCACCTTCCAAAAGAAGGATGAATCCAGAGGCTACCTGGCCCGATCACAGACTCTGTCTAAAGAAATAAAATGTAAACACTTCCTGAATAATAGATCTGATGATCAATCCTCGCTTGATATCCTGTAAAAATCTCTTCTGCAAATCAAGCAGCTCTGATACCATGTAGAAATTTTTCTACAATTATCTAGCTCTGATACCATGTAGAAACTTTTTCTACAAATCATCTAGCTCCGATACCATGTAGAAATTTTGAATAATTTAACACATATTCACAGAGATTATCCTGATCATACAATTATAAGCGGAACATGTATAATACATAATCTCCTCTACGTTGATCATCAATTTACAGAAGCAGAAACATTCACAGGCACACATAGAAGCATCAATCAAACTCATAAACACAGTATGTATCCCGGGGAAAGCATCTCGCTAAAAACCCCACACTATCTGTATATTATATTGATTGAATCATGTAACATTACAAAGTACAATGCTTATCACAAGCAATCTAGTACCAGCTCCACCTGTTACACACAATACAGCTCAGATCTGATCTCCAAATCTATTCCACTACTTGCCTGCCTCCACAGCTCAATACCGGCTCAAGAAGTGATAAGAATGGCTTCCCAAACTCATATTTCACCTGCAAAATAGTCACTCACACTTTGTTGGACATGAGCACAAGCTATAATGTGGGCAAATACGTGAGCAAACTCATTGGCATACTCAATCCCTTTATTGTGCAAGATCTGGTGCACAACTATAGTCACAACTAATAGCAATCTGATTCTCTAACACCTGTCCCTGCTGAACTGAACATGCACTGACATGAAACTGAGTTAACTGATGTATTCATTAGTTGTATTATGAGTTAATAACTTGTGAATTAATTAATAACTAATTCACCCAACTCATCTCTAGTCTATTGATCAGTTAGACTAAATACAACCAGTTTAACAAAGCTAAACTAAACACAACTCCATCAACTCCACCAAACTCAACTGATTGAGTTCTAATTGAAGTCATGCATGCAAATATTGGTCATCCCATAGGTAACCACGTATTTCCCTCTGGGATCTGCATGTACCACATCCGTAGCTCATCCTGAAGTGCTCCAAGAGAATAAGACCAAGTTTATAGTCCAAATATTATTGTGAGATAATAATATTTGACTTTTCTATTTTTGACTTTGATCACTCACACTGTGATCACTCACACTTTCATCAAAAATAGAAGTCCATCTATTTTTCCCAACTTGACCAATCATCCATAAACAACAACCTGCAATCCATAGACATGATCCATATGTCTAAAAATAGACTTGCGCCAAAAATAGCCTGCGGGCCCACTTAGTGAAGGCGACTCTTTTCACTAAGCTCCATCATCTTGTTGCACTCTCAACAAGCATTTCTTGTTGCACACTTTTCAACACAAATACCACAATTGAAATACAAAGATCCAATACCGTTGGAAAGGCAGAGGAGACAAAGCATGAAATCACACATAAAACACAAGTTGAGTCTCTTCTATTGATCACACAAAACATGATACTTACAATGAACGAGGTGAAGGGTATTTAAATCCTTTTCGATTAATGACTCACCTAAAATATCTTGACATGCATCCACATGCAACCACACACTAAAATCTGTCTATCAGTTAACTTGACTTGACTCAACACTCCAATACTCATTCATTCAGTTAACTGACTCTCTAAGTTTAACCAACTCCTCATGCAGGAGTAATTTTCTTATTTTAACACTCCCCCTTAATTACGACCGCTAAACTAAAACATAACTCATGACAACACAAACATGCATGTTGGTCTATGTCTCAGCTAGGCTTACAACACCCAAGTTTATTCTATGAAACTCAAACACATCTTGTGCTAACGACTTAGTAAATATATCAGCTAATTGATCACTAGATGTATAAGGCTTCAAGTGAACTTCTCCACTGCTTACAAGTTCTCTAATAAAGTGATATCTAGTATCAATATGCTTTCTCTTCTGATGAAACACATTATTCTTGGATAGTGCAATCACTGAGGTGTTGTCACAATATATTGTTGTTGATCCTTGTTGTTTATGCTTGAGTCCATCAAATACTCTTCTTAACCACACTGCTTGACATGCTGCTGAAGTTGCTGCTACATATTCTGCTTCTACTGACGAAAGTGTCACAATGGGTTGCTTCTTAGATGCCCATGAAATCACACCTAAACCAAGGTGGAACATAAAACCAAAAGTGCTCTTCCTATCATCCAAACTGCCTGCAAAATCAGTATCTATGTATCCAATCAAATCTTTCTTTTCTGTACTTGCATACATTATGCCACAATCTCTAGCTCCTACTATGTATCTCAAAATTCATTTTCCCGCACTCCGATGTGTGTCGTTTAGAGTCTCCATAAATTTGGAAACCAAACTCACTCCTTGCATGATACCCAGTCTTGTAGCTATGAGATACATGAGGCTACCAACCAATATTTTGAATAGAGTTTTATTAACATCTAATCCTTCATCATCCTTGCTTAGCTTTGTACCTGTTGCAACTGGTGTAGGGACAAGTTTGCAATTTTCCATCCTGAATCTTTTCAACAAATCTTTGGCATATTTATTTTCACAAATAAAAATTCCTTTTTCAAATTTCTCAACTTCTAGGCCAAGAAAATATTTCATGAGACCAAGATATGTCATCTAAAATTATTTCATCACGGCTACTTTAAATTCATCTATCTCAAAATAACCTGTAAAAATCATGTCATCAACATATAAGCAAACAATCAAAATCTGACCATGCTCATTTACCTTTGTGTGCAAGGTACGTTCAATGTTACTTCTACAAAATCCATTCTTGATTATGTAGCTGCCAATTATTCTATACTAAGCTCTAGGCACTTGCTTCAGTCCATAGAGCATTTTCTTCAACCTGTAAAATTTATCTTCATTAATTTCAACTTCATATCCTTGAGGTTGTTGCACATAAATGTCTTGTTCTAGAATTCCATTCAAGAAGGCTGATTTCACACCCATATGATATAATTTCCACTTGTTCTGAGTTGTTGTGGCTAGAACTACTCTTACGGTATCCAATCTGGCTATCGGAGAAAATGTTTCTCCAAAATCCATTCCCGGTTGTTGCGAGAATCCTTTTGCTACAAGCCATGCTTTAACTTTGTCAATTTCACCTTTCTCATTCAACTTTGTCTTGTACAACCACTTCACACCAATGATATTTTTGTCCTTTGGTAAATCAACCAAATCCCATGTATAATTCTTTTCAATAGCTTCAATTTTTTCATCCATGGCTTGCTTCCAATTTTCATCTCTGATTGCTTCTTCAAATGAAGAAGGTTGGAATGACAACAATGCAAAATTTGAACTAACATCCAAATCATCATAAATATCTTTCAGATTTCTCATGTTTTTCTTAACATTGCTTGATACATCATCTAATTGATTGTTAGGAGAATCTCGATCTGTTGATCTTCTTAAACATCCATGCTTCTCTAAAAACCTTGGAGTCCTTGATGGTGTCTCTCTATTTGATGTCTTCACCTGTGATTCTTGCTGCTCCTTTTCTGCTACATCATCTTCTTCCATCAATGGCACTTGTGCATCAACTGTTTTGTCTACAGTTCCATTCCATGACTCTTGTTATTTGAACACAACATATCTGTTAATTATGGTCTTCTTTGTGACAAGGTTATACAATTTGTAAGCATTTTATTGCTCACTATAACCAGTAAATATGCATTTTTCACTTTTATCATCCAATTTTCCTCTACTCTCCTTAGGCACATGTGCATAAGCTACACATCCAAATACTCTGAGATAAGATACGATGCAATACATACCTGACCATGCTTGTTCTGGTACTTTGTTCATTACACTCTTTGTAGGAGATCTATTGATCACATAAATAGCACATGCAACTGCTTCTGCCTAATACTCATTAGAAAATTTTCCGCCTTTCAACATGTTTCTTACCATGTTCATAATTGTCATGTTATTTCTCTCTGCTACACCATTCTGCTGCGATGTGTACCTGGTTGTAAACTGTCTTCTAATTCCATGTTGTTTGCAGTAATCATGGAATGTCTTTAAATCATATTCTCCACCACGATGTGACCTCAATACCTTGATTTGTCGATCACTTTGGTTCTATTCTAAGGCTTTGAATTCTTTGAACTTTGCAAAAGTTTTAGACTTCTTCTTCAAGAATTAAACCCATGTCTTTCTACTGTAGTCATCAATGAAAGTGAGGAAGTAACAACTTCCACCAATCCCCTGTGTCCTCATAGGTCCACACAAGTCTGTGTGCACTAGCTCAAGAGGTTGCTTTGTTATGTATGAAACTCCCTTTGGAAAAATTTCATGGTGTTGCTTTCCCAAGATGCAACACTCACAAGTACTAGTAGGTTCTTTGATGGGAGGTAATCCACTGACCATCTGTTTATGCTGCAACAATCTTAAACCTAAAAAGTGCAAGTGTCCAAACCGAAAGTGCCATAACCAATAATCATCAGAACATGCAACTGTAAAAGAACTAACCTGATAATTGTAGTTCATAATTAGAGGAAAGAGTTTGTTCCTCATCATCTGCACCTTTTCTATCAACTTCTTGCTTGGGGTCTTGTCATATATAACACATTATTGACCTTGAAAGATAACTCTGTATCATTTTTGTGTTAATTGACCAACACTTATCAAATTATGTTTGAGACTAGGAACATAATATACCTCTGCTATTGTCTTTGACTCCCCCTTCTTGGTCAGAATGTTGACCACTCCTTTGCCATCTACTTCCGAAGTCTTGTCAGTCCCCAACTTTACCTATATTTTCACAGATTGATCAAAATTGCAACCAAATTCTTGTTGGTTGTCATGTGGACACTGCAACCACTGTCTAAGAGCCACACACTATTAGAAGGTTCATGCATGGTATGGCAAGCTAGGAACATGGATTTAGTACTCTCTATAGTGACATTAGCTCTCTAGTTTCCTTGATCAACTATTTTCTTCCTGCAATCACAAGAATAGGGACCAAATTTATTGCAATAATAACATCTCACCTTTGATTTGTCAACTCTTTGATCATTGTTGAAGCTTCTGTAGTTGCTTCCACTTTCATGTTCATGCTCTTCTCGACCATCTCTCTGACCACCATATATTCTGCTTTGTCCCATGCCTCTCATTCTACTTTTGCCTCGACCTTTGTCTCTTGATATAGAAACCTGACTTTTTTTCTTCCATATTTCTTGATAGAAAAATCTTATCTCTTCTTGACGCCATTGCTGAAAAATGGTCTCAGTGCATTCATATTTGTCTTCAGAAACATCCATATCATTATTTTCACTTTCATCATCAGGCATTGCTACTTTTTTCTTGTAATCTGTGTTGGTCACTTTAATTGTTTATTAATAAAACAGTCGAGTGCCACATAAATTATCAACCCGGGAAAGTCTGATTATTCCAAAGGTGACCACGTACTGTAGGTACTCAATCTTAATAGTATTAAAAGTTGTAGTATAAACAATTTACTATCTATTAAACCCCTACTCTGTGTTACAGCAGTTACAGCCTATTGCAGGAATGGAATAAGAGCAAATAACTTAAAGAAAACAAATATGCAAAAGGGAGTGATGGTTGTCCTGCAACAAAGGATCAGGACCCTATCCTCAGAGTAAGGACTTTCAACACCTGCCTCTGTTGTCCAGTTCACCAATACACTCTCTAAATCCTAATCACCGGTGAGTCACTCATATACAACATCAATCAGTTAAAAGGAAAACAGAGTTTCAGCAAAAGTAAAATATCATTAGAAGCAGTACTCGTGACATAAACAGAAATCACACACACGACACACAACAGAAAGAAGATGGGCCCTGTCCTTCTCACAAGATTCCCCAGGACACAGAAACTAAGATGAAATACTCAGAACAAAACTTTATTCATCTTTCAATAGACCATATTACAAAAAGATTCGGTCTCATCCCTTCACTACAATTTCTGTGTTACAGCTTGTTTTCTCTTTCTCTATATCCCTCTCTAATGTAGATGTCTCCTCTTTATAGAGGAGACATCTATTACAAAAGATTTTCATTATACATTCTGGTTCAACCCTTTATACCAAAAATAGGAAAATCAGTTCTCATTAACAAAATGTTGTTACAGTCGTGTGGATCATGATCATTACGACCAATATAGTAATCGGTCGGACTCCTTTGCTGATGCAGATTTGTTACGCAAATCTCAACTGTCTCCTCGAAGTTCACATGTTGTTCTTGCTGTTTCAGCTTCGAGGTTCATGTTGTTATTGCTGTTTCAGCTTCACGGTTTGCGTTGTTTCCGTTGTTTCAACAACTGCAAAATGTGGTCCTTCCGGTTAGGCAGTTTCAACAATTGTTCAGCAACTTATCAACTTCAAGGGTCAATTATAAAGATAGCATGATTACGTGTTGAATAATTAAACATATAGCAATGAGGAGAGTTACTATATACCTTTTGGAGTGATTAAGCCAAAACACTAGCAAAGGCTTTCAACTAAGGGTTGAAGAGGGTAATATAATGACAAAATATAAGGTCAAAAATAGACAATATGGGATCCTAACATCCCCCCAACTGAAAATGTTGCATGTCCGCATGCAACATCTAGTCTGAATCTGAGTCGGAATACTGGGATGAACAGTGTAAGTTGCTTATGCAGTAACTGTAGAAGGTGTTGTCAACCATGTCTCTAAACCCGTGGACACTCTGAAGTTTCTTCCATGCTGCCAACTCTTCCTTTTTAGTCAATTTAAATTGAGCCTTGTATTGTTCTCCGGGAAGCCATAAGAGAGGGAAATGAAAATGGTAACCAATCCACCGTTCAACACACTGTCTAATGCATTTTACATAATCAGGTATGCGTGAGATTGCCACCTGAAGATTGAGGGGATTGTAGGGATGATATTCCCGTCTTTCTTTGGGACAGTGTTCCCAGAATAAATTATTTGCTTTTACAGCCAGATCCCCTTTAGTTTTCACATAATGTTGGCAGTCTTCCAAGACTGCTGCTTGCAGATTCCTAATATGATCGGTCATCCCTGGTTCTCGTAGAATTCGTTGATATTCTATAATGAAGATGGCTGCATTCTGCGGTTCCGGACGAATCCAGAAAAGACAGTTCTCCTCATTGTGTGCTGCAGACATAAAAGCATTCTGCCAAGTAAGCTGATTGGCCAAGAAGGAAATAAAGGCTCTTATTTGGATGTCACCACAAATAGGAAGTAAACTAATCTTTCTATCTTCAGGCATAGCCTCATTGTGAAGATAGAGTTCGCACAACAAGTTCTGGTCACTGTTTGGTGCTTCTGCAAAAGTCTCAATAAATTGTTGTGGTGTAGAGACCTGGTGGGGTCTTCCATCCTTGATTGCTTTTAATTGGAGGAACGCTAAACGTTCTCTCAAAAATACAGAATAGTTAAAAGAAGGCTTTCTTGTAGCAAGTAACCGCTGGACCAAATCAAAGATAAGGGTCAGTCTGGCTTTTAATTGCTTATTCTCCTTATGTTGTGCACGAGATTGTTCAAGTACTTCCCAATTTCTATAGGCATAGTTGAGCCATAATGACTTCTGTTGCTGAAATTCCTTTCCTTGGGAGAGCTCGTATTCTGTCTTCCATGTGTTACTTAGTTCTTGAAAACTGGAAGTCTGTGCATGAGCATTGCTGACACAGGGAGGTTCAGTTTGTGTATGCACAATTGTAAAAGATTTTGGTTCTGGTTTCCGTTCATCAATAACTTGGGTAGGCCGGGGTGGTTCTGTTTCTTCCTCTAAAATTCTTGAAGACCCTGCTGGTTCTTATGTAGCAGCAGGGTGTTCCTTTTTGAATATAACAGGGCTGGCTCCAGTCAACGGGACTGCAATTATCTTATATCCTCCTTGAGTATAGATATCCCCACATTCATTGCACATGTATTCACTGTATTGATCCTTCTCTGTAGTCTTTTTAGCTTGAGATGCTACCTGAGCTAACATGTACAGATTGAGTTCCTTTTTATAGGCTTTCCTAGCCATTGTTAACTCTTTCTGATAAGCCTTAATTTCTGATTTTAAAAACTCATTTTCTTCCTGCAGGGAGGCTAAAGTAACGGGGCTTTTGTAGTTGCAGATTCCAATGGAGAAGAGAATTATTGTTCAGCATTAACTTCATCATTTGCGTCCACAATAGGTGGTTCTTGTGTATCACCTGTTGGGTCAGTTTGTGTATCAGCCTTACCTAGGGCATCTTCTTTTTGTTCCCCAACAGGTGGTTCTTGTGTGGCACCTGCTGGGTCAGTGGTTGGTTCTTATGTAACAGCCACATGCAGGTCATCTTCTTTTTGTTCCCCAACAGGTGGTTCTTGTGTGGCAGCCACATGCAGGTCATCTTCTTTTTGTTCCCCAACAGGTGGTTCTTGTGTGGCACCTGTTGGGTCAGTGGCTGGTTCTTGTGTAACAGCCACATGCCCTATATCGTTTTGGATGTCTAGTTTGGATGTATCGGCAGCTGGTTCTTGTGGAGCAGCTGCCTCTGTTGAGAAGAATGATGTCACAAAATCGTGAACACTCTATATTTCGGCACCTGAGGTTGAAGAAGGTGAAGGTTCAGGGCTATGCGGGATACGGGGATTTAGAATGATAGGAGGGACATTTGGGATAATGGCCTCAGTTGCTGCAAATGACCTTGTTCGTTGCCGAGGTAGGGAATCAGGAGAGACAGTAGTTTTTCTTTTACGAGCACTTTTGCTCAGGGTAGGGGAATTATCAGAAATGGTGGCTTCCTTAACTGAGGCCCTGGTTCTTCTTTTTAGTGGGGTTGCAGCTTTCTGTTGCTTTTTCCTCTTAAGGAAAGTGATGAGGGTATCATCGTCTGAATCATCGGTAGGGATATGAACTATGGGGGTGGATGGTTCGGCTTCATCAAGGGGTGAGGACTGCTGCAGATTTTCAGTGCTCAATTGGGGTGTTTCTGCTGCTGGTTGCTGAGTTTCAGCGGCGTGCTGGGAATTTTCCTCGGATTGCTGGGAATTTTCTTCATTTTGCTGAAGATTTTCCTCAGCTTGCTGAGGAGGGTTATTGAGGGGAGGTGGATTGTGCAGGGCGAAGCCTCTATTTATTAGGAGTTGGACCAAACGATGGTGCGTGAGGTAGAGGAGTTGGTGCCTTGCGTTCACGGTATAGCGTGCCATATTTTTTAGACAACCAAGAAGATAATAGGGCATATTTATTAGACGACCATGTCGCAAATGATTTAATAAAACAAAGTCATGTTGGTAGACTACCTGATAACGGCCCTCGCAAGTGAAGTCATGCTTAACGAATTCTGCAACCTTTGGCCATGGTGGCGGTAGTGATCGAAGTGCAACACCCCTGCCTTTGGTTTCCACCTGCTCCCCAGGTAACAGGAAATCTTGCTGTGCATTGAGAATGAGATGCTTCCTGCTGAACCAGCGAATACCATTGGTTGGAAGCCCCGAAACTTGCGCTATGTCTTCTTCTGTTACTGGGATTCGCACCCCTCGGATAGTAGAGTAACCTTCCCTTAGATTGCATGCAAATTCCAGAACCTGCTGTGAATCAAAATCCGGAAGTCTTCTGAAATAGTCCACCCATCCTGCTTGTAGAAAGATTTGGTATGCCTCTGGTAGAGTTCCAGTAATGCCATCGAGCCTGGTTCATGTCTAACAGCATCTCCTCCCATAGTTACTGTTTTAGGCAAAATACAAAGTGCAGAGCTGAGTTGCCGAGGTCGAAACAGAGCAGAACGTTACAAATGAAATTATGACGTGATAAGGTATAGACGAGGTGGATTAGACACTACCGTGAGGAATAGAGATGGCAGTGATCGGCGTGTCCTATAATGATTACAATATTTCGGTAATCCCCCCCCAACTGCGGCTAAATGATATGGTTGGTGGTACGACGCTTTTGGCGGTCATGTCAATTGTCTCCTCATTAACTACATTTTAATATTCACACTTAAACACGCATACCTTTACATTTACCTTTGGTTGTTTCGCCGAAAAGTGTTATCTCATCCTTAATAGGTTGATGATCTTTATAGAAAGGGTTTGTAAGGTATGAGGGTTTTTATATACGAGGTTTTTATTATTCACCAGAGGTAGTAGTGAAGGGACATTATTAACAGGATAAATGGTTGATTCCTTTGAATAAAGAATGATATATGTTTCTATCGAAGTAATAGTTCATTCTCGGAAGCAAAAATCGGGACATTGATGTTTTTTTAGGAAAATGGAAAAGATTGGTGTTTAATCAGTGGGATTTGGTGTTTTAGCAACGGAAAATGGTGTTTCAGCAACGAGAAATGGTGTTTCAGCAACGGGAAATAGTGTTTCAGCAACGGGAAATGGAAGAGGGAATGGATTATGATCTGGAATGACATGGCAATGCTTTCCAATCTGCAGATTAATTCTTCCTATATTGGAATTTTTCTTTTCAGCCACCATCCAAAGCTAAGATCTGCAAAATAATTAATTGTAACATGGCAACCCTTGACAGGGATTATTAGTTAAGAAATCTAATCTAAAAATAAATACATAAACAGAAAATTAAGTGCATTGAGGGATAACCGGTTCCCCCAAAAAGGCATAGTGTATGTCTGCCATGCAAGTAGCTTTGAAATCCTCTTTAGAAATAGGTTGTTTATACAAACGAAGTCGATACCCATTTACTAATAATGGTGTTCTAGAACCATCAATCGTTAGGAGTCTAACTGTTCCATTTGGAAAAATAGTATCTACTTCATAAGGTCCTAAATGAGTGTCTAGTATCGTTATCTAGTATCGTTATGTCTTAAATGAGTTGAATGGGAATCTCGAATATTGTGGTGGTAAAGAGAGCATTGTCTCCTTCGGGAGATCAGCTTCAATTATACAAAGTTCATCAAATATGGTCAGAGGCGATTATGTCTTAAATGAGTTGAATGGGAAGCTCGAATATTGTGGTAGTGAAGAGAGCATTGTCCCAGAGACTTCAGAGTGGGGATAAGTGTAGACCAGTAAGATATATGTGACATATGAATTGTAATTTGTCGTTTTTGTATTAATATATATAATAATGTAATGTAAGCGTTGAAGAGGGGACTTGGAATAATGCTTACATTAGTATATAGGTAAGATTAGTTTGTTGGTTGTTGAGTTTTGTTGAGAGATTTTCTCAACAAGCATCTTTGTTTGGAATCTGTTGGATCTCACGAGCACTATTTATGGGGCTTGCTTTGAATGATATATATGAATTTATGTGAGTGAATCTATACACCATATCTGCTCGTGTCTCCTCTAACTTTTAATTGTTTTATGAGTTGTGATTAACATAAATTATGATTAGCCTTAATCTAATTGAGAAATTGATTACATATTACAAATTAATCAATACATTTGTTCTTTACTAGATTACAAAGCTATTTTTGGAAATTAATACATTTGTTCTGATCTAAATTACAAAGCTATTTTTGAAAATTAATACATTGATAGTGATACATCCTTGACCTTTCCGAGGAGTAAAGTGCAAATTACTAAATGTACATATTCAAATCAATAAAATAAAATGTAATTTAAAATATAAATATATGCTAAATGTCCATACTCAAACCAATACTCAGGCTCCTTCTATGGGCAGGGGATGCCAATGTAGTTTTATATGAAAGAGTTGCATGCATGAGTGTTGGAGTAAGGGCAGAGTTGAATATATGAAATACTCTGTTTAATGCTCATAATTGGTAAATATATATAAATATACAATTAACAAAGTAGCTGGTGAATGATACATGGAAGTCGACTTAATGGGTGGAATGAATAAAAAAAGGAAGAGAACTTAGTCATATTTGACGACCGCCCTTGGTCATGCTCATCGTGATTTGGAATCGAGTACAAGTATAACCCAATACACATTTTTCTATAATCGCACATAAAATTTGCCACGGTATCACAAACAAAACAAATCCTTTGACAGTCTAAATTGTAAGTGAAACTACTTGTAATGTCACAGTTGCTTTTAGGTTGTCAGGATGGGAGGCAAACGTTCAGATTGCCTGCCCAGAACAGGAGCCGTCGTGTCAGAGAAATTTGGAAAGGCGGGCAACTCACCCACATTTCCATCATTTGTTACGAGGACAGGATAAGTCAACAAGTGGGCAGGTAAGTCCTCATACAACTCTTCACTCGCATATGACTCCCAGTTCTTTTGGGTGATGGCATTCACCTTCCTCATGCAATCTAGGGTTTGAGGTTGAAGAAAGAGCTTGTCTAGCATGCCCATGTGCTCATACCACAGCGACATTCTGAAGCAGTGGATCTGCCCTCTGTCTGCTTTCCTAGCTGTCCTTAAGTAATGGGGCTGGTATGCTCCCATTGCTATTTCAGAATCTCTTCCCCCATCCATAAAGTGCTGGTTGATATTTGCAGATCCAACAATGATATACTCATCATCCACTGCGTGTCACACAAAAAAGAGGAGATACAACAAGTAATTAAAATAATTTGAGATGGATGAGATGATACACGTAATTAAAATAATTTGAGATGGATGAGATGATACAACAAGTAAAAAAAAGAAGAAGAGGAGATACAACAAGTAATTAAAATAATTTGAGATGGATGAGATGATACACGTAATCAAAATAATTTGAGATGGATGAGATGATACAACAAGTAAAAAAAAAAAATTGAGATGGATGAGATGATACAACAAGTAATAAAAATAATTTGAGATGGATGAGATGATACAAGTAATAAAAATACAAAGTACGGAATTAGTGTGTAACTTACCTATCATCATCTTGGAATGAACATAGATCATGAAGCGTCTTTTGTTTTGAGCTCTCTTGTAGTGTGTATCATCTTCATCGGGGCTTTGCGGGGGCACGTACTCACCTCCCAATTTCTTTTCCCGGTTGGCCAAGCAGAAAAAGGTGAGATAATCACGTGGGTTCACATCGTCCATTTGTTTTGCTCTGAGGGCGCATGCAATATCGAGATACATCATCTCCATTGTTTTTCTTTGCCAATGCAATATTGCCTGCACTGATGCGCTGTCCGGGATTCCCTCGGGCCACATGGGCACCACAATGTAGACGGAGAACCTTTCCTCGGCCTGGATCTTGCTCACAATTTTGAGAGACAATTCCTTGGGAATAAGATGAAGAGCTCCGATGTCTGCCAAATCCATGTGTGGGCCATCTGGCTTCCAACAAAAGGAGCTCCCAAGGAAGTATTGATTCTCGATGTAGATGAAGTTGTTGGCCCGGCGGATGGCATTGATGTACGCATCCTGAATGCTCCTATCCACGATCACGTCCTTCCCACTCACCAACCCAGCCTTCGCTGCTTCCTCTGGCCTCTCTGGAAATCCAAAAGCAGTGCCCCCATCGATGGATCGAAATACCTGAACATTCCACGATTCCACATCATTATCAGATGTCACAGGGGTTGGAGGACAAATGTATTTCTCTTTCTCACTGCCTTCTAAAACATTTTGATTTGCCTCGCCTTGCTTCTTCCACCGCTGCTCGAATTTAGAGAGAATGTCCCATGCGACGGGGCCCTCCAACTTGGAATGTATGTCATGCCAAGGCTCCCTGGGGCCACCCTTGTCAATGCAGGCACCAGGGAAATTGGGTTGATGGAAATCGCCACTATGTTCGGAACCATGTTGTAGGGTCCTGAATAGAGAATGGGAGGGCGTGTCATACCTTCCATCGCAGAGATCAATACCTCCTACAAACGCCACAATTGGTCGCCGCCTCTCCCAAGAATTGGAATTGGAAGGCACACGATCCACATCCACGATGGTTAGTGGACCTTAACTTGGTCCACTAACCATCATCTAATCTGCAAAGTTCGCTGGTCGAGTATGAAAACTGGTTCGGACATTACTGTTCCCTTGACCGAAACCTGCAAATGACCAAATTCAATAACATGCGGAGGATCTAAAATATAATGACGCAAAACATAAATATGAAACACATCATGCATACCTGCTAAAGATGGAGGTAAAGCAAGCCTATATACCACCAACCCTTTCCTTTCTAAGATTTCAAAAGGTCTCACAAACCGTAGAGACAATTTTTCTCCCATTCCAAATCTTATAGAGCTTATTTTGGGGCCTTACTCTTAGGAACACCCTATCTCGTAATTCATAACTTCGGTCTACCTGATGAGCATAAACATAGCTCTTTTGTCGATCTTGCACTTCCTTTAGCCTCTCCCTAATCATAGTCATTTGTTCTTCCATATCTTGCACTACTTTTGGTCCTATTAATACTCGGTCCTCTAGTCGGTCCCAATTGAGAGGTGTTCTGCAAAGTCTTTCGTATAAGAACTCAAATGGTGCCATCTTGATGGAACTCTGATAACTATTACTGTAAGTAAATTCCATGAGGGGTATGAACTCCTCCCATCTCTTTTGTTGCTTCTTCACATACATCCGAAGCATGTCTTCGAGGAATTGATTAGGCCTTTCTGTCTGCCCATCTGTCTTAGGGTGATAAACAATGCTGAAGTTCAACTGGGTTCCCAAGGCTTCTTGGAAACTGGTCCAAAACCTTCCTGTAAACACTGCTCCCTATCAGATATGATCTTCCTAGGGACTCCATGCAATCTCATAATCTCATCAATAAAAACTTTGGCTATCTCCGTTGCCCTTTATGTAGTCTTAACTAGTATAAAATGGGCACTCTTGGTCAACATGTCTACCACTACAAATATGGAATCATGTCTTCCTGAGGTCATTGGTAGTCCCATAATGAAGTCCATTGATATAACTTCCCATTTAGATTTTGCTATCTTATGGGGTTGCAATAACCCTGCTGGATGTCTGTGTTCGGCTTTTACTCGTTGACACTCTAAGCATCTTGATACCAAGTTCACGATGTCTTTCTTCATCCCTTTCCAAAAGAAGAGTGGTTTCAGGTCAGCACTCATCTTCTTAACACTAGGGTGTGCCATGTATACTACGTGATGTGCTTCATTCAAGATTAATTGTTGTATATCTTCATTCGGTGGTACATATATCCTTCCCCGAAATCGTAGTAGCCCATCATTATCAAGGGAGTATTATTCATATTTTGGGACCCTCATTTCATCCTCCCTCAAACTTTTGCTAACCTCTTGATACCAAGTATCTTTAAATTGTAAATCAAGCAGTTTCTCCCTCAAATTTGTCTTTAAGGGAATCACTGAAAATATCTTAGGTCTCCTACTTAAAGCATTAGCCACCCTATTTACCGTTCCTTTTATGTAAGTGATATCAAAATCATATTCACTAATTAGCTCATACCAACGTCTTTGTCTTGTATTTAAGTGGTCTTGAGTGAATATGTGTTGTAGCCCACAATGGTCAGTCCTAAGATCAAACTTCCTTCCTAGAAGGTAGTGTCTCCAAACCTTTAGTGCATAAAAAATTGCTTCCATTTCTAAATAATGGGTTGCGTAGTTTTCTTCGTGGGTTCTAAGTTTCCTTGATGCATAAGCTATTACTCTTCCTTCTTGTATCAACACACAACCCAACCCTTCCTTGGAGGCATCAATGCAAACCAAAAATTCTTGTTGCATATCTGACACCTTCAAAATTGGTGTTGCCGTTAATAACACCTTTAACCTTTCGAATGCCTCTTCACATTTTTCAGTACAAATTAATTTCTTATTCTTTCTTTGGATCTTGGTAATGGGGCTTGCTATCTTTGAAAACCCTTCGAAAAATCTATGATAAAACCCTGTCATGCCTATGAAACTTCGTATTTCATGAACATTGCTTGGTGTTGGCCATTCCATGATGGCCTCGATCTTTATTGGGTCTAATACGATACCATCCCCAGAGATAATGTGCCCAAGATAATGAATCTTGGTTTGGTAAAAGGAACACTTTGAAAACTTCCCATATAATTGGTTTTCTCTAAGACATTGTAGAACTATCCTTAAGTGTTCTTCATGCTCTTCTACTAGAAAGTTGAGGTTGCCTTCAGAGAATTTGTAGGATATATATATATATATATATATATATATATATATATATATATATTTCAAAGGTTTTGGTGGAGTGTATTTTGGATTCCAATTATCTGATTTCTACTGGTACAGAAAGATTGAAATTCATTTCCGTATACAGATCTTCAGTGGCCTATCATACTGATATTGAAACTAATTCCGGTATGTTAGAAACATTGTAGTTGAACTAGATAAACAATGAATTGCTGCAAAAGTTATAGTATGAAGTTAATGATTATCTTATAGCAGTACTTGTTCTTAAAGATTGGTATGAAGATTCATCTGTTTGTGTTTGTGCATTTGAAACTTCTTTTTGATTGCAGGAAACAATATGAAATTGACTACTGAATGCCTATAGGTAGGAAAGACTTTGCCAAGAATTGGAATATGTAATAGTACTAAAGAGTCATTAATGCATTTGATTATAAATTTCCTAATCAAGTTGTAAAATAAGATGTCAGGAGTGTATGGCATTATTATAGCTATTATCTAAATTGATAAGCCATTAATTCAATAATTTATATTGCTGGAATTTAAAGCTGTGAAGCTACAACAACTCTTTTGCATTTAGGTCCCAACATATTAGGCCAAGTAAGGTGACGATAACATCTCACTGTGCAAGAATATAGAAAATAATCTTTTAATATAAAATCGAATAAGATTTCAAAGGAATTAAGATTTCAAAACATGTGCTTGATAAATTAAAAATGTTATTAATGCTATATATATATATATATATATATATATATATATAAAACTATTGAAAAAAAACAAAAAGCTTTTAAACTTATAGGAGAAAATAAAAAGCCCTTTACAATATTCCCAACTTCTTTTAAAACAAGGACCAAGAATAGGAGTAGTCTATAATGCGACTTTTTGGAGATTCCAATCATCCAAAAAGTGCATTATTCCGGCCACCGGCCTTTTCCTCTCCGTCTCCGTCACCTTGATGGTTCTGCTCTGGCAAAATGTGGACCCCGCGTACAAGCCGATCGCAATTGCGCCAACTCGATTTGAAAATTTCAGCCGAACCGGAGCATCCCCTGCTACCCCGCCCTTGCCAGAGCAGAACCATCGACTGAGCAAACCCCGTCTTTAATTCCCATCTGCTATCATCGACTGAGCCAGCTGTGAGTGCGTCTGGATGAAGTTTTCTTCTTCGGGGCTGCAGGATGGAAGGCAAATAATTGAGAGAAAAGAAATGGAAGACTATTATGGGCCTTGAGGTGCAAGACCCTAAAGAGAAAATCATATTTTCTAGTAAAGATTTAGTTTGGTCTGAAGTATACAAGACGAACATGAATATTGACCGCGTTGCAAAAATTCCTAAACTAAGAATTAATGATTTTATTCAAGGAGAGGAATCGAATCCAGATGCTCCATGTTCCTTCCAGCGTCGAAAAAGCAAAACTCCAAGCTCAAGGCCTAGTGCTGCCTTACTATGGGAACTGTAAGTATTTTAGAAAAGCCTTCTTTACATGTTGATATTAACAATGCTTTATCATTTGTCATATGTGTTGACATTTCAAAATTTATTTTGTAGTTATACTTGCTCATATGGCCCAGAGGACAAGAGAGAAGAATGGAAAACCAAACCAAGGCGTTCAATTGTCAAAAAGAGGGGTTGCCAATGCCATTTTATTATAAAGATCATGGTTCAAGATCCTGATGTTGCAATAATAACATACAACATGTATGATCATGAAGATGGGCAAGGATGGCCTTGTCATGGCAAACACGACACTTTTGGTGATGATGGTCCTCAGAGGAAGCCAAGACTTTCAAGAGACATGATTTCTTATTTAGAAAGTTGTTTTTTCCTTCAAGTGCCAATTGACTCTGTTTGTAAAATGCATATTAAGAAATATGTTGACATACATCCCACAGCTCAGGTTAGGGATTTTTTCTTACGCAGAAAAGATGTTGTAAACATCTATAATCGTCTGACAAAAGAAAATTACCAACTGCATAGCAAAGACGAAATGAGTGTGAATCTCTGGTATGAAAAACACCATAATGATTTCTTCTTCTATCAGAAACCCAATGGTGGAGATATCCCTTTTATCGCTGGAATACAAACAAAATGGATGTTGGAAACTATGGTCAAGTTATCCCATAATAGCTTGATAGCTATGGACTCAACATTTAGTACAAATAAATATGGAGTGAGTATATTTGCAATGATAGCCTTAATGAATCGTCTTGGTTATAATGATTCAATATGATTATTGACTTAAAATTAACTTCATTTTTTTTAATATGACAGTATCAGTTGTACACGCTTGCGGTGTTTGATGAGCAACAAAGTGGGGTTCCAGTCGCATGGGTGGTGATGTCACGTAATACATCACAAGATATAGCAGTATGGCTGGAGCACCTCATGCATAGGTGTTTTCAGCTTCATCCTGATTGGAAGGTCAATGCCTTCATGGTTGATGATGTTATGGCTGAAATCATTGCTTTGAGGTAACATCAATATTCTTATTTGACATTGCAAGTTGCATTCATTCTAAATATTTCTCACTTAAAATGAATTAAATTTGGCAGGAGAATCACCAGATGTGAAGTGATCTTGTGTATTTGGCATGTAAGGAGGGCATGGCTAAAGAATGTTAATCGGTTGGCCAGCAGTTTAGAAAAAGCAAAAGAGATGTTCAATGAACTTGGTTATATCATGAAAAATGTTTCTAATGATGAAGTGGATAATGCAATCAATGGTTTTTTCACCAAATTTGCAACCGAGGAGAAGTTTTTGGACTATTTCCACAAGAATTGGGTTGCTGGTGAAAAGATGCGTAAGTTTGCATACTATTTTTTTTAGTTCATACATTTTTTATTTTATAACGACAAGATATATTTACTAGTTCAATTTTTACATTTAGGGATGTGGGTTAAAGGCTGCCGAGATTTTCCTCATGCAAATCAGGAGACAAATAATGTTGTGGAGTCATACCACGGTTATCTCAAGACAACCTTTCTATGTGATAGACGAAAGAAATGTTCTCGTAGGATGGATTGGCTATTCTATACTCTAATAAAAAATGTTGAGCCATGTTATCGATTCAAGGAAATTCTGAAAAAAGAAGGATATTTGAACAACCACAAGAAAGAGATGCAGCTTGAATCATCAATGGAAAAGGCTAGAAGAATTCCAGACAGTGATTGCAGGCCTCATGAGAGCATATCTCACGCTTATTGGGTGAGGAGTCAAAGTAAACCTAATAAGCAATATCTTATCATATGGCATCGCACAAATTTTATCACTTGTGATTGCCCATGGTCTATTCGTGGAAACATTTGCAAGCATGCCATAAAGGTAGATTGGTTACATTCCTCCTTAATGGATTCAAACCCTTTATTGGATCTTGATACCACACCTAATACATTGAATTCCCCTCCTGAGATAAGTATAGAGGCACCAAACCTTGATGCAGATACTAGCACAACTATTTTGGATGATGAAAATGTTGAAGACCTTAATTTGTTGAGAAAGGAGTTGTTTGGCTATCTAGACCTGTTTCGAAATAGTCCTCCTTCTACTGTGAGCAAGACAAAACAATTAATTGATTTGGCTAAAAAATTTGTGGATGATGTTAATGATCTTCATATTATGGATTATGACTTCACCCTTGGGTTGGGTGCTTATGAGTCATCTTTAAAGAGGAAGAAGAGTTTCCTTAGTCCTAAGAAGAAAAATAAAAGAAGCAAAAAAATGCCAGCTTGGATATTGATTTGAATGTCCCTGCATCTGAAGATGAACCATTTCAATTTCAACACCTTAATAAGCGTGGTCATCCTCGCTCTAACAATGCATCCTCTACTGTCCCAAGTAAGTTCTATAGAGAGATTTATGATATGTGTTTTCTCTTAACTATGTGCATTGGTTGTTGTTGATGTAGTTAATGTAGTGTTTGAATGTTTGCAGGGGTGCACTATCCAAATATTGTGCCTTCACTTGAAGCACGTAGACAGAAGAACCATCACTCTATTTATCACATGAGTCAAGGTGAATTTGATGGGACACCTAATGATGTAGTCTATATTCTGATGCCTCTATAAATTAGCATCATATTATTTGCTCTGATGGAAATTACATTGTTATCTTACAGATACAACATCTTCTTCAATGGATCGCCCTCCATCCAAACATGATTGGCTCATTGACAACACCCAAATTGGTCATTTTCCAGGTTTGTTGCTATGTCATTTCTCTTATCTGTGTGCACTGGTTGTTGTTGATGTTGTTAATGCAGTGTTTGAATGTTTGTAGGGGTGCACCATCCCAATAATATACCTTCACTTGAAGCACATAGACAGAAGCATCATCCCTCTATTTATCACATCAGTCAAGGTGCATTTGACAAGACACCTAATTGATGTAGTTTGTATTATGATGCCTTTATAAATTAACATCATATTATTTGCTCTGATGGAAATTACATTGTTATGTTACATATACAATAGCTTCTTCAATGGATCTCCCTCCATCCGAACATGATTGGCTCATTGACAACACCCAAATTGGTCATTTTCCAGGTTTGTTGTTATGCTTTTTCTCTTATCTGTGTGCACTGGTTGTTGTTGATGTTGTTAATTTAGTTTTTGAATATTTGCAGGGGTGCACCATCCCCATATTGTGCCTTCACTTGAAGCATGTAGACAGAAAAACCATCGCTCTATTGATCACATGAGTCAAGGTGCATTTAATGGGATCCCTAATTGATATAGTTTGTATTTTGATCCCTGTATTAATTCACATGATATTATTTGGTCTGATGGAAATTGCATTGTTATCTTACATATACAAAAACTTCTTCAATGGATCAACCTCCATCCGAACAAGATTGGCTCATTGACAACACCCAAATTGGTGATTTTCCAAGTTTGTTTCCATGTTTATGCTCTTAGTTTGCTCTTAAATTGTGTAGTGGTTGTTGTTGCCGTTGTTAATATGGTGTCTAAATGTTTGCATATTGACCCAGGACATAGAATAAACCAGCAGGGCTGAGGAAAAGACATAAAGGTTAACCAACTTGTAGGCTTCTCCAACAAGTTGTCAGAGAAAATCCAGCTTCTTCTTCTTTAATCTCCCATATACCAGCATTCGTGTCATGAATGTCATTGCAGTTGATGATGCTAGGTTGTTGAGGATTCTTGGTGTAGTGACCAGCTTTTGTTAGGTGTGATTCTTATATATGAGGAGTTGGTTGTTAGGGTTTTCTTGGTTTCACTGGCTAGGGTTTGAAATTGTTCCAACTTGTGATAAGTTGCAAGTATGTACATGTACTTCATCTTTTCTATATAAATAAAGTGTTCAATGGTCCAATAATCAAGTACTTACATATTTGATTATGAGCTTGTTTTCTCTTTCTTCATTGGATAATTTCCAACACTTTTTTTTATAATGACAATTTCACATGACAGAATGCAATAAATCATTATATACAACAAACACTGCAATGCCTCTTGCACCTGAAGCACTTCTTATATAAAAGGGAAGTAGCTGATATGTATGGTATATGTAGACTTGAAGATGTGTCTCTTTGACAACACTTGTTTTTATTTTTGGTTTAAAAATAAATCAACTTTACCAATACATTTGTTAATGGTTATTGTTGTGCATGCTCATATTTCTTCAAAATGGAGTTCTTCTTTGGTATTTTCTAAAATAAAATTCACGTGTCTATACTAAAACGAGTTGTTGGACCTGTACATAATTTCTGGGCAGATTCAAACATTTGAAGGTGACATATGCATACTCCTATGTATGCATTGTCCATGTGGAAGGTGCTGATACTATTGATATTTTATCTTAATTAAAGCAACACTTATATGTATTCATATATCTCTTATTTGCTCGCTGATATTTCTCAATCTATCCCACAATTGTTGGCTGCCCCATGGGTTATCAGTGGTATGTGTATTTTCATCTTTAATAAAAGTGATCTTGGCATGTTCAAAAATATTGCTACCATATGGATTTTATGTTATTTGTGTTATATTGAAGTCTCTTTGGCATATATGTTCATTGTACCTTCCTATTTGCAGATAAAAGCTCAAACAGTCACCTACAACAGTATGCAAACCAACACTTTGACAAAATATCAAAATGGCTAGAATTGTATAAACATATAATATCAGTGGTCATATTTCTTTAGGATGTAGTTTTTTTTTGGTATTTTCTAAAATAAAATCCATGTGTCTATACTAAAACAAGTTGTTGGAAAACGTTCTGCAAAGCAGAACCTGTGTTAAATAATTGAGCTCAAAGCAATTGTCTATACTAAAACAAGTTGTTGGAAAGTGTTCTGCAAAGCAGAACCTGTGTTAAATAATTGAGCTCAAAGCAATTGGTTTAGAATAAGAAACATTCTAGGTGTTATTTGATAAAAGGGAAAGCATGTGCATTCAATTGTTTAAAATAGTTTCCAAAAGTAGACAATGACATCGATGAAGATGAACACAAAGAAAATGTAAGACAGCAAGACTTAGGAAATCAAAATTAAGCATTCAAATAGGTACATCTAAAATTGTTGATATTTGATTTGGTGATCCTCTCACAATGACTTGTTCAAGGTATGGTACAAAGATTCCTATCCATATTCCCCCTGTTTGGGCTTGGGTGTTTCTTGGCTTCAAAAAAAAGTGAAAACTAGTTGAAGGAACTTTTGAGTGATGGATCAACTTCTTTGTTATATGCTCTCAAGCATTAACAGGATTGTTTTAAATATTTTAACGTCTTTTCAATGACCTCTCATTGCTTAATATATAAATCATATTAATGGTTTCCATGCACTAATAGTTGGTTCTAGTTCATCTCACACATGGTAAATACTTGTGACGGGATTCCTTAGCATGCTCTGTGTTAGAAAATTCAATATTAACAAACTAGAGCTTTCAGTGATTAACCTCGTTAGTCAATAGAAAGGAACATTGGAGGGCACAGTATCTGATAAAGGGTTTAAAATAATCAGAGGACTGGTAGGTCTTTACCAAAGCATGAATACCATAACTTGATCTTATTTTGAACTTTCGTTATAGCTGTCATGGGTTATAGTGTATTAGAATTGCAGTCTTAAAAAACTCTATTATGCAGATGTTGAATATTTGATCAAACTATACACAATTTTTATTTGGAAGAGTTTATAACTGCATTTTTGTTTTGCTGCAATTTATTATGGGTTCAGAATACAAGTTTTATCTTGTTTAGATTCAGCCGTTGGTTCCAGATAGCAATTTCTGTGCTGGATGGTGGTACTTACAGTGTCTAATAGATAAATTCTTGACTAATGGTTGTCTGATTATGTGCTCCTAATTTTCAAGAACACGGTTATGGTTTTTCCACTTCTATTATGGTTCCAAGAAGTTTGCTTAGCATTATGAATTGTGATATTCTAAGAGGTTTGCCTGGTCATTTTAGAAGTAGTTAGTTTCTTTCTTTTCATAGTCTCCCTGATCCTCTATTCACTGCATATTCCTTAAAATTCAGTCACTCCTGCAAGAATCTCGCGTGTGTGTGTATGTATATATATATATATATATATATATATGGTCTTCTGTTGACATAGACTTTATATTGGCCACTTGATGAGTTAGTTTATGAGTGACTGGGCTGCAGGGCCTAAAGAAAATAATAACATGAACAAGTTAATGGATTCCATGGTTAAAGATATGGAGGAGGACACATCGAATTCAGTCTCTGCTATTAAATTACAACCCCCTTCACAAGCGAGAACCTGCAATTCACAAGAGGCTTTTGTGTTTCAAACTTATAAAACTTGGCAAATGAACCACATAGAAAAAAGTATCTTGTAATAGTGGGTCTCATGATAATCCTGGGAATAGCTATTGGGACTGCTTTTGTGGAAAGCCTCTATGAATATAGAGTGAAGTTTTTGAATTATGGTGATGTGTATTCCAGGATGTGGGAGGGTCCTCTTTTGATCATCATGTATACTTTTGTGGTGCTTATTGATGCCATGATGAGCTGCATCTTCTATTTCACTTGCAAATGTTCAAGTTTGGAAAGCTTTGACAGCCATTCTCTGTTGGAACAAACCACCACTTTTTCTGGATCGATGGAGCAAGCTAATGTGAATGATATCTCCCGATCAAAGCTATTGGTGGGAAGCTAGTGGATCGACTACACTGCAGAGAGGATGAAAGCTGTTGTGCATTATTTATTACCCTTAAGAACTTCAGGGAAGGGACATCTCTGTCAGGCAGATAATAGGTATTCTTTGGTTGCGGCTATCACATTAGATGCTGGCATGACTTTCGTTTAACATGCTGTAGCCATATTCTGTGACCCTGTTACTGAATTGATGAACAGTCAATTTTACATTATCTAGTCCACATCATATATTATGTGTTTGCCAGCCAAAACCGCCATATTATTCCTTCCAATTTTGTAATTGCATTTGCTGCCAACATTATTTATGCAGATAAATCTGTTCTTTTAATAAATCATTCAATGACATCATTCATATCCTAGCTCAGTGAGCTGGTGCCATTGTTAGTACAAATAGAGGGAGAAAGAAAACATGTTCATTTCATCGCTTACTCCTCTAGTTTGTGTGTTGCCATTGTATTCTGAAATGGAAAGCGTTCTCAGTAATATTTTGAGAATGTTAATACTGCCTGTGCAAGTTTATGTAGCTCTATTGTTGAATGAATTCATTGTCGGACTCTCTGAATATCCAGGGCATCGGTTTGAATTGCTACCATCTTTCCTCTCTGAAGAAGTTGTGCAAATTTTTTAAGAGTCCTTGAGAAGCATGGGAGTACCGAGTGCTATGCCTGAAACAAAGGGTCTTTCACATGAAGAAATTGAAGGGAATTTTAGCATTAATTTTTGAAAGAAGGATAACCCAAAAGTTTCTTCAAATAAAAGAACCCTAAAAACAATGGTGTTGCAAGCTAGCTCTTAGACAGGAAAATGTAGCTGTCTACATGTGAAGTAATTTGATGTAGGCTACAGTGTCCTAAGAATCATTTTGGCAAATTTGCAGAGGGAGCCTTTTATGTAACATGTATTGAATCAAGCAAAAAACTAGTAAATCCTTTTATTGATCCAAAAAAAAGAAAATACTGCACTTGTAATGACAAAAAATAGAAAATGTTAATGTTAATAATGCATTCCTTTTTGTCTGTTTGAATGTCACGGCTCAATTCAAACCTGGACGACTCCGAATTATAAGTTGGCCCAATGCTATGTAATTCACAAGCGAAAATTCAATAACCTAGTAGTTGAGAGTCGAAACGGAACGTCATTCAACCCAGATTCAAACTTACGAGACCCTGAAATTCTTTTCCCTTCTTTAATTAAGGTTATGACATAGAATTCATAATGAAATTGTGATTTCTTAAGAGAAAATTCACTGTTAAACTAAATAGAATAGAATTCATAATCAGCATAAATTTTTAAAAAGCAGTGCATTCTTTTGAAAAGATGTTTAGGAAAAAAACACACTGTAATTTAGTTATTTCCTAACTAAATTACCTCATAATGGTTTCTCCGGTGGTTTTTTTAAAGACAAAAACTGCGATTTAGGTCATCAACTATGGCATACATGCCTTTCATTGAATAATTCTAGCCTTTCTATTTCTTCTGTAAAACCAGCATAAAGAAGTATAAAACAGGACACACAGCAATAAATTCGTTCTAAAAAACAGACAAATGGTAAGTGCAATAAACTGGGTCTAAATTCCAAATGAATCCAACACATTTCATTAACCAATATTATCCAACTCGTGAACACTGAAAGCTATAAACAGATCCACCATTGTGACCATTAATGTCGATATTACAAACGATGGACGCCTGAACACGGTGAGCAAGAGCATTCAGAATCTTTATACGACCTTGGACATGTATTTTGCAGCCTATTGGTACAACAAGAATACTGGAGTCAGGTTCAAGAGGGTTAATATCACTAGGATTTGAATTACGGGGAAGGAGAGAAAATGGGCCAACCACAATAGTTGCAGACAAGTGCTGCGTTTCTCCACTCATAATTTGCCCGAGCGGTATGTACATGGATGCAATCTGGTTGCCATAGTAAAACAACTCGATATTGCTTCTGTGAGTGTAATTGAGGGTTGCAATGTTTGGGTTCTTGACTGCAACAAACACTGAGATGGTGATATTGATTCTGCTGTGCTCTAAATCTGAATAGTCTGAGATGTAGAGGCTTTGTACCTGCACTCCAGTTAAAGTAATTGCTGGGGAGGTGGCCTTCAACACGGTCAAGAAGAGAATCAGCACCCCTATAACAATGAATATCATCGCTAGCAGACAACAAATGAAGTTTCCCCTGAATTGTGATGAGCCCTTTTTAGGTGCCATGCCATGCAGCCCCTCATCAGAGCCCGACCTGACTCAGTCGATGACAACAGACGGAAAATAAAGACGGGGTTCGCTCAGTCGATGGTTCTGCTCTGGCAAGGGCGGGGTAGCAGGGGATGCTCCGGTTCGGCTGAAATTTTCAAATCGAGTTGGCGCAATTGCGATCGCCTTGTACGCGGGGTTGGCGGGGTTGAAACAGTCGGCGTGCGAGGTGAGGGTGACGGAGGTAACCGAGTTGACTTTCAGCGACGTGACGGAGAGGGAGAGGAAAAGGCCGGTGGCCGGAATAATGTACTTTTTGGATGATCGGAATCTCCAAAAAAATCGCATTATCTCAAAAAAAAAAAAAAAAAAAGTCGCATTATCTCCAAAAAAAAAAAAAAGTCTCATTATAGACTACTCCGTATCCAAATGCGGGCAATAAGGGTGGATGGAGAGAATATCATCGGGAGGGCAGACCGGGTACAGCGGGAGTGGAGCCGTTTGCGATCTCGAGAAGATAGATCTGATAGGGGTAGGTAAACCCAGTCCTCACCGAAGTGGATCTGGGCATAGAAACGCCATCATTTCCAAATATAGATCCAAACATGCTTGTATATTGTCAAATGACAATAAATGGAATATAATACCGTCACCACAGCTCAATGTGGTAAAAGCTCAGAACCCACCAAAAATCGGGCGAATCTTATTTCCAACCCCATTGAAACATAAATGCAGTCTGACATGCAGGGAGTATAGCAGTTTCTTTGCATTTATATTTCCTTCAAAATTGACTTTGACGTTTTAGCAGCAAGAAAACTGTTATTTCCCTTGCATGTTAGAAGCATTTATGTTTCAATGGGGTTGGAAATAGGATTTGCCCAAAAATCGAGGGTGGGAGAATAAAATATATCATGTGTGCTCATCACGTATTTATATCCCACCAACAACGTAATAAAAATGCCAGTGTACAAATATGTCCACCACCTTTGAAACAAGAGATATTGCGGCCGCCA
The DNA here is from genome assembly GCA_031772625.1 of Pinus tabuliformis. Classification (NCBI taxonomy): domain Eukaryota; kingdom Viridiplantae; phylum Streptophyta; class Pinopsida; order Pinales; family Pinaceae; genus Pinus; species Pinus tabuliformis. Next base: position 672,076,848 of record CM062820.1, on the reverse strand, counting down.
CCTCGAAAACGATTGAAATCAAATTCGCCCAGGATCGCTTGTTGCAGTGATAGATGTCATGTATTCAGCAGATCGAGGATCCAATTCAAATTATCCCAGAAAATAGAAATTTCAAATAGCTTGTCGGAAATTCCAATAGCGTCACCCCTGGCCGAGCCCAGATCAAGCAGGCGGTATCATGCCAGTCGGAAATGGAGTAGGGATAATGAAACAGTAAGACAACAGTTAAAATACTATTCACAACAATAGCACCCGTAACACTTCAACCACTTATGATAGCATCTAAAACCAAGCTCTTTGCATGGTCGTGAAATGTAAAAAAATCCTAACCATTTCTTCCACAGGAAATACAGCCTCGACTGGTTCTAGGGAACCTCGAGGTCAATGTCTTCTGTCAGATTTATGATCTTTAGAAGATGTTTCCACCCAAACATATGGCCTTCGGCGTCGATACTTGACATGTTCTATAAAGATAAGATTAAGAATGAATAGAGCTACGAACAGGAGCAAAAAAAATTGAAATGTCTACAGAATAGGGTAATGAAACATCCCCTGAGACGAGTGGGATTCGATAAGCCGGTGAGAGGTCAACAATGTCAAGAAACAGAATCCTTTATATCTATAGTAAGCTATAAACCCTTATAAAATTCCCACCATATCAAAACCTGACTCTGACGATTGACCATATAAGGACAATAACAGGTATTAAGCCTATCAATATGAAGACCACAACAAAATATGCCAGTTTCCGAATTTGATATGTTCCCGCCAAGAACCCCCACAGTAAGCCACCGGCCCAAGGAATACTCGCAGTGTGATATTGCAATCCTTGTGTTTTACAGTCCCACACACTAAACAGTCTTACAGAAATTGTTGTCAGTATCAGAGCAGATAATGCATCACCTTAAGGTCACCATTATCGCTCACCAAAGTCCGGCGTTTGCTCGCCTACACTTGCGCGGAGGTTAACACTATTGCAACTGCTTTAGCGTACCTCCACACTTTATTTTAACTATCCAAGTTATGTGTCTAATTGTAATTACACAAGTCAACATTAATTGTAAAATTCATCTCATGAAAAATTTATTGCAATATTCCAAAACAACACAGGAAAAGAAGGCAACACCACCAAATCTGTGTGACTTATTCGTAAGCACGGTATTGTTATCAATAATCGCCTCAAAGTCTACCTATTCATCTCTTTACATTATATGCAACGATGTTGAACCTCCACATAGCAGCAACGATGCTCAAATGAACCAAGGAGAGCAGCATAGAATTGACACCTTCGAGCATGATTTCATGTGCCAAAACTTCACGAGGGTGTTAGTGAAAATATAATATAATAGGAAGCAAGAAATAGAGGTCCAAATCAATAAATAGTTTATTACAAATGTGGAAGATGAACATTAACTTGCCATAGGGGTGTCAAGGGTTACCTTTGCATAATTATATGAGGTGATGTTAAAGAGAGAGTCCATAGGGGTTGTCAGAATTTTAAAATTTTTTTGGAAAAAACCTGTGAACAGTTTTGAAACCAAAGTTTCGGACTAGCTTAGTGAGTCCATCATCACGGCAATGAGATCTGTACTTTGAGAAGAGAGAGCATGAAATTATGGAGCTTATTAATAGTTAATTGAAAATTTTTTACTGTTTTCTTTTTATTGTCGGCAAAACAGTAAAAAAAATTCAATTAACTATTAATAAGCTCCATAATTTCACGCTCTCTCTTCTCCAAGTACAGATCTCATTGCCCTTATGATGGACTCACTAAGCTAGTCCGAAACGTTGGTTTCAAATCTGTTCACAGGTTTTGGTTTCAAAAATGTTCACAGGTTTTTTCCAAAAAAAATTTAAAAATATATGAGATGATGTTGAAAAGGATGTATAAAGACCTATTGGAAAGAGATTAAGCTTAAAGAACGATTTACAAATCAAAAGGCTTAGATGAAAACTTAGACAATGCTTATAAGAAAGGCCATGATGTGCTATAAGATACTCTGTTCCTTTGTTGAATTATACTTCACCAAGCTCATTTACATTCAATTCTCGTGACATTCAAAGACATTTTTCAATGACCAAGTCAATGAGAAGATATGAAATAGTGGTGAGCTCAATGAGCATAATGCATTTAATGACAAATCCATCAATATTCTATGATCTAAAGGCCATATTCACATGTGAAGTTTTGCTTGCCAAAATGCATGCACACATGGAATTTGAAAATCATAGTGCACAAATTGATTAAGGTGAACAATTGTTTTTTATTTTCTTTTGATGAAATGTTGAAGGTTAAAAACATTCAAAGTTGCAAGAGGCTTATTAGAGGATTCTCCAAATCGCCCAAACAAAGAACCCCTTTCTCTCAAGCAGCCTGGAGAAAAGGTTGTATAAAGAATAGATCAAAGATGCATTTAAGGTGTGCCTGTGATGAGCTCACTCATGTTGAACCGAAATTGGCTAAGTCTAAGGTGGAAAATGTGGTTAAAGTACATGGTTGGATTTTAGGTAAAATAATTATTCAGCTTAAATAGTATTTTCCAAGAATGAGCAACTTGATTATTAGTTTTTGGTCTTAAAAAATGAGATGGGTCAAATGAAAGGAAAAAGATGAAGGGAAAAAGTTAGAAATAAGCTTAAAAATTATTTGAGAAGTAGCTTAAGGATTAGTTCAATTAGTCAAGTACTTTTGCTACTATTGAGCAATCATGGTTCAATTCTCTAGACACAGTCAAAATGATTAAATTGGTAGAAAGTGTTTCCTTCAGATAAACTATGTCAAACATCCATGTTACATGTAAGCTATGTCACTTTGAAGTTTGAAATTCCACGAATCTCAAAAAATTTAATATTCATAGGTTCCTCAAAACTGAACAGATTAAGCTATGTCACAGTGTCTCAACCTTTTAAGTTTGAAATTCCGAGAACCTCAAATTGATATTCATAGGTTCACCAAACCTGAACATATTCGAATCAACTCAAACTCGAAACTGAATAGATTAAGCTATGTTAAAGGTTAGCCGAACTCAAACCTTCAAGTTTGCAATTTAGAGAACTTCAAATTGATATTCATAGATTCACCAACCTTGAACATATTTGAATCAGCTCAAACTCGAAACTGAACAGATTAAGCTATGTTAGAGGTTAGCCGAACTCAAACCTGAAGGTTTGTAATTCAGAGAACCTCAAATTGATATTCATAGGTTCACCAAACCTGAACATATTCGAATTAGCTCAAATTCGAACCTCGGTAAGTAAATTTAAAATGTTTTTTTCAAGTTCAAAGAAAAAGTTTAGGGATTTCGAGATAAATACATCGGACCACAAACCGTCCTTCCGCACATGGTTTTTTCCTTCTTATTGAACTCCAACTTGAACCCTCTGTACATTATTATCAGTGATCATCAAAATATTAGGCTGCAAACCATCGCACCACACTAAGTCTTCTCCCTCCCAACACACTGCATAAATATTTCATTTCGATGCACTCCAACTTGAACCCTATCAACGTTATTAATAATGGTTGTTTTGCCGACATGCCCTCTCCCACACGAAGCCTCGAACCCTCATATCACTGTGCAACTGTGCCCTCGCTAGCTCAGGCTAGGAAGTTGGAACCCTAAGAGTCGGGTTTCTTACCACTAAAATAACCAATAAGAGCTAGTCTCCCTGGCTCAGAACTCCATCTAAGATCCAACCCATTTACACTAGAATCTTCTTAACACTGTTGCTAACTTGAATACATCCCTTCTTTTCTTTCTTTTTTAGAAAGACAAAGCCAAGCGCTACTGAACACTGCTCTGTCCTTTGAATCTTATGTATCCTTACCTCTCTTGTTTGCTCTTTTTTCTTTAATTGAAACAGAGTCAAGTGTGAAGAAGATTTCTTAGCTTGCTTTGAAGAGAATCTCCCACCACACCATGCCAGGAAACCCTAGATCTTTGTTGTTCCTCTCCTCAACCTAGGCCCTTTCTTTTATATATATATATATATATATATATATATATATATATATAACCATATTTATTTAAATAAATGTGGTTGAAATAGGCGACGCACAATTATATTATATTAGTTATGTTAAAATTACTAATTATTTTTGGATAAAAAATTAGCTAAAATTAAAGAATCAGTTAATTTTCAGTTTTGAGTTAAGTCTTATTTTGAGTAAAATCAAATTTAGTGTGTGGTTGCATGTCAAGTTATTTTAGGCGAGTAGTTAGTCAAACAAAATTTAAATACCCCTCACCAAGTTCATTGTAATCATCAAGTTTTCGTGTGATCAATTGAAAAGCCGCAGCTCGTATTACTCTGCGTGAATTATTTGTGTTATTTTGTGCCTTACCTCCTCTGTCTTTCCAACAAATTGGTTTTAGAGCAGAGAAAAGATCACAAAATCTGTAGTGACTACAAAACTAATAAAAAATAATCAAGTGAAAAAACGAATAATTTTTTTTATATTACGTTACAAAATTGTCACACTATTAAAAAAATGACAAATACCCCTGAGAGTCGAAATCTACACTTTATTAATACATAAACTACACAAATCTCTTGTTAAACTCCGAATCCATAAAAAATAATCCACACTCTATCAGTACATAAACTACGCAAATCTCGTGAAACTTCGAATACATCAAAATTCGAGTTTTCTACGCGGTTTATTAGTGTCCCGGGTGCACAAGCATCACAAGGGTCGAAATTTTCATTAAAAAAAACACGAAGGTCAAAAGCCTTCATGCCAATTGACTTTCAAAGACACACATGCTTTATTTGGACGTACATGAATTCATAAAGGTTTTCAAAGATTCGTAGAGTTTGGAAAGTTTTTGAAGTGTGATTTTAAAAGGTGTTTTTTATATTATAAATTATTGTTTAAAAAAAAAAAAACTTATACAAAAGAATTTTTTTGGGGTCATAAACGTGAGTCGAAGTGATTTATATGTTGTATCAAAGGTTTTTTTATATAAAAAAAAAATTGTAAAAGGTTTATTTATAAAAGTTTTGTAAAGTTTATAAAAGGAGATTTTTGTAAAGATAATTTTATGTAGTTTTATTTTATTTACAGAGAAAGATTATGATGTGTGGGCCATTAAAATGATGATCATATTAAAGGCTTATGATGTGTGGGATTATGCCCAGTTTGGGTTTCCAAAACCTAAGAATGAAGCAGAAGAATGAGTCTTCACTAATGCAGATAGGAATCTATGGAAGAAAGACAAAAAGAAGAATGCACAAGCGTTGCAACGTATTCAGCAAGGAGTGGATCAAGTAGTGTTCCAGAAAATTATGATCATGTCTTCAGTAAAGACAGGATGGGAGACATTGGCAACAAGCTATAAAGGTATGGCCAAAGTCAATATTGTTAAGTAGCAAAATACTATGAGAGATTTTGAAAGTTTGTAGATGAAAGAGACAGAGGACATCGATTCATTCATGAATTGGGTCATGACTATAGTAAATTAGTTAAAACTTTATGGTGAAGCTATTAAAGATCAAACAGTGGTTGAGAAGGTCCTCATATATTTGTTTACCGAATTTGATATTGTGGTAGCAGTCATAGAAGAAGCCAAGGATTTGGAATCATTGGCAGTTGATGAGTTGATGGGATCACTTCTATCCCATGAGGCAAGGATAGACAAAAATAAGGATTCCACTTTAGAACCGCTTTCAAAAGCTAAGTTTCTATTTCAAGAGACAGAAGATGAGGCAGAAGTAGATAGAGAGGCGGAAGACATGGTGGTTAGAGAGATGGTCGAGAAGAGCATGAGAATGAAAGTGGAAGCAACATCAGAAGCCTCAACAATAATCAAAGAGTTGAAAAATCAAAGGTGATATGTTATTATTGCAATAAATTTGATCATTATGCCCATGATTGCAGGAAGAGGATAGTTGATCAAGGAAACCAGAGAGCTAATGTCACTAGAGAGAGTACTAACTCCATGTTCCTAGCTTGCCATACCATGCATGAACCTTATGATAATGTTTGGCTATTAGACCGTGGTTGCAGTAACCACATGACAAGCAACAAGAATTTGGTTGCAAATTTTGATCAATCTATGAAGATAGAGCTAAATTTGGGGACTGACAAGACTGTGGATGTAGATGGCAAAGGAGTGGTCAACATTATGACCAAATGGGGGGAGCCGAAGACAATCTCAGATGTATATTATGTCACTGGTCTCAAACATAATTTGATAAGTGTTGTTCAATGGATGTAGAAAGGATACAGAATTACTTTTCAAGGACAAGATTGTGTTATTTATGACAAGCCCCCAAGTAAGCAACTGATAGAAAAGGTTCATATGACGAGGAATAAAATCTTTCCTCTAATGATGAATTACAGTGATCAAGTCAGTTCATTTACAGTTACATGTTCTAATGATGATTGGTTATGGAACTTTCAATTTGGACACTTGCACTTTTCTGGTTTAAGATTGTTGTAGCAGAAATAGATGGTTAGAGGATTACCTCCCATCAAAGAACCTGCTAATATTTGTGAGTGTTGCATCTTGGGAAAGCAACACCGTCAGAGTTTCCAAAGGGGGTTACATATAGAGCAAAGCAACCGCTTGAGTTGGTCCATACAGAGCTATGTGGACCTATGAGGACATAGTCGATAGGTGGAAGTTGTTACTTCCTTACTTTCATTGATGACTATAGCAGAAAGAATTATGTTTACTTCCTGAAGCATAAGTCTAAAACTTTTGCAAAGTTCAAAGAATTCAAAGCCTTAGCAAAGAACCATAGTGATCGTCAAATCAAGGTATTTAGGTTAGATTGTGGTGGAGAATATGATTCGAAGGCATTTCATGATTACTGCAAACAACATGGAATCAGAAGACAGTTTACAACCAGGTACACACCGCAGCAGAATGGTGTAGCAAAGAGAAAGAATAGGAAAATTATGAACATGGCAAGGAGCATGTTGAAAGGAAGAAACTTGTCTAATGAGTATTGGGTAGAAGCAATTGCATGTGTTGTTTATGTGATAAACAGATCTCCTACAAAGAGTGTGATGAACAAAGTACCAGAAGAAGCATGGTCAGGTATGTCTTGCAATGTATCTCATCTTAGAGTGTTTGGATGTGTAGCTTATGCACATGTGCCTAAAGAGCTAAGAGGTAAGTTGGATGATAAAAGTGAAAAATGCATATTTACTGGTTATAGTGAGCAGTCAAAAGCTTACAAATAAAATAACCCTATTACCAAGAACGCTATAATCATCAGAGATGCTATGTTCAAATAACAAAAGTCATGGAATGAGACTGTACACAAAACAGTTGATGCACAAGCACCACTGGTGGAAGAGGATGATGTAGCAAAAAATGAGTAGCAAAGATCAAAAGAGCGAACACCAAATAGAATCACTCCAGCAAGGACTCCATTAATTTCTTACCATCATGGATCTTCAAGCATAACAACAGATTTGAATTCTCCGAGCAGTCAATCAGGTGATGAATCAAGCAATGGTACGAGAAAGATGAGAAGTTTGAAAGATATTTAAGAGCATTTGGATGTTAGTTCAAATTTTGCATTGTTTTCATTCCAACCTTCTTTGTTTGAAGAAGCAAGCAAAGATGAAAATTGGGTGCAAGCCATGGATGAAGAAATTGAAGTTATTGAAAAGAATGATACATGGGATTTGGTTGATTTGCCAAAGGACAAAAATCTCATTGGTGTGAAATGGGTGTACAAGACAATGTTGAATGAGAAAGGTGAAATTGACATATTTAAAGCAAGAATTGTAGCAAAAGGATTCTCACAACAACCTGGAATGCATTTTGGAGAAACATTTTCTCCGGTAGCCAGATTAGATACTGTAAGAGCAATTCTAGCCACAACAACTCAAAACAAACGAAAATTATATCAAATGGATGTGCAATCAACCTTCTTGAATGGAATTCTAGAAGAAGAAATTTATGTGTAGTAGCCTCCAGGATATGAATTTGAAGGTAAAGAAGATAAAGTTTACAGGTTGAAGAAAACACTCCATGGAATCAAAAAAGCACTTAGAGCTTGGTATAACATAATTGACAGCTACATGATCAAGAATGGATTTTGCAGAAGCAACATTGAGCCTACCTTGTACGCAAAGGTAAATGAGCATGGACAGATTTTGATTGTTTGCTTATATGTTGATGACATGATTTTTATAGGTGATTTTGAATTGGATGAGTTTAAAGCAACCATGAAGAAAGAATTTGGGATGACATATCTCAGATTTATGAAATATTTTTTTGGCATAGAAGTTCAACAATATGAAAAAGGAATTTTTATTTTCCAAAATAATATGCCAAAAATTTGTTGAAAATATGCTGGATGGAAAATTGTAAACTTGGCCCTATGCTAGTTACACCAGGTACAAAGTTAAGTAAGGATGGTGAAGGATCAGATGTCAATCTAACTCTATTCAAAATATTGGTTCGAAGCCTCATGTATCTCACAGCTACAAGACCAGATATTATGCAAGGAGTGAGATTGATTTCCTGATTTATGGAGACTCCAAAAGACACGCATTGGAGAGCAGGAAAAAGAATTATGAGATACATAACAGGAACTAAAGATTGTGGCATAATGTATGCAAGCACATAGAAGAAGGATTTGATTGGATATACAGATAGTAATTTTGTAGGAAGTTTGGATGATAGGAAGAGCACTTCTGGTTATCTGTTCCATCTTGGTTCAAGTGTTATTTCATGGGCATCTAAGAAGCAGTCTATTGTGACACTATCATTAGCAGAAGCAAAATATGTAGCAACAACATCAGCAACATGTCAAGCAGTTTGGTTAAGAAGAGTATTTGATGGACTAAAGCATAAATAACAAGGATCAACAACAATATATTGTGACAACACCTCAACGATTACACTATCCAAGAATAGTGTGTTTCATCAAAAGAGAAAGCATATGATATTAGATATCATTTTATTAGAGAACTTGTGAGCAATGGAGAAGTCCATTTGAAGCGTTGTGAATTGAGTGATCAATTGGTTGATATATTTACTAAGTCATTAGCAAAATATGTGTTTGAATTTCATAGAAGAAACTTGGGTGATGTAAGTCGAGCTGAGACATAGACCAACATGCATGTTTGAGTTGTCATGAGTCGTGTCTTAGTTTAGCGGTCGTAATTAAGGGGGAGTGTTAAAATAGCTAATTACTTCCGCATGAAGAAGTTAGCTAAAATTAGAGAGTCAGTTAATTGAGTCAAGTTGAGTCAAGTCGTATTTTGAGTAAAGTCGAATTTAGTGTGTGGTTACATGTCAAGTTATTTTAGGCGAGTCACTAGTCGAAAAAGGTTTAAATACCCCTCACCGGGTTCATTGTAATCATCAAGTTTTTGTGTGATCAATTGAAAAGCTGCAGCTCGCATTATTGTGTGTGAATTATTTGTGTTATTTTGCGCCTTACCTCCTCTATCTTTCCAACAAGTAAATGTTGTTGATTGAAAAACAGAGATAGACATTAAAGATATTGATTTAATATTCATAATATTGATATCAACATAGATAAATATATAATAATAATAAGAACATTGTAAAATAATTATTATATTATAAAATATCAATTAACGCTTGATTTTAGACTTTTGTGATCCATATTGATTTTGATAATGTCTTTCGGATTAATCACATCATAAGTTGTTGATCGACGTTTCGAACCATCTAATATGATTCATCCTTAGGAAAAAGGTGAAAAATCTAATCAATTAGAATGTTTAAATAGCTAGTTGTTAGGAATTAGTCGTTAAAAGTTAATTGTGGAATAAAATTATATATTTATTATTATTATTATCACTTTGATTTGTTTTATTTTATTTTATTTTATTTTATTTTTAATTCAAATCAATTAAATTAAATTAATAATAATGGAATAAGAAATGTATATTCATAATTAAAAATAAGATTAATCTATTTTTATCAAATATTTTTTAAATAAGATTAAAAATATTCAACCAAATTAGTTTTAAATGTTATTATATTAAAATATTGGAAAATATTCTAAAAGGAAAGTCCAAAAGGATATATATATATATATATATATATATATATATATATATATATATATATATAACATTTTACAAAGAAATGGCAGGGATCCAACTTCTACTTAACTTCCAATCATCGCCCATGTTAAGATTAATAACATGTTTTTCAATTTCAATGACCTCTCTAAGCTTCCTATGATGGAAGTGATCAACCCTAGCAATGACTTGAGAATCCTCAATGCAGACATGGTGTTTGGATTTCACCGCATGTTCAACTAAAGTTGAGGAACGGGAACGCTTGTGCTTAATATCTATTGCATGTTCTTGGATTCTTTGGATAATGGAGCGACCAATTTCCCAGTGTAGGGAATCCCACAAGAAAAAGAGATGGAGTAGACCCCTTAAATGTCTTTAGGGTTTACAAGGTCTTTGACACACCTAAGAGAATCTCTAATGGTATTAAGGGGTTTGAAGGTAGCAGAAACTTTGTTCTTTTTGAGAATATAAAAAATCTTATTGGTGGTCCCTTGGATAAACGGAAGCTGAACACTGGAGATTATAGTATTAAGGGGTTTGAAGGTAGCAGAAACTTTGTTCTTTTTGAGAATATAAAAAATCTTATTGGTGGTCCCTTGGATAAACGGAAGCTGAACACTGGAGATTATATCATCACGAAAATGTTTAACCCTTGATTCTTTTCTAGCCCTTTGAAAAGCTTGAGGATGAACTACATTAGATGGTTCGAAACTTCGACCAGTAACTTATGATGTAATTAATCTGAAAGACATTATCAATATTAATTAATATAATAATAATTAATTACATCATTATTATTATTATTATTATTAAAGTTAATAATTAATTAATTAATTATATTAATTAATAATTAATTATGAATAATTAATAGGGCTTATATACCTTGAGTTTTTAATATTAATTTTAAGGTGGTGATTGTTGTTGTTGTGGAATTAAGAGAATCAAGGAATGTGTATTATAAACCCTAGAGATTATTTAATAATAATATTATAATTTTTATTTTAATAATACTAATAAAACCCATGACATTAATATTATAAAACTAAGGGATCAATTAATTACTAATAACTAATGGTTAATTAACATTAATAATTAATTAATTTTTAACTTGATTAATATTAATTAAGATAATTTAATTATTAACTAAATTAATATTAATTAATCAATACTCATTTACCTTATTAATTATTAATAATTAATAAATGTTTAATTTATTAAAAATTATTAATTAATTAATAGTTAATTCATTAAATAACAAATTAGAAATCCTTAATTAATATTAACTTGAACAATATTATTAACTTTATTATTATTATTATTAATCAAGTTAATAATCAATAATTATTATTAATTAATTAATACATTACGTTAATTATAAAAATTAACTAATTATTTTTAAATATAATAAATTATGAATAATGAATAATTATAACATATAACTATTAATAAAGTAAAAAATTATTAAATTATTAATAAGTCAAAATTAATAAATTAATTATATTTAATAATTTATTAATAATAAATTATATTTAATAATTAATAGTTAGTTATATTTAATATTTAATTAGGCCGATAGGCCTTCCTATGAGTGAGACTTTCGTCGTCTTTTTCCTTCAGAGGTTGACACCTGGCGTCCTTCAGTGACGAGAGTACGTCTGACATCTGTGCACAATGTTTTATTTCTGAGGTTGACACCTGGTCTGTGCGCAGTGTTTTAGGGCCACCCTTATGCTCTGTACTGACATCTGTGCACATTTTCCTGATATTCATCATGGTCTTCCTCCTTCAGTTACTCGTCATGGCCCCGGAACATGGCGGAACATGGCCTTCATTTCTGTTATGGGCGGAGGGTTGTTATGGAAGTAAGGGGTTCATAATTATGCTTTCCATATTTTGATGTATTCCCAAACATGGTGGCAGGGACCAACCCACGTTCTCATCACGACTGAGTCTTTGCGATTTGTTTATGAGCATCCTGGAACTCTGCCGCAATGGTTAGCCAGGTAGGTTTTGTTCAATCTTGGATGTTGTTTAGCAGTTAAACCAGGTAGGTTTTGTTCAATGTTGGATGTTGTTTAACAGTTAAGCAGGTAGGTTTTGTTCAATGTTGGATGTTGTTTTTGAAAAAGAGAGTGGGGACCGAGATTGCAGTGTTTGCTTCAGAAAAAAAGGCGTTGTCTTCAGCTTGCTTGGTACGGATAGAGTGTAGAATGTGGGATGCTTGTGAATGAATGTACCGCTGTTCTACTGTTTAGTCAGTGATTTTGGGTTACGGAATGAATATGGGTTTGCGTGTTTTGTGTTTTTGGAGTAATGCTGTTAGGTCCTCATGAAATGTATTTGGGATTTTCCTGGTTTTTCTTCAATGCCGGTGGATTAGAGCCTGGTAAAGCTGGGATTATGCATGGGGGACTTTTCGGTTCAGTGGAGGGAAATGCAGAGTTAGGTTTGTAACATCTTCAAAGCTGAGAGAATGAGAGTAAATGCGTTTTCTTAGTTCGGGCCTGTTGTTGAGATGAATTTTTGACGTGGGTTTTCGCTTTTCTTGATCGATTTCTGTCAAATAGAATGTCTGCTATTTATGAGAGATGAAAGATGCTGCTGGTTTGTGATGCATCGTGAGATGGTTTTGTTGAGTATCGGGGTTACACAAACACATTTACTCGAGGTTTTGATTTTTGGAGAAATGGAAGATTTTTATTTCTGTTAAATTTTTGAACTTGGAATTCCACAAATCTTTCCCTTTTTACATGTCCTTGTAAATCGTTGAGAAGTAAATTTATAGAAACATCTTCAATGAAGCTTTGTAATAGTTCAAATACTCCTTGAGAAAGAACTCCATAAGGTTTCTGTAATATCTTGAATTCTGTGAGACTCTGTTTTATGTTGAACTCTCTGGGACTCTGTTTTTGGTTGTTTGACTTACAGTTGTATCTATTTATTTTCTATAAATTTTCTTGTCAAAATCTTGAATCAACTGAAGTAATTCTAGCTTCTTTTTTCCTCGGGAGAAACATCTTCATTGAAGCTTTGGAACAGTTCAGAATTCGTGTGAGCAAGAACTCCATAAGATTCCTGTAATAGGTGGACTGAATTGTTTGTTCTTGTTGCAGTTTCCTGTGGGACGGATCCACTGTCTGTTGAAGTCTCGAGTATCTGCAAATGGAAGGGTGGGAGCAACTGGAGCTGTTTATTCTGCAATCATTCTGGAGTATCTCACTGCAGAGGTTTTAGAACTTGCAGGAAATGCCAGTAAAGATCTCAAGGTTAAGCATATCACCCCAAGGCATTTGCAGCTCGCTATTAGAGGAGACGAAGAACTTGATACTTTGATCAAAGGTACCATAGCAGGTGGAGGTGTCATCCCTCACATCCACAAGTCACTTATTAACAAATCCACAAAAAAAGATTAGTTCTTTGTGTGGGGATTGTGTCAAGCGTTTTATTTATTGTAGGATGTGGGCTGAAATGTTTAGCTCAACGGAGTGCTGGGATCAGTACATGTGGATTTAGGAGTGCACTATATTCTGCAAGAGGATTAGCATTTCTTCACCACAGTTGCATTCCCCATATCATTCACAGGGACATGAAGTCAAGTAATGTCCTTCTGGATGAGAATATGGAGGCTAGAGTTTCTGACTTTGGAATGGCCAGACTCATGAATGCACTGGATACTCATTTAAGTGTCAGCACTCTGGCTGGCACTCCTGGTTATGTGCCACCAGAGTACTATCAGAGTTTTCGCTGCACAACAAAAGGAGATGTTTACAGCTACGGGGTTATTTTGCTGGAACTTCTCTCAGGGAGAAGACCTATAGACCCTGTTGAGTTTGGGGACAACAATCTAGTTGGATGGATGAAACAAAATGTGAAGTTAAAGAAAGCTTCAGATATATTTGATCCAGTGCTAATAAAAGACAAACACATAGAGATGGATCTGTATCAACATCTTCGAATCGCCTGCGAATGCCTTGATGACCGTCCATGGAGAAGACCCACAATGATCCAAGTCTTGGCCATGTTCAGAGAGCTTCAAACAGATGGGGAAGCCGAACTAGATGGATTCACTCTCCCGGAGGATGTGGATATCCATGAAGAAAAATCATCCTGATTGGTTCTCCATCTATTCTAAGCTCCTTGTCTTATTTATTTTTCTGTATAATGCATTGCATTCCTATCTTCTCATTGTTTTGTTGAGTGGATGTGTAAATAATATAATAGAGAAATGAAACAGACATCTGCTAATCCTGATAATTGCATCCATGCCCCAGCACTTGTCTTGTTTGTTGAAAAATGCAGGAGATATGCAGAAGAAAATACACTTTGACTACCACCATCCATGAATTATTTATGGGTGGAATGTTGGGCAGAAGAGGAATGTGCACAACAAAAGGAGATTGATTGACAGCAGATACCAGGCTATGATGCTTTGGATTCTCTGATTAATAGTGGTGAGAATGATATTGGTAGCTTACTGTCCATGCGAAAATTTTGGATTGGGAAGGCATTGGTTACTCAATTCATGAAAATTAAAAATGAAGATGGTTATTATACTATGTATATGATGAGGCAAAACATATACAATGTATATGTATCAGTCTTTCTTCCCATTGAATACAAGTCAATGTAATAAGAATGCATTTAGTTCTGTTATATTCAGTATATATTCAGACACGAGAAGATGTGCTTATGTCCAAATATTAACATTTATTTCTCACGTGGAATCAATTTGTACAATTATAGCAGAAGTAAATGATTACAGAATATATAAATGAAGAATATAAGGATGGAGGATCCATCGATTTACCTCCAATTTATTAATGGGTGAATGGATTTACATTGCATAATTTTCTTATGTTTCTATCATTTATTATGTTGGATTGGTTAAATAAAGTTCTTAAATGTAATTCTATGTTTTAGGTAATATATAAGCATATCCACGTTCTCTCTTTGGGTGGGAAGCTTAAAGTGTCTATATGGCTTTGGAGGGTTACTGACCATTTACAAATTGTCTCTGGGACTTGGAAGTTGTTGCTTGCTGCTTATAAATTGTATCTCTGGTTTGTGTCTCTGCTTGTAGATTGTGTCTCTCGTTTCGATGGCTGCCTTTATGGCTTAGGAGGTCCACATTAACCACCTTTGTAGCTTGCGAGGTCTTCATCAATTGCCTTTGTGGCTATGGTGGTCTGCACCATTACTAGAATATCAGTAGTCATGTGACTTTTACCATGTACTGTAATATAATTGAAGATAATATACTTTCCAGATTGTATTTTTGATATTGATAAGTTGTTTGCAAATGAATTTTCTATTATGTGTTTCTTTGATTGTATAACTGATGGCTGCCTTTATGGCTTAGGAAGTCCACATTAACCATCTTTGTAGCTTGCGAGGTCTTCATCAATTGCCTTTGTGGCTATGGTGGTCTGCACCATTACTAGACTATCAGTAGTCATGAATTGCCTTTGTGGCTATGGTGGTCTGCACCATTACTAGACTATCAGTAGTCATGACTTACCGGAAAGCTAAAGCTGAACCACTGTTTTTAAGTCATAAAGCACAACTTATTCCTTTTAATTGCTTCTGGGCAAGTAAGTTGTGATGCTGGATTGATCAACCTCTGTGAAACTTCCTGCCTCGTAGATAGCACTGTTGGGCAGTGGAGGAATTACATTGTAAAGGTAGAGGAGACAACAACTGATAATCCCCTGAACCAATATAAAGCCAAGTCTCTGTTCAGCCAGAAGGAAAGATTATTGCAGACGTTCATTGTTGAACATTGGAATTAGTGTAGGAAAGAAAAACACTACTAGAAAAGAATATAGAATGCATGAATGAACTGGGTAACCTTCCCCTTGAACCTGCAAATTATTTGACCAAAATCGGTCTTCGCTATTGTTTTGATGTTGTTTATTTGATTAGCATTTTTTAATCATTAAAGATTCTCCAATTGCGGAGCATTGATGATTTCGGAGCATTGATGATTTTGGTTATTTGATTCCCATTTCTTAATTATTAAAAATTAGTCCAATTGGAGAGGACCGCTCACTTCCCACGTATTTGAATGAGATTTTCATACACAGGAAAACTTGCATTTTTATGAAGTATATTTATACCAAGAATGAGATTTTGATACACATGAAAACTTGGATTTTTATCAAGTATATTTATATCAAGAAAACTTTTAACTTTCGCATGTGTGCTTCAAAATATCCATTAAGATCTCACATTTGTTTCCAAATGTGATGTGTGTTTCAGATCTCACATTTGTTTCCAAATGTGATGTGTGTTTCAAAGATGTGTGCTTCAAAATATCCATTAAGATTTCACATTTGGAAACCAATGTACGAATGGGTTCTTTGTCCAATTTAAAAAATCTTTAGAATTTTTCTAATTTAAAAAACATCCATTAACTTCTCACTCTCACAGTCGGAAACCAAAACCAATGTACAAATGCGGTCCTTGTCCAATTTAAAAAACAACCTATCGGTATGTTTTGCACTTTTTGGAGCAAGGGCAATTGCAAGCAATAATTAGTCATGCCGGTTTACCCTTTGTTGCTGATTACATCTTGTCAATGTTACCTATCGGTATGTTTTGCACTTTTTGGAGCAAGGGCAATTGCAAGCAATAATTAGTCATGCCGGTTTACCCTTTGTTGCTGATTACATCTGTCAATGTCATTGTGTTACATCTCTCAGTTCATCGTGTACCTTAAACAATCAATTATTATAATATAATGGATTAATTTGAATTAAAATTTACAATTTTATATTTATTTTATTTGATTTGATGAAAAAAAACATTTTTATAACTTATTATTATAATGGATTAATTTCAATTAAAATTTACAATTTTATATGTAAATTTTAATTTATTATATTTGATGGAAAAAAAAAAAAAAAAACATTTTTATTACTTATAATTATAATGAGTTAATTTCAATTAAAAATTACAATTTTATATTATTATATTGATGAAAAACACATTTTTTAAATAAAATTATAAATTAATATATAATTATAAAAATAAATATCATATAATTCAATATAAAAAATTAAATTTCTTAAAAAAATAATATATTTAAATTAATTTGAAATATACATTATTATATATAATACTAACATAATAATAATATCTAAAAATATATTATAAAAATATAATAACATTTATTATATTCAAACATTTAATTTTTTTTATTTTTTTAATGGATAGTTCAACTTATGATTTTCAATTTAAAATTAAAGATTTTAATTTCATACAATGAAATGCAAATGTTTGAGTTCATGTTTTATTGATGATGATGGTTAAGGTCCACTGAAACCAAACTTTCCATAAAACTTTCCATTACACACCTCGCAAATGCCAATGAGGATGTTAGACTTTAAGCTTCTCAATATTATTGAAGTGAGGCTTCTGTGATCCATAATAGTTGTAATAAGAACTTCGGCGTAAATCAAAGGTCTTTCTACATGTGATTTACGCCGAAGTTCTTATTACAACTTCTCAATATTGTCAACTAACATCTCCCATGCCACATCTTATCTAACTTCTCAATATTGTCAACTAACATCTCCCATGCCACATCTTATCTATAAAGCATGGCCGGCTAATTATTCTATGTTTTTCATTTGATTTGGTTGTGTTGCTGGGTTTTTTTTGAAGTAAGATGTTTAAGAAAAGTAGGGTTTCTTTTTAGCTTATTTTTTTATTTTATTTAACATGTCTCTAAAATTAGATTCTTATTTTTATACAGTTTATTAAAAAAAATTATTTAAATTTAAAAATATATAAATGATTAATATTAATATTTTCTTTTCTTTTCTTTATTTATAAATATTAATATAAAAAAATTAATTTGATATATCAATTTGAATAGTTAAATATTATAAATTATAAATAAAATCTTCCACTGTTTAGCAAGTTCTTTTCCCTGTGCTGAAATTTTTTAATGTTGACATTTCCAATGTTTGATTTATTATTAAAAATAATTTTAATTTGGGTGAAAAAAATGTGTTCCTATTATCTTAAAATTTCCACTGCTTAATCATAAATAGTAATTTTTAATTTCAGTGGTTTTAGATTTATTTAAATCAATTAGAATTTTTTACTTATTTTTTTTGTAACATATAAATATATATTTTTTTATTGGGTTATACATATATATTCCCAAATAATTTTTGATTAGTTGGGATTTAATTTGGGAAATTTATTGATTTGATTTATTTTAAATGATTGATTGGATTTTATTATATAAATAATTGAGAGAAAAGAAGAATAATAACTTGTTTAATTTTGATTAAAGATTTATTTTATTTTGGGCAATTTATTGATTAGGTTTAGTTTGAATGGTTGAATTATTATAACATTTATTATTTTAAACCAAAATACAATTCTTTCAATTTAACACCCTCCTCATCTCATCCCCATATTAGTTATATTTAACCATTATAACTATTAATTATTAATAATTTATTATATTTAATAAAAAAAAAATTAGTTAATTTTTATAATTATCTTATTTTAATTAAAGATTTATAAAAAAAAAAATTCAATACTAAAAAAGCTTGATTGTATTATATAATAGATATAAAAACAAAAACATATTGCATCTGGATATAGCCGCATAAAGATATAACCAACCCTGAACAAAAAAGTAGGGAGAGAATAAGCAAGTCCAGATATGACAGATGGCCAATAAGACCCCATAGTAGGCTGATAGACAGCAAGATATGTGCTTCAAAATAAGCGATCAACCAGAAGGATAAAAAGATAGTTTATAGCAAAACCAGAAGAATCCAGAGATGCATAAAGGATCATTTCTACCACTAGAAAGGGTAAATGGGTATATGCTAAAATACTGAAAACGGGAAAGGCATACCTGGGAATTATGCAACGAAAAAAAAATCATGTATCAGGGAGAGAGAATTCCTGAATGGAGAAGGCTTCCGCTTCAATTATTACATCCATGTTCGAGAAACCGTTTTGAGAAAAAAGTTCTTTCTTAAATAATATATCAACGTGTAATTATTACATCCATATTCCAGAGATCAAAAATTTATAATTTATTATTTAATAAATTAACTATTAATTACTAAATCTGTAATTTATTAATTATTAATAAATCAATCATTTATTATTTATCAATAAAGTATTAATTAATTAATATTAATTTAGTTAATAATTTAATTATTTTAATTAATATTAATCAAGTTAAAAATTAATTGATTCCTTAACTTTATAATCAATCATTACTTATATTAATTACTAATTAATTATGAATAATTAAGAGGGTTTATGGGTTTGGTATAAAGACAGAGGACCTAGTTAAACCATTGGGAGATCGACAAGAATGTTGCATTGCAAAACATTAATAACATTAAAAATATTGCTACTTCTAAGTTCAAAGAAAAAATGTGGTGTGAAAAAGATTTAGCAGCTAAAAGAAAATTAAGATATTATAAGGAGGTCATCAACCCCACTCTAGAAATCAAAAGTATCTCTCTCTTTTAACTAGCTCAAAGAAGGAAATTAATATAGCCAAGATTAGAATGAACTCTCATGAGCTCCATAGCGAAACAGGACACCATGGATGGAAAGCTTCTGCCATCTCTGTGAGAATACGAACATCAAGGATGAAAATCACTTCCTCTTAGAGTTCCCCGCGTACATCCACATTAGATCTCAGTTTCAAAATCTTTGTTGCAACACTGACCTTCCTAGCCTTTTATGTTGTCAAAATTACTGTGAGCTCCAGAGGCTTCTCTCCAAACTTTTTGAGCATAGGAATAAAATCTTAAATCAAACTAAATAATTCATTTCTTTAAGTCTGATAGACCAAAGTTTGGTCTCACTGGACGTTAACCATCATCATCATTAATATTAATTTCAAGATGGTTATTATTATTAAATTAAAGGATATGTATTATAAACTGGATTAAAACTCAATAATAATAATAATAATAAAAGAATTTTTATTTTAATAATTATATTATTAAAATAATGGTAAAACCAAGACAATAATATTATAAAGTTAAGAAATCAATTAAATTTTAACTGGTTAATATTAATTAAGATAATTTAATTATTAACTAAATTAATATTAATTAATTAATACTTTATTGATAAATAATAAATTATCGATTTATTAATTAATAATTTATTTATTAAATAATAAATTATAAATCTTTAATTAAAATAAGATAATTATAAAAATAAACTCAATATTTTTAAAATACAATAAATTATTAATAATTAATAATTATAATTATAATGATTAAATATAATTAAATATTAAATATAACTCACTATTAATTATTAAATATTATTTATTATTAATAAATTATTAAATATGTTTAATTTATTAATTTTAACTTATTAATAATTATATTTAATAATTTTTTACTTTATTAATAGTTATATGTAATAATTATTCATTATATATTATTAATAATTTATTATATATTTAATAATTTTTTACTTTATTAATAGTTATATGTAATAATTATTCATTATATATTATTAATAATTTATTATATTTAAAAAATAGTTAGTTAATTTTTATAATTATTGATCTGTAATTTATTATTTAATGTATTAATTAATTAATAATAAAATTTATAATGAATAAATAATTATAATTAGTAATTATTCATAATTTATTATATTTAAAAAATAGTTATTTTTTACGAGGCCTTGGATAAATAGTGAGTGTGGCATTTCTTAATATGAAATCACGAGTTCAATTCCTTGCTCAAAATGGGCCATATTAAACATGATAAAAATGTAGTCTTAAAAAAATATATATAATTAATTAATTATAATTTTATTATTTAATAAATTAATTAATAATTAAATACAATTATTATTAATTATTATTATTAATAATTTTTTATTTTGAAAATTTAAGAAAAAATAATAACATAAAAAGGGGAAAAAAATTATAAAATAAGAAACTCTGAGGTTGGACCTAATGTATTTGGTTAATACAACACTCTCGTTCTTAACTTGACTTCCAACTATAGGAGGGTTAGACTTCATACTCGAACATAATCTTGATATTTAAATTTATTATTAATATTAATAAACCACATTTATATATAAAATAACATTTTAAATTGATGTTCAAATAAATGTTTAAATATAAAATTAATTACTATTAGAATTAAATTACGATTAATTAATTGATTAAATTATTATGGTTATTACTATTAATTAATTTATTGTTATTAATTAATTAATTAATATTTCAGGTTTAAAGGGTTTTTCTGGAAAGGTGGAAACAGAAAAACATTTAAGTTTAGAATGTGAGGCTTTCAAAGACAATAGGGAAAGTTATGCAGATAAGTTGGCAGCTAGCTCTTGGGATAATCTATTTAGTGAGGGGTTTGTCGAGACGTTGGAAGCATTTATTTTGAAGCTTCACAGAAAATGGGCCGAATACATCAAGCAGATGAAGAAGCAATCTGCCTCGTGGACATTAAAATAATTTATTTCTTTCTTTCTTTCTTCTTCTCATATATAGTTTGAGTGGGCCTAATGGTTAAAAGCATGTGTTTCCTCCTAAGAGATCACAGCTTCAAAACCATACTAGGGGTAGAGTATGTATGCTTTCATAAATTTAGCAATCAAATCGCTGGAAAATAAAAATAAAAATGTCAAATCTCTTTAGACGAGCTGTCTCGTTAGTGATCCCCAACCTCCCTAGTTCAAATTGCAATCTCGAGGCGACCCTGACCAAGTGTGTTGTCTCGTTAGTGAGCCCCAACCTCCCTAGTTCAAATTGCAATCTCGAGGCGACCCTGATCAAGTGTGCGCCCTCATTGCAATCTCGAGGCGACCCTGATCAAGTGTGCGCCCAGAGTATGAGGTCAGTGTCGAGGTAGTCGAGCCAAACCAAGTCAGTGTAGTTTGTACTTTATTTTAGTCGGAGAGTCGGTCATATCGACTCATTAGGTGTGACGAATTGAAACCCCGAGCCGGTACTTCATTTTAGTTGGATAGTCAGGCATTTCGATTCACATCACATGGATTTCCCCAAAGCATCATTCTTCATGTATAGTGTTTTGTCATTTAAAAAAGCATAAGCAGTTTTTCTAAAATATTAAAACTAGCAATTGTTCCAGAAGGTATGATGATGTTTCTAGGTGTTATGATCATAGTCACTGGAGGTTTTCTAAAATATCAAAATTAGAAGTTGTCCCAAAAGGTGCAAAGAGAAGTCGATAACATTGTTAAATTGGAAAAGTTGTATTTTGATTTGAAATAATAATTGTTGTATTAGATTTAGGTTGTTTGGCATGTTTGTGTTAAGTCAATAATACACAATTAAAATAATAATTGAAATATTGAGATGATGAAAGTCGACTGAGATATAATTTACCACTTATTTTAACAATGAAAGATTAAAACCATTGTGAAGAAATATTGATTTTCTAGATTGCGTAATTTCTACTAAGAGGAAACAACAGGTACAAATTGCCTTTGCCTCATTTTAGGCATTCTATGTTGTTTTATGAAGGATATTTAATAATAATAAAAAAATTGTATGTTTGATATGTTAGCATTCAAAATGTATGTTGTATTCTTATTCTCATTTATATTGCCTATTATTGATTGAGTCGAGAGGCTCATTCTACAATCCAGTATGATGTGTAACCTTGTCCGTCAGTCATCAAAGTTGAAATTTTACTCATGTCAGCCAAAATAAAAATAAAAATAAAAATAAACAATAAACAATAAAAAAAAATAAAAAATTAAAAAAAAATTAAAAAAAAAATTAAAAAAAAAAAAAAAATTATAAAAATTATAAAAAAAATCAAATAACTATACAAAACATTTGAATCATGTTGGCTCATAATTAAAATTGCACGTGAAGAATTGGATCCCTCTCGGTTCATGTTAAATCCGTATTTAAGATGGATCTATGCTAGTGATTATCTCATTTAAGGAAATTGTCTATAATTGTTGTAAACCAAGACAATGTATTCAAGTTGAACTGGACCCAAAGGATGACAAATTAGAAGAATCTTACTATTGTTGTATATTGGTTGCTTCAATAGTAGGTTTTGGATGACATTGTTTTCTTAAAGAGATCTTTGCTTAATGGACCACAACCAATTGCCATAGGTTCTTTCATAGTGCATAACATTCTACATATGCATTTGAGGAGTAACTCAGAAACAATACAGAAGGGGGAGAGGGGAAGGAAAAGAGAGAGGACTTAAGGTCCAAACTTAAACAGAAATGCAACAAATTACAAATATAGCCATAAATATAGAGATGCAGCAGAAATAACTCTTCATTTCATTAATACAAAAATATTGAATTATGCTTATAAATAGAATGGAAATAAGCTAACTCGAGCGATGTTAGCTTATCTATGAGAAGAGATGTGGCGGCTACATGCCTCTGAACTATGTTACAATTAGGTTCAAGGGCCCATTTATTATTGAATAACAAGAGAAAACCCTAAACAACCAAAACCCTAACCCCCGGAGATGTAACACAAAGAGTTTGTGGGCCCTGTTGGGGTTAGTTGGGTAGCCAACTTCCCGAGGTTGTAACTTGGTCATATTATCTTTGTTTGGCCTGTATGATACCTTTTTGTAAAGGTCTCTTCGAGTACTACAAGATTTGTGGTAGGCCCCTACTTTTGTTATTGGGCCTGCAACAAACCTCAAAAAAAGGTCGTTTAAGGGGTCAAAACTGCTCCGGAAGTTCAAGACCTGAAAAAATATTGAAATAAATAAGGAAACAAATGAAACCAACTAAAGGTATAGGTGGAATAGGCGGGTGACCACCAATATCCACTTAGATCATTCCTCCCCGCTTAGGAAGAATGGTCCCATTGTGTGCAGAGCCTCCATGAGGTCAGGAAATTTTTGTTGAATCTAGTCCTACGTGAACCACTTGCCCTCGTCAAGGAGTTGGCTTGCTTTAACAACTTGATATAGATGGATCCTCTGTTGGCGATTTTTCTTGACCTGCGTGTCCATGAGTTGATCATTTGTGGCATGTTCCATTCAGTCTGGGTTGAGCTCTATTGGTGTGAGTTGTTCTGCAATATTGGATGTGTCCAACAATGGTGGAAAGTATGGCCGAAGGTGGTCTACATTGAACACTAGGTGAAGACCAAGGAATGGTGGGATGTTAAGCTCGAAGGCATTGTCACCGACAACCTTGGTGATGGTGTATGGCCCATATTGGATCGGGCGAAGCTTGCGGTGGGGTCCAACAAGGCGCTCCTTCTACAAATGTAGCCAAACTTTGTCGCCCACCTGGATCTTGTGCGGCACTCGATCCTGATCATGGTGCTGCTTATACTTAACATTGGCTCTATACAATATATCATGGACTTTTTTACGGATGTGTTGAATGAATTCAATGAAGTTGTTAGCTCTGTTGGCTTCAAACTGGACGTGAGCCGAATCTGCCTGAGTGGATGGAAATGGTATGACCACATGAATGGGACATAATGGTTGAAATCCTAGCCCTACCTGAAAGGGGTTGTGGCCCGTTGCACTGTGGAGAGATATGTTGTAGTTGTGTTGGACATAGGGGAGACTTTCATCCCATGTGTGTGGATGCTTCAAGTTGTACATGCACAAAATGTGTACGATCGTCCTGTTGACAACCTCTGTTTGGCCATCAGTTTGGGGATGGAAAGCCATGGACTTAGTAAGTTTTGTCTCCAGCATCGACCAGAGACTTGACCAAAATGCACTCAAGAATCTATTGTCACGATATGAGACAATGGACTGTGGGATCCCAAAGCGTACCCACACTTGCTCAAAGAAGAACATAGCAATGGCCTTTCTTGTGATACTCTTATTGCGGGCCGCCATGATGGCCATCTTAGAGAATCTATTGACGACCATGAAAACACATTCATTGTCGTGCTTAGTAGAAGGAAGGCCCGACATGTAATCCATGGAGATTTTAGTGACCAATCCAGGGGTCTAGATTGGACTAAATTTAATGTCAACCAAGGTAGGTAAACTTAGAGGCACGTGTCTACAATCTATAGACCTAAAAGGATCTCATCTACCTAGATAAGTGTCTACTGTGACAGTCTACAACACTCTTTTACAAGAGATTGGAATATGTTTCCTTTCACACTTTAAACACTCAGATCATCTAATTTAATTAACTGTTCTAAAAACACAGCGTGTTACTAGTCTGAGTTTTCAATCCTCTTACAAGGATATCATTCACAAAAACTCTTTCTCGGTAACACACTAAGCATCCTAACAATCAAATTCATGAAAACTAAAGACTCTTTTAAGCATACTAAAACTCAAATGCATGAAAACAGAGTCCACAGAGATACTTCGAAATTCAGTGCTCAATTAAATCTTTTACAAGATCTTGTTCAATAATTTAGCAATTGAAGTTTCAAGCTATCACCATGAATCATACAATAACACTCGCAAGAACTTCTAATCGAATTAATTAATTCACAAGCAAAGAAATGGCATCAAACGCTATTCAGATCTGAAGTCTAAATGCTATGAAAATGAAATGAAAGTATACCAGTCCCCACGTAGGGCCCGTCCACGCGTTGATGGTACACTTAGAAAACTTCAGATGATGAAACCATTAACACATAAAACACTGGAATGATGAAACGCTGCCTGTGATTAAAGTCTGGAAATCAATTACATGCAAGAACAGAGTTTTGGTAACAATACAATACGCAGTCTTAAGTCTGCTCAATGTCTATTATCCTTCGTTCACTAACATTCCTTAAGGTTTACAATCGAATGTACATACATTATCAACAGATGTTTTTTCTTTTACAGTCAAAAAGGCGATTTTTGTTTTTTTTCTAATCTTAACTGATTTCTAAAACAAAACGAAATCAGTTTAGGTAACTTTGGCTTTTTGTTGCTTTTATGACCAAAAAGGCTGGGTTTGACCAGCATTGACCATGTATCCAGGAGCTCCAGATGTGATGTTGAATAGATCTTTCTCCATGTATGTACATCCGTGATCACGTCCCTATCCTCTGTTTTGATTTTCCTGCCATGCCACGTGTCACAACATAAACCAATTACAGGAAGTCATGACATCCCGTAATTTTGTTGAAAATTTCTAATTTTTAACATAAAAATCCACAAATTAAATTTAATGTAAAATAACAACTATAATGCTTAATTGATCAATTTCAATGGACTATGAGGGGTTTATGGGAGAAAATGATATATGAATGATGGATTTTTAGAAGAAAAGGATGGCAATAAAATAGTACCAACATCTCCCCCAAGCTCAATGATTTAGCATGTCCTCATGCTAATCCTGATGTGCTCCCTTTATATTTTGTTCCTGCTTGTGCCTCTGCCGCTTGTAACGAGACATCTATACTCTTCTGAACTTGGGCATTCTTCTGAACTTGGAACTCATGTTTCAGATTCTTATATTTTTCTTTGAGAGCTTTTTTCTGAGTGTACCATTTTGTCGCCCATTTGCACATTTCGGTTTGTTCAATCTTAAGTTATTTGATTTGCTCCTTCAGTTTCTCATTTTTCTGTTGAGTCTTCTTGCTCTGAGCTCTCAACATTTCATTTTCCTTCTTTATGACCTTCTCTAACATGTTTGCTTCCATCAATTCCTCTTTTAGCTCTTCAATTTGTTTCTCTAACCTTCTCTGTTTCTTGTTTGTAGGTACTGGCTCTTTCCTTTCTCCCTTGTTACTCTCGATTTCCATTTCTGCTTCCTGTTCTGGCTGTGAATGAGCACTGCTTTCAATGTCCATTGGTGCATTTGCATTTGACTCTGGTTGATCATCTTGCGTTTGGTTCTTTTGTATTCTCATTGATCTTCTCGTATAAGTAGTGAAGATTTTGTCTTGTTCAATTTCCTTGGCAGTTTCCTGCCTCATCCTTCTTGTCCTTACACCACCGCTGGGTTGAGGGACATTTCTCGACTTACGCTCAGGGATTTCCTCATCAATATCAAGCATAAACTTTGTGCGTTCTTGTTGTTGTTCCTATTCATCTTCTTTAATTTGATTGGCAATTAAAAATTCTTTCCATGTTTTTCCTCTCCTCTACAACTCAAATTCAATTAGAATTTTGATCAACCCAAAATGATACAAACTCTTATCTTCATTACCCTTTCGTTTCTGAATGGTCTTCGACATTTTAGTCAAACTCTGTAAGAGAAAATAGGGCAGACTGATGGTGCATTGGCCTTTTAAGTGCAACAGAAGTTTTATGTGATATAGGTATACTATACTATAACGTCCTTCACATGTAACAAATTTCTGAATAATGTATACCATTTCATCCCATGGGTGAATTAGCCAGCTTCTAGGAACACCCTTTTTCCAGTTGACAGAGGAAACCCTTGACCTAGACATAAACTGAGTCCATGATTTTTCCTTAAATTGTTTGGTTTTGAAATATTTTTCCCCTTCTGGACTGATTCCCAATGTTTGTGCTATGGTATCCTCTGAAATTCTAAAAGAGAAGTTTCCTATTAATGCTTTCTCTCCATTGAATGTGAATGCAAACTGCTTTGTCACTTCTTCATTGTTTCCATTGAATTTCTCTAGAAAAGATAACCAGTGTTTTTCCTTTAAAATCGTGACACAGTCATCATGATATTGTGAACTATCGAATGTTTCAGGCTCTGCTCTATTGGTCATTTAAAAAAAAAATATCTGTTTTAACCCTTTTGTTTATGCTTAACAATTCAATCAGGGTTTTTTCAATGTGTTACCTCTTTTCCTACGTTCCACTTAGCCGACCTGGTAACGCCCTCGATTCTCAGGGTTTCCTTCTTTAATTGCTTGGGCGGTGGTAGAAACTCGTGGTAAGCCTGTTTTCTATGCTCTCCCTTTGTAGCGCCTGCTGTCTCGACCCTCTTTCAAAACTCAGAGTTTGAACACTCACATGGTAACGCACTTTATGAGCTGAGAGTTTTATAAAGTGAAAACTTAACAGCCGACCTTCACCCAATTGCTATAATGATAATGCAGAGTTGAAGGCGCATTCACATCATAAAGACAGAGGAGCGGTACTGATTTGCATAGGTACAATCATGAGAACACCATATACATATAAAGAGTGTTGTAGTGATGATAACGGATATATGTTTCATGAGCCGACTTGGGTCAAAAGACTGTTTTATAACTCCCACATTCAAAATGAACGAAATCATTTAACACTTGTCTTTCCAATGATTTACCACTTGTCTTTCCAATGGAATGACTTATCCACTACGTGTTGGTACTTGGCCGATTGAAAAATGATGGATCGATGACAAGGTTTGATGGCCGATTTAAAAAATGATGAGTTGATGACAAGGTTTGAAGAGTGATGTAGGAAAAGGTTTGAAAATCGTAGTAGGAATATGGCAATAGGCTAAAGTGTGATGGGAAATGATAGCAGAGTTGAGTAGTTAGGAATGTTACAAGGGTGATGGGTATAGGGGTTTTTGAAATTGATAACAAGCAATCATAATCATCATTTTTAACACTAAAATAATTCAAGAATTTTAAATGTTAAAAATAAAAATTTCACCAATACATTACACTTGTTGGTTGACAATGGCTGATTTGGCGTGCACAAGTAGGACTGATCTTCACTGTCCAAATATGACTGGTCTTCACTGTCCAAAACAGGTCCCTTTGAAATGAAATTGAATATAACAGGTCCCTTTAAAATCTGAAGAACTTTGAAGAACTCTGAAGAACTATGTTTGTGCAGCTTCTTTTATCCTTGTTGTTGATGTAGCCTTGATGATAAGCAACCTTTGAAAACTTTGTTGAAGTAGCCTGATGTATCTTGAATGCAGTCTTTAACAGGTCCCTCTGATATTTGTTGAACAGGTCCCTCTAATATTGGTACTGGTAACATAGTCTTCTGAACAGGTCCCACTACATATTGCTTGAACAGGTCCCTCTGATTAGAACAAAAAACAAAAACAGCTCTTTTATTGAAATATTGAAGTACTGAAATAAATTCCTTGAAGATATAAAAATGAGGAGATGAGATAGGGAAAACAAAATGATGATTCTTGCTGATTCTTCTCCCCCACTAAAGCTTTGACTTGTCCTCAAGTCATTATTGACTTGTCCTCAAGTAGAACAAGGAATTCTTACCAGCCAAATGATTGGTTTTCTAGTAAGAATTCGGGTTTAGAGTGTGCCAGAGGCTGGTTTTCACATCTAAACCATTATTATTTTTGTTTAAATTTATTTATTTTTTCTTTGAAAGCAAAAATGAAATTGAATGAACTAAAGTAGAGATATCACAGCTGAAGGCTGCAATATCTCAACCTCCCTTTGCTAAGATACAGTGTGAATAAAATCATCCTTGTTGATGGGCTTATGATAGAGTTTCAACTGATGGCCATTGACAAGAAAGGTGTTGCCTTCTCCATCAATGGTAGTAAGCGTGATTGATCCATTTTCATATACTTGAACTATTTCATATGGGCCCATCCAATGTGTGGTAAATTTGGCTTTATGATCTCTGAATTTAGAGTCAAAGAGTAAAGCTCAGTCTCCTTCTTTGAACTGTTTCTTTTTAATGTGTGCATCATGCCACTGCTTCCTTTGTTTCTGCATTAGGATTGTTGTCTCTTCTGCTTGCTGCCTCATTTCATCTAACTGGTTCAATTGCCGAATTCTCTCTTTTTGTGCTTCATTCAGATCAATTCCTAAATCTGCAGCCATCTTATAAGTATGTATTTGAAATTCAATAGGAAGCAGTACCTCTTTTCCATACACCAACTGATATGGTGTAAATCCTGTAGTGTTTTTCCACGTGATTCTGTAAGCCCAGAGTGCATCTTTGAGCTTCTCTTCCCAATTCTTTCTGTTCATTGCTATTGTCTTAGTGATAATTCCTTCCAATGTTTTATTGGTAGATTCCACCTAGCCATTGGCCTGTGGATGGTAAGGTGTACTTTTCTTGTGCTTGATTTTATATTTTTCTGTGATGTCTTTGACCAGCTTTGAGGTAAACTGAGTACCTTGATCCGTCACTATCTCCCTTGGTACTCCATACCTTACAAAAATTTCTTCAAAAAGGAAGTTTACCACTGTTTGTTCAGTTGCCCGGACTAGTGCTTTTACTTCAGCCCATTTTGTCACGTAATCAGTACATACTAGGATGTACTTTTTACCTTTTAAAGTTGGAATGATGGGTCCTATAAAATCTAGAGCCCATTTGTCAAATGGCTCTAAATGTACTTCAGGCTGAAGTGGCATTTCAACTGTAGTTGTTGGTCTGCCCATTCTTTGACAGCTATCACAACTTTTCACATACTTCTTGGAATCCTTAAAAATAGATGGCCAATAGTATCCAAGACTGAGAATCTTGAATGCTGTTCTTTTGGCTGCAAAATGCCCACCACACGGTTCATCATGGCAAGATTTAAAAATATCAATTATTTCATCATTTCTTACACATCGTCTAATAATCATATCATAACCAGTGTAAAATAAATCTCCATTAACCCATGAATATCTAGCACTTTGTTTGATCAACCTCTTCTTTTCCTTTGGAGTAAAATATGGAGGTGTTTTTCTTGTTGACAAATAGTTGGCTAAGTCAGCATACCAAGGATTCACTATTGAAATTGCAAATAAATTTTCATCTGGAAAAGAATCTTCAACCGGAACAACCTCACCTGAATTTTTCAGTCTAGAAAGAAAATCTGCCACCTGATTCTCCTTACCTGGTCTATCTAACACTGTAATATTAAATTCCTGTAATAATAATAGCCATTTGGTAACTCTACCATTAGTGATTGGTTTATTCATTAAATACTTAATGGCAGAGTGGTCAGTATGTACAAAACCCTCATAACCAGTTATATAATGTCGGAATTTATTCACAGCATGTATGATTGCAAGCATTTCTTTTTCAGTGACTGTGTAGTTTAATTCTGCAGGTGTTAGATTTTTACTGATGAAATAGATGGCATAATTGAAGGACTCTTCTTTTTGGCCTAATGAGGCACCTACTGCAGTATCAGAGGCATCTGTAAAGATGTGAAATGGTAGCGTCCAGTTAGGTCCTTTTAACACTGGTGTGGTTGATAACTTTTCTTTGAGTGTTTCAAAAGCTTTCTGACAATTCTCATTCCAGTTGAAAGGTGTATCTTTTGCTAGAAGCTTAAATAGAGGTAAAGTTATTTTACTAAAATGTTCAATAAACCTTCTGTAATAGCTTGCATACCCAAGAAAGCTTCTTACCTCTTTTTGAGTCTTCGGAATTGGCAAATTGACAATGATCTGGATTTTTGATGGATCAACTTTAATGCCTTGAGAAGAAATATAGTGACCTAATACTATCCCTTCATTTAACATCATAAAGCACTTTTCATTGCTCAGGGACATATTAGCTTCAATACATCTCTTCAAAACTTTTGCAAGATTTTCTAATGAATGCTCAAATGAATTACCATACACTGAAAAATCATCCATGTAAACTTCAACACAGTCATGAACTAAATCAGCAAAAATAGCTAATACAACTCTCTGAAATGTAGCTGGAGCATTGCAAAGTCCAAATGGTAAAAAATTATAGGCATAAGTGCCCCAGAGACAAGTAAAAGTGGCTTTGTCCTGGTCCTCTAAGGCTATCTTGATCTGGTTATAGCCACTGAAACCATCAAGAAAAGAGAATGATGATTTCCCAGCTAATGTGTCTAGCACTTGGTCGATAAATGGTAGTGGGAAATAATCTTTGAGGGTTGCTTTGTTCAATTGTCTGTAATCAACACAAATTCTCCACTTGCCATTTTTCTTGGGCACTACTACCAATGGGGATACCCACTGACTGTCAGAGATAGGATAAATAAAATTGACTTTCAATAGTTTTTTAATTCATCTCTAACAATATCCTGAAGCATGGGATTCATTCTTCTCTGTGGTTGCCTCACTGGTTTGATATTACTATCCGTGTAAATATGGTGAGTACATGTTTCAGGGTGAATTCCGTGCATATCGGTGTAATCCCAATCAAATGCTTTCTGATATTTTCTCAATAATTGAATCAATTTTTCCTCCTGAGATGAGTCTAGGTGAGTGCTAATATTCAAAAATTTTCCTAGACTAATATCTATGGTCTTGCTCTATGTGTTTGTGATAGATTGAATGGGAAAAATGTTCTGAAATGTTGTTTGCAAAGAATGAATGGTACATGTTTCCTGAAAATTCTGTGCCAAAAGTTCATCTGCAGCATGGTATTGGTCATTTCTTAATTCTTCAGAAATATCAGGGTGAGAAAGGAACAATTCTACCAAATCATCATTATTATGTTCTTGAAAATCATAGATTTGATTGATGTTGAAAACAGATTGAACTTCTTCCTTATCAT
Source organism: Pinus tabuliformis (assembly GCA_031772625.1). Taxonomy (NCBI): domain Eukaryota; kingdom Viridiplantae; phylum Streptophyta; class Pinopsida; order Pinales; family Pinaceae; genus Pinus; species Pinus tabuliformis. The sequence goes on along the minus strand of CM062820.1, from coordinate 672,044,484 downwards.
TGTATTTATCATCAAGCCATAAATTGTGTGCTACTGCTGGTGATTGTGCTGATGGGTAAAGAGTGAGTTGTTTCCTTTCAGTTCCTCGTGAGATAATCATATTACCCAATCTACATCCTATGAATGCATCAGCAGTTGCTATAACCATGGTCTACCAAGGATGATGGGGTGTCCTCCTAAAATAGATTTTGGCTGAGGAACTAAAAAGTCCACTGGATACTCCCAAGAGTCCAATGAAACAATTATGTCCTCCAAAATCCCTTCAGGAATCACTTTAGACCTATCAGCTAGTTCTAGTTGTGTGCTGCAAGTTTGTGAGCTGCAATGTCTTCATTGTTTCAAGAGTCATCACATTTAATGCGGCCCCAAGGTCAATTAAGGTGTTTGGAATATGTATGTTGTTAATGATTGTAGTGACTCTGGGAATACCAAGATCAACATACTTTTCCATTGAAATGGTGTTTGTCATAAGGCCAGCTAAATGTCCAACAACATGAATAGTTTGTGGATCAATTCTTTTCCTAGTAGGCTTGTTGAGGCACAGTTCTTTGATTGCTTTAGTATATATGGAAATGTCTTTTATGGCTTGCAATAGTGGAATTTTTATATAGACATTCTTTAGCTCATCTAAAACATCAAACTGTGGTATAGACATGGGAAGTTTTTCTTGGACCAATCATTCTGGAAAAGGTGGTGGATGCAACGGTTGCATTTGTTTATTTTTGATGTCATCATTTTGTTTCCTTTGAGTTGGAGTTTCATTTTCATTTTCTTCATTTTCTTCTTGTTTTTCAGCTATTGGAGGTTCTTTTTGAAGTACCTTACCAGACCTCAAATTGATATTTTGTAAAGGTCATGTGGGATATGATGGTCCCTCATGTACATCGTAAGCTGGTCTCTCTACTCTATTATTTGGATTTGGTACAGGCTGAGCAGGAATTTGAGTGGGTCTAGGAGGTTGTTGGTTAGATGGGAGTTGTAAGTGAGGTGGAGTTATTGGTGGAGGAGCAGGCAATGCTTGTTGAGTGTTTTAGGGTTGATAAACAACTTGCTGCTCAGGATATTGCTGATATGTTTGAGGATATTGCGAATGTGGCTGATGATACTGTTGATATGGCTGAGAACACTGTTGGTATGGTTGAGGATATGGTTGATATTATTGAGAGTACTGCTGAAATGGTCTCCATTGTTGTTGTGGGTAATTTTGGTGTTGCCATGGCATGGGAACATTCCAAGAATTCTGAGCATACATCTGATCTTGTGCAGGAAATTGCAAATTTTGGTTTGGAAACATATTTGGAGGGGGAGGTCTAGGTTGCCACGGTCTCTTAGCGCCCATGAAATACACATTCTCCATATCTGTGTTAGCTGCTTCCACATTACAATTCTGCAAAATCTTGACTTTAGAGCAATGAAATATATCATGATTTTCAGTACAAAAGGCACAAACTTGAATGTTTTCTAATGGGCAGTCTTTCAAGGCATGTTTCTTTCGGCATTTTGGACAAAAGACAGCCATTATTTGATCTTCCTCTTCTCGTCTTTTCTTGGCTTTCAGAGTGTCAATTTGAGTTCCTAAGGTACTTAATAGATCTGTTTTGAATTCTTCTAACAGGTTTCCTATTTCAGCCCTTGTGACACTTGCTGAAGCAGATTTTGTGGCTTTAGATGATAGAGCTCTTTTTCCATATCTGGCTTTGCTCCTTGAATACTTTTCACATAAATCAGCAATTTCTTCGAAAGGTAAAGTGGAAATATCACCTTTGCCCATCAAATTAAGATCATCTAAGTATTCCTCTCGAATGCCCTTCAAAAATATTGTTCGAATCAGATCAAGAGACATGGTCCTATGTTTTGATTTTTGCAAATTGTAAACAAATCGTTCCAAATACTCCTCTAAATTTTCATCCTCTTGTTGATTCATCCTAAAGATATCATCTTTAGAATCTTTCGATCTGCAATAAGGTTGGTATTCTTTAGGAATATTCTTATCATGCCATCCCAATCAGTTATTGCATGTTCACCAAGTCCCATGAACCATCTTAATGTTGATGCTTTTAATGTTGCTGGGAAGAGTCTAAGCCTATCGGCATCATCTGTGTAACCATATGTTCGACATACTATGTCAAATTCAAACAAGAATGAATCTAGATCTTTTGAAGCCATGCCATAAAATTTTGGTAGCACAGATGGAGGTATGTTTTTCATTTTTATTTCCTCATCATAATTTTCTCTTGGTTCTTGAATAGGAAATTTAAAGGTTGACTCTTCCTCCTCTCTTCGACCTTGATTTTGTGGTCCTCTTGCTGATCCATCTCCTTCCTCAGCCATTTTTATAGGTTCCTCTGTTGATTTAATTTCTTGTTCAGTGTCACTTGTTTCAAAGAGAAGTTGTTCTAGTGATTTTTCTCCTTCTTGAGATTTTTCAAAGTCAGTAGGTTCAAGGAGAGATTGTTGAGTTATTGTGCTACTTTCTCTTGTTATAGAGGATTTAGGGAGATGTTTCTTCTGTGACTCGTGTGCCAATAGAATTTGTCTCTCAATGAGTGTGAGTCTTTGCCCTAATTTCAGTTTATCCTCTAATTTTTGTATGGTGACTTTCCCAGCTAGTGTTGTGTGTTCAACTTTTCCTAAAGGGTCTGCTCCTAATGGTGAATTAGTTTTTGGATGGGGGGTTTTTATGAATCTAACTTTTTCATCTCTAGATCTAGACATAAGTAAACATGACTTCTAAAATGATGAATCAAAATTAAATCTATGTTTTTGTTTATTTTTATTTTATTTTTATTTTTTAGAAATCCCCTAGTTGCGCCTCCCCGGCAACGGCGCCAAAATGTAGTGACCAATCCAGGGGACTAGATTAGACTAAATTTAATGTCAACCAAGGTAGGTAAACTTAGAGGCACGTGTCTACAATCTATAGACCTAAAAGGATCTCATCTACCTAGATAAGTGTCTACTATGACAGGCTACAGCACTCTTCTGCAAGAGATTGGAATATGTTTCCTTTCACACTTTAAACACTCAGATCATCTAATTTAATTAACTGTTCTAAAAACACAGCGTGTTACTAGTCTGAGTTTTCAATCCTCTTACAAGGATATCATTCACAAAAACTCTTTCTCAGTAACACACTAAGCATCCTAACAATCAAATTCATGAAAACTAAAGACTCTTTTAAGCATATTAAAACTCAAATGCATGAAAACAGAGTCCACAGAGATACTTCGAAATTCATTGCTCAATTAAATCTTTTACAAGATATTGTTCAATAATTTAGCAATTGAAGTTTCAAGCTATCACCATGAATCATACAATAACACTCGCAAGAACTTCTAATCGAATTAATTAATTCACAAGCAAAGAAATGGCATCAAACACTATTCAGATCTGAAGTCTAAATGCTATAAAAATGAAATGAAACTATACCAGTCCCCACGTAGGGCCCGTCCACGCGTTGATGGTACACTTAGAAAACTTTAGATGATGAAACCGTTAACACATAAAACACTGGAATGATGAAACGTTGCCTGTGATTAAAGTCTGGAAATCAATTACATGCAAGAATAGAGTTATGGTAACAATACAATACGCAGTCTAAGTCTGCTCAATGTCTATTATCCTTTATTCACTAACATTCCTTAAGGTTTACAATCAAATGTACATACATTATCACGCAGATGTTTCTGCTTTTACAGTCAAAAAGGCGATTTTTGTTTTTTTTCTAATCTTAACTGATTTCTAAAACAAAACAAAATCAGTTTAGGTAACTTTGGCTTTTTTCTGCTTTTATGACCAAAAATGTTGGGTTTGACCAGCATTGACCATGTATCCAGGAGCTCCAGATGTGATGCTGAATAGATCTTTCACCATGTATGTACATCCGTGATCACGTCCCTATCCTCTGTTTTGATTTTCCTACCATGCCACGTGTCACAACATAAACCAATTACAGGAAGTCATGACGTCCCGTAATTTTGTTGAAAATTTCTAATTTTTAACATAAAAATCCACAAATTAAATTTAATGTAAAATAGAAATTATAATGCTTAATTGATCAATTTCAATGGACTATGAGGGGTTTATGGGAGAAAATGATAGATGAATGATGGATTTTTAGAAGAAAAGGATGGCAATAAAATAGTACCAATAGAGTTATATTCCCAAGGTCGACTAGGAGTAGGTATAGGAGTATAGGCCTTGCTTCTTGATGGTTGGCTTGGAAATGGCGCAGGTGGTGCAGGATCTAATGTACTTCCCAACATCCTGACAAAGTCTCAACCAATAAAAATACTTTTGCAGTACCGCCACTGTTTTCTCTACTCTGAACTGTCCAGAGACCCAACTTTAGTGCACCTCCAAAATCATGTTGGCACTCTCGCTTGAAGGAACACATATGTGTCCTAGGTGGCATAATAGTGCGTCCTGAAGGTGAAAATTGGGAACTTGCTCCCCTTCCAGGAGTGTCTGGTATGTGCTACCAAATTCTGGATCACTCTGGTAAAGTTGTGGCCACTCTGAAGTCTCGTGCCCACAAGAGTCGAGTATAGTGATCAGTGCCATGACTGGTGGTCAACTGAGGCAGTCTACAACATTGTTGGTTTTGCCTTTCTTATACTTAATGTTCTGATGGAACTATTGTAGGTAGGTGGACCATTTCTGATGGCGATCATTCTACAACTTCCCTTGTGCCTGTATGATCTGTAGGGGTCGGTGGTCTGTGTGGATAACCGTTTCCTTCCCCATAATGTAATGCTTCCATTGACCTGCGCCTACACAATGGAATACATTTCTTTTTCGTAAGTGGGATACTTTCAGACTGTGTCTGAGAGTGTATCACTTTGGTAATCACTAGATTACCCTACTAAGCAAGAACTGCAACAATAACATAGTCGGAGTCGTTCGTCTCAATCTCAAATGCTTGTTGCAGGTCTGGTAATGTGAGCACTAGTGTAGATCAGAGGTGATGCTTCAACTCGGAAAATGCTTGTTGTTGGGTTTCATACCAAAAAAACTTTGCTTTCACTCCACCCTTGGTGACTTGACTTAAAGGCTAAGTGATATGAGAGAACCCCAACACAAACCTACGAGAGAAATTGGCAAGACCTGGAAAGCTACGAAGCTCTGTTAGAGTGGTTGGGGCTGACCAATCTTGAATGACTTGTATCTTGGCTAGGTCCACATGCACCCCCTGCTCAGTAATAATGTGCCCCAGATATTGAACCTAGGTCATGCCAAAAGTGCATTTATCTAAATTAGCACACGACTTGTGTTGTCGCGGGGTTTGAAGGACCTGTCGAATATGGTGGAGGTGCTCTTCCAAATTCTGGTTGAAGATCAAGATGTCATCTAAATAAACACCACGGATTTATTGTTGAAGGGTTGCAAGATGTCGTCCATTAATCTAATGAAGGTTGCAGGGGAATTCATCAACCCAAAAGGCATGACTAACCATTCAAAAAGGCCCTCCTTGGATTTGAAGGTAGTCTTCCACACATTAGAGGGTTCAATAGACACCTGGTGATAACCTGACTTCAAGTCAATCTTGCAAAAATATTTGGTCCCTTTGAGCTAGTCCAGAAGGTTATCAATCCATGGGATTGAGTACCTATTCCGGACAATGATCTTATTCAATGACCGATAGTCAATACAGAGTCTCCAGGTCCTATCCTTCTTTTGTACCAATACAATCGGGCTCCCACAAGGTGATGAGCTTGGCCCGATGTGCCCTTTCTGCAACAGTTCCTAAATCTTCCTCTTGATCTCATCATTCTCCAAAATTGAGCATCGATAGATCGCTCCTTTGGGCAGCGACGCGCCCGAGATCAGATCGATGGAGTGCTTGACCTGACAGTGCAAAGGTATCCCTGTAGGTGAGGCGAAAGTACTCCTCCTTATCGACGCTCCTTTGGGTAGCGACGCTCCCGAGATCAGATCGATGGAGTGCTTGACCTGACAGTGCAAAGGTCTCCCTGTAGGTGATGCAAAAGTACTCCTCCACGACCTTGTCCATATGTTGCTGCTTTGTGGAGGAGCACGTGGCCACAACTTTCTTCTTTCCCTAAGGGAGAATCATAAGGAAAACAAATTACCTGGTCTGGGAATTGATCTTACTGCATTTCTTTGCAATCATTAAAGAGATGGCAGTAGGCGAGGCTACCTCTGGTATCCTGTACAACTTATTGCCCAGAGTGATAATCACATAGCGAGGTCTAGACTCATATACATCATGTCGCTTCCACAAGTATGGTTGTCCTAATAATAGATCACAAACTTTAAGAGGAGAAACACCACACAATACCTCATCTGTGAAGGGCTTGATGTTGTAGGAAAGTCGACACTATTGGTTGACGTGGAGATCTCGTCCTTGGTGAAGCCACCCGATGGTGTACGACTGTGGATGTGTTGTAGTCTTGAAGCCCAATCGCTTCATGACCTTTGCTGAAATGAGGTTCTTTTGGCTCCTAATGTCGAAAATGAACTGCCGCAGAGAACTCTTCACCCACATATGTGAGTGGAAGAGGTGTTCCCCCTCCTCTCGATCTTCAGGCTCATTATTTTGGATCTTGGTGGTGGCCACAGTGGCACTAAACTCTACATCAATTATATGCTTCCCTTTATCATTCCTCTTATCGGGTTCTGACTTAGAGTCGGAATATGTGTCTGATACGGAGGCCTTCAGCTTGGCCACCAATGATTGCTTGGCCCGACACTCACTTATGTTTCTAGTGGAGATCTTATGGAACTCACACCATTTTCGCATGTCCTTCTTTGTCTTCGTGGTGTTGTTCTTTGCTTGTGGCTTTGACGAGTTGTCCTGGGTAGCCCCTCCTTGGCTCTGTCCTTTTCTTTATGGTTTGGGGGCACCTTTACCTTGCTTCAGATTCACAGATCAAAAGTCCTGCTTCTTCTATTTAAACTTCTGCTCAATCTTGATAGTGTATCAGTATGTCATGTTGAGCAAGGAAATGTTCAACAACTCCATCTCGTCCTGGATGTACTTATGTAGACAATTGTGGTACTTGAGTAGCAAATGCCGCTCAAAATCCTTGATACCCAACTTCATGCAAAGGGTATGGAAAACATTTGTGAACTGCGACAAATCTTGGTCCCTTCCCTATCGTAGCATGGTCCACTTTATGTATTTATCTTCATAGCTCCTGACAGGGTAATATTGTCCCTTGATGGTATCTTGAAAAGAATCCCAAGTGGGTGCGGCTGAAAACAACGAGGGTTCACTCTCGTCCTTTTGTTCACAGTGCGTTCCCCACTAGTCCTTGATGTGCAGGGCGGCTTTGAGAAGTGCAAAAGTAATCTTTTCTTGATTGGAAAATTCATGAATTAAAAAATCTCCTTCCAACAGATTTAACCATTTATATGCGGTGTCTACATCTATCTGGCCCTCAAATATGGGAATATCGAAATTAACTTGTACCTTAAAAGGAGTGGCGCCTCCAGAGTGGCTGTTGGATGAAGATGCGTCACCTGTGGGTATTCGTCGAAGGATCTGGGCAAAGTTATCCATCATCGCATTCCTCTATCACTCGAGGGCTTCCTCGAGCAACATTTTCAAAGGATCTCCTACCCCCTCATCTTTCTTTTCTTCCGCCATGGGAGGTCGTCAGGGTTTTTGAGGCTGGTCTTGCAATGATTCAACCAAATCAAGCCCTAACTCCTTATACCCTGACCCCGTTGGGGACATGCAAAGAAAAACAGAGAGAGCAGATTGCTCTGATACCACTGTGTAGAATTCTCTACAAATCTCGCTCTGATACCATGTAGAAAATTCTCTACAAATCTCGCTCTTCTCAGACCATGTAGAAAATCTGCCTATAGGTTAAGCCGATAATGCAATATAACCAAAGAAAAATACTATAACCTACTTCTACTATCAATTTGAAGAAGCTTAAAGATCGAGCTGAACAATATAACTAGAAGAAGAAGAATCAATCGCATAATACACATGAAAATAGTTTGGGGAAAGCCTCAGCTGAAAACCCCATTATCTGTATTATCATACAAGGTGGAAATAAATAGGAATTATACAAATCCTTAGCTCTCACAGCTAGCCAGCGCTGAGTACAATCCTTACAGATTCTCAAAGGCAATAATGGCTTTTCTCAAGCCTTCCTCTCTGCCCTCCAAGCTCCTATTTCCTTGCGCTATTCCTCTGGGATGATCTCCTTCAACCAAGTGGAAAAACTCGATTTACCAAGTGGATGATCTCCTGATCTCACACACTGTCAGAACTGTGCAATCCTCAAGGAATTGTTCCTTCTAAATGCATGAGTTTTCTTTATAAGAAAACACATGCAACTAATAGTACATTGTCCTTGTCATTAATCTCGACTGGGTCTTTCTCATAATAGACATGCATGAGTTTCTGATGAGGGAATTTTCAGTTAACTAAAGTACACTAGTTGAGTGCATGCATGCATCAACTGACTGTTAACTCTCTATTAGTTCCTCAAACAGTTTGGAACTAATTTAACTGGACTTAACTTAGTAAACTGAGTTAACTAATTACAACTCAAATATAACTCAATCTTATCTCCTTAATTCAAGGGATGACTCTTGCATGACTTCAGAAAGACTTCTAACTTGAATTTCTCCAACTAATTAATCCAAAATGAATTAATTAATTATTTCCAAGTAGTTGTTAAGACTAAATTCAATTTAATTCACAATTTAATTCAAGGACAAATTAAATTGGAATATTCTTGTTGCCACATTTCAACACTCCCTCTCAACAAGAAAGGGATTATCTGCCACCCCGATCCTATCTCTATGGAACTCGAATTTACACTTTGACAATGCCTTTGTCAAAATGTCAACATCTTTCTCCTCTGTCGAAATATATTACAGCAACATGATCCTCCTCGCTACATCAGCAACTTGCTTTACCTTGTAAAGCCAACGGTAACTCACAACTGACTTGTTCTCCGATATCGGAACCACGTCCCAAACACTGTTATGAACAATGGGGTCATACTCCTCCACCATAGCATCAACCCAAATCGGTTGCTTCACTGCTTCCTCAAATGAAGATGGCTCGGTCTCAACACATTCCCTAGCAAGGGCCATGTATCCAGTGTACCTCTCAGGTGACCTCCTCTATCTGAGCTGAGAAAATGGTGCTCCCACATTCTCTCTCTCATCCTTCAACAATTTGTTAGCTTCTCTTGTGCGCTTCCATCCATCTCTGGAAGACTCTGCTTGAGTGGATGTCTCCACTCCTAGAACCTCTACATGTGGCTGCTTCGCATCAGTCTGAGGCTCCTCCTCCTTAGGAACCAACAGTTCCTCCACAGCCTGTATTTGGATCTCCCTCTCAAGGGAAACTCGCATGGCCTTCTACTCATCAAACTTGAGATCTCTGCGAACCACTGTCCTCCGACTGGTAGAAAAGTACACCCAATAGTTGTGAGGTGTATCAGTGTACCCCACAAGTATCCCCAACTCTGCTGTTGGCTCAAGCTTATTATATGCATCCTTTGTCACATGGCAATATGCCGATGAGCCAAAGATCCTGAAGTGACCCACATTTGGTCTCTTACCGGAGAAAGCTTCCTCTGGTGTCTTCATCCCAAGTATGCGATGCGGGCTTCTATTCTACAAATAGATCGTTGTTTTGCATGCCTCAGCCCACAAGTGAAGTGGTAGTCCTTGGTCATGTAGCATTGCCCGTGCTGCCCCTACAATAGTTATGTTCTTCCTCTTGGCCACCCCATTCTGTTGTGGGTTATGAGGTGTCGTCAACTCTCATTTAATTCCTTCCGCTGCACAGAAGTCCTTAAATTCTTGAGATACATATTCTCCACTATTGTCTCTTCTCAAGGCCTTGATCTTCTTCCCTGACTCTTTCTCGACCAAAGATTTGAACTCAGAAAACTTTGTGAAGGTTTGGTCCTTCTTTTGCATGAAATAAATCCAACATTTACGAGAATAGTCATCAATGAAAATCACAAAATACCTTTGCTTCGCTGTGGATGCCGTCGAGAATGGTCCACACACATCAGTATGAACTCGCTCTAAGATAGCCTCTGCTCGACTGTCTCGTACATGAAAGGAAGACTTGGTGTACTTTCCCAAGGTACAACCTTTGCATGTGTCAACTTGCTCAAGTTTACCTTTGGGAAGTCCTGTAGAAATCTATTGCATTATCTTCAAAGACCCATGATGCAAATGGCCCAACCGCCTGTGCCACAACTCGCCAATGTCTTGGCTTTGCACCAATTCTGCTTTCGTACTCAATGCTGCGCAATCATCTACCTCTAGTTTATAGAGATTCTTCACCTGAATCCCTATCCTCTTTGTCTAACCCATGGCTATGTGTCTTAGTAACACCTTTCCTTTACTAAAGACAACATCATAGCCTTTGTCCTCCAACATCACGACCGATACCAAGTTCTTCTTCAATCCAGGCACATACTTCACATCTGTCAAGGTGATAGGAGCTCCATGCTCCCTCTGAAAAGCAACCGTGCCCACTCTTGAAACACTATACCTTCTGTTGTCACCCATCTCTATGCGCATCTTGAGGTCTTTGTTATGAAACCAGCTCAAGAAAAGATAGAAAAGATAGATCAACGCCTTAGAATTCAGCCTCTTCGAGGGGGCAACCTCCTTTACATTACATAAATGAACAATTCTTGGATGATTCAAATGACAAAACCTCCTTTCTATATATAGGAGTCTAAGGAGTCACAATATAATCCAGCCGACCTAACAATAATAATATAAAGCCACAAAAATAACAATAGAGGGATTCTATGGGGCACAGTAATAACAATATGGGGGCAATAGGGGCACAACAATATTAATAAGGGGTATAACTACAATAGTAATGGGGTAATCACTAGTATTATAGGGACCCAACATGGCCCTCTCCTTCAAAAAAGTGTTGTCCTCAACGCTTGAGTAGTTCTGGATACTTCTGCATAAAATTCTCATCCTCCCATGTGGAATCTTCAGCGGATAAGTTCTTCCACTTGATAAGATACTCTGAAATTGATCAATTTCGTAGCTGTCGATTTCTTGTTTCTGTGACTGCTTCCGGTTCCAATATAATTTTTCCTTCCTCGTCAAGTTCTGGCAATATTGTTTGAACTGGGAGCTTGTCGCCTATAACCTTCTTTAAACATGAAACATGGAAAACTGGGTGCAATCGAGAAGCTGCAGGAAGCTCCAATTTGTATGCCATAGTACCAATCTTTTGCAACACCTTGTACGGACCATAATACTTTGGTGATAATTTATTATCCTTCTTAGCTTGCTTGAGGGACATTTGCTTATATGGTTGTAGCCGTAGGAATACCCAATCACCTACATCAAAACTTCTTTCACTGCGATGTTGATCTGCCTGTTGTTTCATTCTATTCTGTGCCAACACGAGGTTATCCTTTAAGAGTTGGAGGACTTGTTGTTGATGTTCGATGTGATGTTCCACTGCCCGAACCTTAGAATTTTCTCTTAAATATGATGTGATGGATGGTGGTTGATACTCATTAAGTGCCATAAATGGGGTCATTTTTGTTGTTGTATGGAAGGAAGTGTTATACCACCATTCAGCCAGAGGCAACCATTTGACCCATTGTGTCTGTTTATCAGATACAAAGCAACGAAGATATCCTTCCAAACATTTGTTTACTATCTCAGTTTGCCCATCAGATTGAGGATGATAAGATGAGCTATGAGCTAACTGAGTACCAAGACAAGAAAATAATTATGTCCAAAAATTTCCAGTGAAAATGGGATCTCTGTCACTTACAATAATCTTTGGGTTTCCATGTAGCTTTTGAATTGTTTCCATAAATGCAGTAGAAACTGTACTGGCTTTAAATGGATGTGATAATGCACAAAAGTGTGCATACTTGGTAAGTCTGTCAACTACCACCATGATGACACTCTTTCCCTCAGACTTGGGTAAACCTATGATAAAATCCATTGAAACCTCCTCCCAACGTTGGCTTGGAATGGATAAAGGTTGTAATAGACCCGGTGTCTTAATTGTTTCAACTTTATTTTGTTGGCAAACCAAACATTCCGCCACAAACTTTTGAATATTTGATTTAAGGCCATCCCAAAAAAATTCCTTCTTAACCCTGTGGTAAGTTTTTAAAAATCCTGAGTTCCCTCCTAAGGGAGAAGTGTGCAATTCCATAAGAATGTTTTGTTTTAGCTGGGAATTCTTACAGAGGTATAAGCGATCTTTGTACCATAACGAATCATTTTGCCAGCTAAATGTATCAGACGTACTGGAATCTTGTTGTAACTTTCGAATAAGTGCCCACACTTCTTCGTCATTCTTCCATTCCTCCCTTGCTTCATTTATCCAATCTGGTTGGATAATAGAAATGGCGCACAACAATGCTTCCACATCCTCATCCTTTCTTGAGAGTGCATCTGCCACCACATTTTGCTTCCCTTTCTTGTAGATGATTTCAAAGTCATAACCCAACATCTTTGTGACCCACTTTTGTTTCTCTTCAGAGGATAATCTTTGTTCTAAAAAGTATTTAAGGCTATCATTATCCGTTTTTACCTTGAAGTGTCTTCCCATGAGGTAGGGTCGCCATTTCTTAAGTGCATGGAGTATTGCCAACATTTCCTTCTCATAAATAGCTTTGCTTAAAAACTTTCCCTTGATTGGACGACTTTCAAAAGCAATGGGTCTTTCATCTTGCATTAGAACGGCACCAATTCCATTTCCTGAAGCATCACATTCCATAATAAAGGTTTTTGTAAAGTCCGGTGTAGCTAAGACCGGTGCTTGGCACATTGCCTCTTTAAGATGTTCAAAGGCCTTTGTTGCTTCCGGAGTCCATGAAAATGCATCTTTCTTCAATAATGTTGTTAGAGGTGCTGCTATTCTCCCATAATTCTTAACAAACTTGCGATAATACCCTGTCAACCCGAGAAATCCTCGCAGATGCTTTATGGATGTGGGGATTTTCCATTCCTTAATGGCTTTAATTTTGCTAGGGTCTACCTTAACTCCTTCATGAGATACAATATGACCCAGATATTCCACCTCTTGGACTCCAAAGAAATATTTGGATCATTTTTCATATAATTGTTTCTCCTCCAATAGTTGTAGCACCCTGTCAACATGTTCAACATGATCCTTCCAAGACTTATTGTAGATTAATATATCATCAAAAAATACTAACACAAATTTTCTAAGGAATGGTTTGAAAATTGAATTCATCAAAACTTAAAATGTTGAAGGTGCATTGGTAAGGCCAAAAGGCATGACCAAAAATTCATAATGACCCTCATGAGTTCTAAATGTTGTTTTCGGAATGTCTTCAGTCTTCATTCTGATTTGATGATATCCTGAACGAAGATCCAACTTGGTGAAGTAAATTGATCCATGCAATTCATCCAGTAATTCATCAATGACATGAATGGGGAACTTATCTTTAACAGTGAGCTTGTTGAGCTCCCTATAATCCGGACACATGCGCCATGATCCATCCTTCTTGTGCACCAATACTACTGGAGTAGAGAAAGAACTTTGACTCGGTTGAATTATACCAGCCTCTAGCATTTCTGCAACCATACGTTCAATTTCACTCTTTTGGACATAGGGATATCTGTATGGCCTGATGTTTGGAGGAACACTTCCTGGAATCAGATGAATAGCATGATCATGATCACGCATAGGTGGGAGACCTTTGGGAGTCTCAAATACCTTGGAATGATTGTCCAGGACTTTTTGGAGATCTGGAGAAATAGATGATTCCGATGTGGAAACATCTAGCGAACATAATTGTGCAATTACACCTCTTTGCTCCTTTTTTAGAAGCTTTGTCATACCATTAGAGCTGATTATCTTTCTTGGTTTCCCTGCAATACCCCTTAATTCAACTTCCTTTCCTTCCGTAGAAAATTTGATGAAAAGTTATTGAAAATTAAAAGCTATTGTACCCAAGGATTGTAGCCATTGGACTCCTAGTACAACTTCAACACCTCCCATTGGAATGGAAAGCATTGGGCTAGTCAATACATATTCTCCCATGGATAGCTTGATATTATGGCACTTTCCAAAGCAATTTATTGTTCCTCCATTTGCAATCATCACTTGACACTCTGGTGCTGGATATAGGAAGCAATTCAATTCTTTTTCTACCTTACAATGAATAAAATTGTCGGTGCTTCCTAAATCAATCAACACTATTACCTTTTTCTTCTTGATTTGTCCTTCTATCTTGATGGTTTGAGGAGTGTTAATTCCCGCCAATGCATTACAAGATATGGTCGGATTTAATTTTTCTTCATCTAGGCTTTGTTCCTGGAGTACATCCTCATCTTTTGACCTTTCCTGCTCCTTTTCTTCTTCCTCTTCACAATCTATGTAGAATAATTTCTTCTCAGCACACTTATGACCTTTAGTGTATTTGCTATCACAACTGTAACAAAGCCCTTTTGCTTTTTTTTATTCCAATTGTTGTGGTGTCAACCTTATAGGTTGAGGAAGACTAGGGGCAACAACACTTCCGTCTTTATAGTTGTGAGTGGTATGCTTCCTGGTTGCCATAATTTTGCTTTCCATTTTTCTTGCTAACTTGAATGCCTTCTCTAATGAATCAGGTTCCCAAAGGCGAACATCATGTTGGATATTATCCTTTAAAGACCCTATGAACACATCAATCCTATGCTCCTCTGGAATATCTTTTACCCTTATGTTCAATTTTTGGAATTCCTCAATGTGCACCATTATTGAACCCCTTTTGTTTGAGACTTATCAATTGGCTAAAAAAAGTGTTGCTTTTTGTATCCTCATAATGTGTTATCAATTCTTCCGCAAAAATTGCCCAAGTGATAAATTGTTTACGAGAGAAAAGCCATTGATACCATACAAACTGATTTGGTTCCAAATATAAAGTTGTCATACATACCTTTTGTGTGTTTTGCACATTATTGAGATCGAAGAATTGCTCCATCTGTAATATCCATGTGGCGAGATCCTTGCCAACAAACTTCCTCATATCGATTTTTGGAATATGGTGGGTCTTCGATCCAACATTAGAGTCTATGGAATCATGATTAACATTTATTTTCTTCACATCATGAGTTTCCTTTACAACCTTTTCACCATTAATAAGTATTTCTTATAGAAAATTTGTCAAATCTGTCTTCAAATCTGCCATGTCTGTCTTCAAATCTGCCATGTATCTCTTCAAATATGTCTTCAAATCATCCATCTTAGCTTCCATGCCCTTTATCTTAGATTCCATGCCATTTATCTTAGATTCCACGCCATTTATCTTAGCTTATGTTAGCTTTTGTGAGCGTGACATTTGTTGCACTTGTTCTTGTCATTTTGATATATCATGTAGCATTTCTTCCTCTTCTTCATGAGTCATGCTAAAGCTTTCAGGTTCATTACTAGGTGTTTGAATTTTCTTTCCTCGGGGCATCAGTTACCGATAATAATGCTTTACTATGCCCTTTGAATTCCTTCAAACCAAGCTTACGCAAAAAATTAAAAAAAACTACACACCTTTTTTCACTTTGTAGAAGCCTGACATTGAATCTGATGTATCTCTGTAATTTCAAATCCTCCAGTTCTGAAATTGTGACCTGTAGTAGCCTTCTGCGTCCTCTTTCCAATGCCACAAGTCTGATCCAAATTGGATTCTCCAAGGAAGAGTTATGCGAAATCTCCCACAGTGACTTGATTATAGACTAGTTCAGTAGAGCGAACTTGTACGACATGCCACGAGTCACTGTTTCGACCTTTGGATCTGAAAAATGCATACAAGAAACTACAGTACGTCCTCTTTCTGTACCTTCTTACGAAATTTCAATCCGATCCCCAGAGATAAAGTTATGACAATTTTCCCCAGGTCACATGTTTGGAATGTAATTCAGGAGTCTGCAAAAATACCAACTTCCTCAGATCATATCTCCGCAAATATAGTGCAAAAATATCTGAAATTCGGATCCGAGGTTCAACACGATTTCTTCTCAAATGGGTTTTTTTTGCAACTTCTGAAACGTCGCAGAAAAAAAAGTTATAGCGAAAATGCCACGATGACCTGTTTGGAGCAGCGAAACCCTATAATCCAAAGCTCTGATACCAAATGTTATGAAACCAGCTCAAGAAAAGATAGAAAAGATAGATCAACACCTTATAATTCAGCCTCTTTGAGGGGGCAACCTCTTTTACATTACATAAATGAACAATTATTGGATGATTCAAATGACAAAACCTCCTTTCTATATATAGGAGTCTAAGGAGTCACAATATAATCCAGCCGACCTAACAATAATAATATAAAGCCACAAAAATAACAATAGAGGGATTCTATGGGGCACAGTAATAATAATATGGGGGCAATAGGGGCACAACAATGTTAATAAGGGGTATAACTACAATAGTAATGGAGTAATCACTAGTATTATAGGGACCCAACAGTCTTTCTCCTCCAAGGTACTAAATAAACTCTTATCACCAGTCATGTGGAATGAGGCTCCACTGTCAAGATACAAGACACAACCCATCATCGATGACACCATGCATGCGATGAGGGTAAAGTCCATTTCGAACTGAGAGGCTAATGTCTCACCTTCTAATCCTTTCGAGGATCCCTTCTTGGATTTCTTCGATGGGCAATTAGTTGCATAATGTCCCATCTCGTGACAATTAAAGCATCTCACTTTAGACTTGTCACCCTTCTTCCCTCCATGAGAAGAATTTGATTTGGAATGGGAAGCCTTCCCCTTTCCTTTCATTGCCTTACTTGCTAAGGCCAGATTTTCTTCATCATCATCCTTGGATGAAAAACCATCTCGTGTGCTCCTCCTGATCTCCTCTTGCATAAGATCCAACCACAGTCGTTCCCAATCCGGCAGTTTCTCCCTTCCATTCACAGAGTCCTGGTAGCTATTCCAACTCTTTGGAAGGCCAAAGAAAGCGAGGCTCACCATATCATCATCGGCAGTAGTTATTCCCACACTTCCAAGCTCATCTCTGCATGTGGTAAGCTTGTTCAAATATGTGGAAATAGTATCGCCCTTCTCCATATTGATTCTTCTAAGCTTATCCATGAGCGCCAATTTCCTCTCGTCGCTATTGTTCTGGTAGAGTTCCTTCAATGTCTTCCACATTGAAAATGGAGTATCCTTCCCATGGAGACTCGAGACAATATGGTCTTGAACTCCCTCAAGGATGATCCGTCTCACCTTCACCACACACTTCTTCCACTCAGCCAACTCTTGTGCATTAGTTGAAGTTGGCTTTGGGATTTCTTGATCAATGAAATCCTTCAAGCCATTGTCTTCTAATACAGCCTCCATTCTATCTTTCCATGCTATGTAATTCAAGCTACCTTCAAAGCATACTCGAGTCTCAAACCATAGAACGCCATTGGCCAACCTTGAAGTATGATATGAATTCGATTTGCACCTGCAACCCTGAACTTAAAACTTTGAATTCTCTTCTTAGTATACTGTTCACAGCTCCAATAAACTTAGCTCTGATTCCATGTAGAAATTCTCTACAAATCTCGCTCTGATACCATGCAGAAAATTCTATACAAATCTCACTCTTTTGAGACCATGTAGAAAATATGCATGTAGGTTAACCCGATAATGCAATATAACCAAAGCAAAATACTATAGCCTATTTCTACTATCAATTTGTGGAAGCTTAAATATCAAGCTGAACAATATAACCAGAAGAAGAAGAATCAATCACACAATACACATGAAAATACTTTGGGGAAAGCCTCAGCTAAAAACCCCACTATCTATATTGTCATACAAGGTCGAAATACATAGAATTTATACAAAGCCTTAGCTCTCACAGCTAGCCAGCTCTCAGTACAATCCTCACAGATGCTCACAGGCAATCCTGGCTTCTTTCAAGCCTTCCTCTCTGCCCCCAAGCTCCTATTTCCTTGTGTTGTTCCTCTGGGATGATCTCCTTCAACCAAGTGGAAAAACTCAATTTACCAAGTGGATGATCTCCTGATCTCACACACAGTCAGAACTGCGCAATCCTCAAGGAATTGTTCCTTCTGCATGCATGAGTTTTCTTTATAAGAAAACACATGCAACTGATAGTACATTTTCCTTGTCTTTAATCTCAACTGGGTCTTTTTCAGAATAGACATGCATGAGTTTCTGATGATGGAATCTTTAGTTAACTGGAGTACACTAGTTGAGTGCATGC
The DNA here is from genome assembly GCA_031772625.1 of Pinus tabuliformis. NCBI lineage: Eukaryota > Viridiplantae > Streptophyta > Pinopsida > Pinales > Pinaceae > Pinus > Pinus tabuliformis. The sequence continues at coordinate 672,026,300 of CM062820.1, read as the reverse complement.
ATGCATCAACTTACGATTAACTCTCTATTAGTTCCTCAAACAGTTTGGAACTAATTTAACTGGACTTAACTTAGTAAATTGAGTTAACTAATTACAACTCAAATATAACTCAATCTTATCTCCTTAATTTAAGGCTTATCTCCTTAATTCAAGGGATAACTCTTGCATGACTTTAGAAAGACTTCTAACTTGAATTTATCTAACTAATTAATCCAAAATTAATTATTTAATTATTTCCAAGTAGCTGTTAAGACTAAATTCGATTTTAATTCACAATTTAATTCAAGGGCAAATTAAATTGAAATATTCTTGTTGCCGCATTTCAACACACTGATCTGAACTTAAATGGGAACGCAACAAAATATAGGTATAACCATAAATACAGAGATGCACCAGAAATAACACTTCATTTCATTAATAGAAAAATACTGAACTATGCTTACAAACATAATGGAAATAAACTAGCTCGGGTGATGGTAGTTTATCTCTCAGAAGATATGTGGCGACTACATGCCTCTGAACTGTGTTACAATGAGGCTCAAGGGCATATTTATTATTGAGTAACAAGAGAAAATCCTAAACAACCAAAACCCTAACCCCAGGAGATGTAAGGCCAAGAGTTTGTGGGCCCTGTTGGGGTTAGTTGGGTAGTGAACTTCCCAGGTCGTAACTTGGTCATATTATATTTGTTTGGCATATATGATATCTTGTTGGAAAGGTCTCTCCGAGCATTACAGTATTTGTGGCAAACCCCTACCTACAAATATGGGCCTGTAACAGACCTCAAAAAAACGTCGTTTAGGGGGTCAAAACTGCTCCGGAAGTTAAAGACCCAAAAAACTGCTAAAAATAATAAATGCTGAAATAAACAAAGAAATATATGAAACTAACAGGAGATCTAGGTGGAATAGGAGAGTGGCCCTCAATATCCACTTGGATCAACTTAAAGAGAGAGAGAGAGAGAGAGAGAGAGAGAGAGGAGGCAGGAAGGGAGAGGGAGATGGAATTATAGGGGGAGAGGGAAGAAAAAATACATAAACAGAGAATGGTGGAGGTAGAGAGAGAGAGGGAGAGATGGATCCAACCTAGACAAGGTATTATAAAAACCAACCTAGATCCATCTTAATCTTGGATCTATTGAGAGAGATCAAATATCATGAGGTGCAAACCTCTTTTTTGAGTGCAAAACTTGAAGAAAAGTTTGTACTTCAAAAGATTTGATACCTCTCGGTGCTTGATAAATCTAAGGTTAAGATATGGATCTAAGCTGGTTATTTTAAGTATTTAGTATCCACTTTTAGTTAAGTATTTAACTACTTTTATATAAAGTCACATGTTATATAATATTATTATTTTTAAGTGTATTTTACCCATTTTAAATAATTAAGTATATTATATTATTATTATTTTAAGTGTTATATATCCACTTTTAAGTTAAGTATAAAAAATTATCATATAGAAGATGCCTCCTCATAAAATAAATTGTCCACATGTTAGTAAATAATTTAAATTTAAATTATTTAAGTTAATTTAAATTTAAGTTAGTAATAAAATAAATTATAAATTAAAATTATTGAAGTTAATTTAAATTTAAGTTAATTATAAAATAAATTATCAATCTTCCTAGTATTAAAGTATCATATATCATAATATATTATGATATAGAAGATGCTCCTTCATAAAATTGTCCACGTGTTATTAAAATGATATTAGAATTTAGTAAAAATAATTAAAAACAATTATTAGAAACAATTAAGAACAATTATTAGATTGTTGAATTGAGGCTTCTATGATCCATATAAAGTTTATGAGAGATTTTTCGGCGTAAATCACATGATATTTCATTTGTTGACGTGTTTCAAACCAACCAGTGTGGTTCATCGTCAGGACAAGTTGAAGAATCAGATCCAGTTTGCATGTTAAATAGTCTGAGCAGAACATCCAACAACTATAATTTTTTACTAGGCAACGACTATATTGACTAACGGCTAAATTTGACTGGGAAACGGCTAGTTGGACAAGACCCGGGACATAACTATATTTAATTAAAAAATTAAAATAAGTTAATTTAAATTAATAGTTAGTTATACTATTATTAAATTAAAAGTTAAAGGGACATATGAATTTACATAAAAGTTTTAACTATTTTATAATTATTTTAATTTTTATTATATATATATTAAAATAAATTAATTTAAATGATTATTAAATTAATAGTTAGTTATACATAAAAGTATTAACTATTTTATATTTATTTTATATATATATATATATATATATATATATATATAATTTGAGTATTATATAGAAAGAATAAAACTATAATATTTTAAATTTTTAGATTTATTTAATTGTTAAATTGCTTAATTATTTTAATTATAAATTAATAAAAACATATTATCATAGATCGATTTCAATATTAAAGTAATTATTTTTCTTTTATTAATTAAGTTAAAATTATTAGTATATAACTAATAGTATAAACTAAATACTATTAAAATATCTCATACTATATAAACAACTCATCAAAGAACAAAGGCCAAAGAGAGAAGGATACAGGATAACAAGGGGAAACTAACTTATAAGAAAACAAGAACAAGCTATAAAAAGAGGGAGGGGAGGAAGGGAAGAATACGACTAGGAGGAGAGGGCTGGGATCCAACAACTACTGATCTTCTACCCATCCTCTCTATTGAGATTGTTCGGCCTTTTTTCAATCTCAAGGGCTTCCCTAATTTTGCGGTGATGGAATTGCGAAACTTTAGCAATAACACTGGCCTCCTCGATACAAACATGATGTTTGGTTTTCTCCGCATGCTCTACTAATGCGGAAGACTTGGTTCTCCTATGTTTAAGGTCAGTTGCGTGCTCACTAATCCTTTAATTAATGGAGCGTCCAGTCTCACCAATATAGGGGGTCCCACAGGAACAAGGAATAATATATACCCCCTTCATGTCCTTAGGGTCGATAGGATCCTTCACTGATCAATGAAGGATCGATAGGATCCTTTGTTGATCTGATCCTTCACTGATCTAGTCTAATGGCCAAGAGGAGTTAGATCTCTTCTTCGATCATCTCAATAGTCAATCCTCGGCCATTAAGTTCACCAAGGAACAAGAAGTCGATGGTTGTCTCCCTTTCCTTGATATTCTTATTTCAAAGAATAGTGACGGTTCCCTCTCCCACCAAGTGTTTCAAAAGAAAACACATACGGAGCAGTATCTTCATGCCAATTCCCACCATTTCCCGGCTCAGAAGTTGGGTGTTCTCAACACCCTTGCTACTCGTGCCCTAAGGATCTCTGATGAAAAGAGCTTCGAGAAAGAGAAATCCCATCTCCTTAATGTCTTTGTTGAGAATGGTTATAGTAGATACCTAGGTCAGAAAGCTTTCCTCAAAGCTGCCAAAAATTCATTAACTAAAAGAGAACCGAAAGAGCGGGTCCCAGGTGTCCATCTTCCGTTTGTGCAAGGGACCACTGATAAGATTGCGAGGATTCTTAAGAAGCATAATGTCCCCTCGACCTTTAGACCCCTTAACACCATTCGTAAGTCCCTCAGATCAGTGAAGGATCCTATCGACCCTAAGGACATGAAGGGGGTATATATTATTCCTTGTTCCTGTGGGACCCCCTATATTGGTGAGACTGGACGCTCCATTAATCAAAGGATTAGTGAGCACGCAACTGACCTTAAACATAGGAGAACCAAGTCTTCTGCTTTAGCAGAGCATGCAGAGAAAACCAAACATCATGTTTGTATCGAGGAGGCCAGTGTTATTGCTAAAGTTTCGCAGTTCCATCACCGCAAATTTAGGGAAGCCCTTGAGATTGAAAAAAGGCCGAGCAATCTCAATAGAGAGGATGGCTGGAAGATCAGTAGTTGCTGGGTCCCAGCCCTCTCTTCCTAGTCGTATTCTTCCCTTCCTCCCCTCCCTCTTTTTATAGCTTGTTCTTGTTTTCTTATAAGTTAGTTTCCCCTTGTTATCATGTATCCTTCTCTCTTTGGCCTTTGTTCTTTGATGAGTTGTTTATATAGTATGAGAGATTTTAATAGTATTTAGTTTATGCTATTAGTTATATATTAATAATTTTAACTTAATGATTTGTCAACATATGTCACACGGCGTTTTTAGAAGTGGAACGGATTGAGAGAGCGAGCGGCTGAGCGCGACCAGGTCTACTCTGCGAGCCTCGGCTCCCCTCGAGACCTGCCCTTTGCGGGCTCTAAACCTGCGTTCCTCATCGTTGTTCGCTGCTCCTGCAACTTGCGGACCTTCCTGCTTCAGATCTGATCGGATCCAAGGCAGCCAGTCGTCCTTCTGGCTAGGGTGTGGCCTCTGTTGTGCTGCCCCTGTGGTAGCTGGCATCAAGCCTGATGGAGTCTCAGGGCCAAGATCTGCCCTCCGGTCCTGCCGTAGATGCATTTAATCAGATCCTGGCAAGTCTGCCTCCGGAGACCCCCATGCAAGTAGCTTTGTTGCTGGCAGATCAGGGACTTATTGGCCAATTCACGGGACTTTGGCCCTCCCCGAAAACTACAGAGCAATGGGTTAACAGGAACTGGGAGCCCCTGATCAGTCAAAGCGTTACCTCTTACTTTCTAGGGCGAGGGTATTTTCTTTTCGAATTTACCTCCAGAGAGGACAAAGACCTGATCTTTTGAAATGGACCGTACTTAATGGGTCCTCAGGGTCTCTACCTGAACAAATGGACCCCGGATTTTGACCCAACGGTAGATGTTCCCAAGGCTGTTCCAGTATGGGTTCATCTCCCAAATCTGTCGGTTCATTGTTGGAACTGGGACTCCTTGAAACACATTGGCAACTCCCTCGGGAAATTCATAGATCGGGCAAGCAACAAGGATCAGTACGATTGTGCCAGGATCTGTGTGGAGGTAGATCTAGAGGAGGGTTTACCAGAAGCAATCAAAATCAAAGTCGGCAGCTGGTCCCATGTGCAGATCTTGGATTATGAACAGCTGCCATTCAAATGCAGGAAATGCCACGTGTATGGGCACTTCGCTAGAAACTGCCCGACTAACCCAGAGCCAGAGAAAGGAAATGAAGAGGGTTGGAACCAAGTAAGACGAGCTAGAGCCAACCACAAGGGGCAGAAACAGGGTGGACCATCCGGCAAAGGCAATTTTCAGGTTAATGCCCAGAGGCCCCCTACCAAAAAGGCGCAAGAAAACAAATTTGACCTTTTAAGCCAACCGACAGAAGACACTCCAGAGGTAGAGATCCAAAAGCCAGAATCCTCAAGGAAAATCACACCTCCAGCTTCCCCCAAAGAAGTTGAAAACCCCAAAGACACGGTCCCAGAGGACGAGGAAGAAGCTCCCTCGGCCTCACTCAAAGGAACAAGTCCCGAAGATCCAAAAGGCATGATCATAGAAGATGAAGAAGAAGAGCAGGAAACGGAAGAATCAGAAGAGGAAGGAGAAATAGGAGAATCCCACACCCCGGTAAGAAGATCAACAAGAGGCCGGAAAACAGACAGGGAAAAAAGGGAGCAGGAGACTTACAAAGAAAAACTCCAGGGCAGTCAGCCAACCTTGGAGAAAATGCTAGCTTCAAAGCCAAAGATATTGAAAAATCCGCCCCAAGGCTCCAAGGGAGCCCACCTGAAGCATAAATAATGAAGGTCATCTCCTGGAACTGCAGAGGGATGGGGAGCAAAATTAAAGAAGAAGCCATCAGAAGTCTAATCAGGACAGAAACCCTAGATCTACTTCTCGTCCAGGAGACAAAGCTGGAAGACATAGCCTTCCTTCAAACAAGCAAGAAAGTCTGGAATAAAAGCGAAGCAAGAGCAATCTCCGCCCGGGGCGCCTCAGGAGGAATAGGTACTCTTTGGAATGCCAATAAATTTACAGTTCTATTCGAGGCCAGGAATACCCATTGGTTGATGCTGAAAATGCAGAACCTGGATACTAAGCAAACGTTCTGCCTCTTCAACGTTTACTCTCCAGTCAACGTTGGGGAAAAAAAGACTGTTGGGACTCTCTAAGATAGCAAGCAGATTTGACAGACCTGGAAAACATAATAATTGCTGGCGATCTCAATCTTACCCTACACCCATCAGAAAAAAGGGGAGGCAGCATAGTTAGAGATCCGGCTAGAGAATGGGTGGAGGACATAGTGCAAGACTGGGATTTGCTGGACATCAAACCCTCTTCAGGTAAGTACTCTTGGTCTAATAAAAGAGTGGGCCCTGGCCACATTGCTGCCAGGTTAGATAGGTTTATCATTCAAAGTTCCTTTCTGCTGCTAGGATTAGAGCCTAGAATGTATATTCTTGCCAACAGCATCTCTGATCATAAGCCCATAAAGTTAGACCTGTTAGCTCATCATGATCTGGGCCCCATCCCATTTAGGTTCAGCCCTCTTTGGGTAAAGGAGAATGATTTCATGCAAACAGTCAAGGAATGTTGGAACCAACCAGTCAAAGGATCGCCATTCTATATTTGGGAGGAAAAACTCAGAAGGGTGAAAAGAGCCCTAAAAAGATGGGCCAAAACGCTGTCCAACCCAGCCACAATAAGGAAAACCATTAAAGCAGCTCTTGTTTCTCACCATAATGGTATGGAAAACGCAATGCTTACAAAGGACTCATTAGAACAAGAAACCCATTTACAACAGCAATATCACAAGGCCTGTTTAGCTGAAGAAGAGTATTGGAGAATGAAATCTCGGAACCTCTGGCTCAAAGCAGGGGATAGGAACACTGCTTATTTTCATAAACAAGCCCAGGCAAGGAAATGTTTCAATACTATCTCAGAAATTAAAGAGGAGGGAGATATCCATAAGGATTTTGAGCATATAAAGAGAGCTGCGTTTACTCATTTCCAGAATCTATATAGTGAAGACAAGGACCCAAGTCACTATCTGGAGCTGTTAGTTAATATACCCTCTGTAATTTCTCAGCGAATTAATGAATCTCTGGAGGCCAAAGTCACTAAAGATGAGGTGAAAAAGGCGCTCTTCGACATGGATCCGGACAAGGCCCCTGGGCCGGATGGTTTCTCTGCTAGATTCCTCCAAACGTGCTGGCCGATTATTGAAAAAGATCTTCTCAAAATGGTACAAAAATCCCAAAATATTCAGAAAATCGGAGGCAGTACCAATTCTGCGTTTTTAGCACTCATACCCAAAGAAAAAGGTGCCAATAACTTCAACAGATTTCGGCCGATTTCTCTATGTAATACAGGGTACAAATTGATCACCAAAGTAATTGCAAACAGATTGAAGTTTATCCTCCCCAAAATAATTCCAGAGAATCAAGGAGGCTTCATCCATGGAAGGCAGATCGTGGACAACTTTCTACTGGTCCAGGAAGCAATACACTCAAGTCTACTCCGAAAAGAGCAAGGTATGGTGATCAAACTTGATTTAGCAAATGCTTTTGATCGAGTCAATCATAGCTTCCTTTTGAATGTTATGTGTAAGCTAGGTTTTGGAACAAACTTCATTAATTGGATCCGGGCTTGCATCTCGGAGCCATGGATAGCTCCTCTTGTTAATGGAAGAGCCACAGACTTCTTTAAAGCCTCGAGAGGACTCAGGCAGGGGTGCCCTCTATCCCCCCTGCTCTTTGTCATCCAGGCCTCAGCCCTCAGCTTCCTGCTAGATAAAAAGTTGCAGGAACAAGAAATTAATGGTCTGCGCATTGCAAGAGGAACCAAAAATATCAATCATGCTTTATTTGCAGATGACACATTGCTGTTAGGTCCCGCCTCTGTTCCCTCTGCCACAAAGTTTAAAGAGGTCCTGGATGAATTTAGTGAAGCTTCAGGCAGTGTTGTTAACAAGAGAAAATGCCATATTTTCAGTTGGAACACTTCGCCTAGACTGCTATCTGCCATATCCAGATGTTTGGGCTTCGAAGCTTCCTCCTCCTGGTCGTCCTTTAAATACCTGGGCCTCCCAATATCTCAAAAGAGACCAACCAGCAAAGATTGGCTTCCACAGTTAGAAAAGTTCAAGGCAAAGATTCAAGCCTGGGGATATTCCTGGCTGAATGCTGCAGGCAAAACAGTCTTAATAAAATCTGTTCTCAACAGCTTGCCCCTATTCCAATTTGCAGGTCTCCTCGCTCCGGCATCCATACTAAACAAAATGGAGGAATACATAAGGAGGTTTTTTTGGAAGGGAGGGAAACAAAATGAAAAAAAGATCCCTCTTGTCAGCTGGGATATCATCTCCAAGCCGCTGTGGGAAGGTGGCCTAAATTTTAAGAATCTTCGTCAACAAAATGTAGCAATGGCTGCAAAAATCGTGTGGAGGATCATCGCCCCCAATCCTGGCTGGGCTCAAAAGGTGCTCTGGAAAAAATATTTCAGAGGTTCAAGATCCAGATGCTTAGAAAATGTGATTCACCTGCCTAATTCGACATTCCTCAAAATTTATGACAGAGCCGCATCTCTAATCATCGCCCACTCCTACTGGATACCAGGCAACGGTAAAAAAATCAATATCTGGTCGGACAGAATCATGAACAAAGAGCCAATAGAAGCCAGAGCCTCCATTAACTCGCTGCGTTGTTGGATGGACAGAGAAGGAATGAAATCTCTGTGGGATATTTCATGTTGGAATAACTCGATTTGGGCAGGCTGGAAGCGATTAAATGTGTCGGACAACCTGAACTCTGAGTGGATCACGCTGTTAGACGCCCTCCAAGGATTGGCTCCCACGCAATCGAGGAAGAGAGACGAGATGGGTTGGGGGCCAAAAGCCAAAGGTTATGCAGTCGCACAGGGGTATGCCAAATTGAACGAGAAACCTCACGTTCCTCCGAATCCAGCTCCATGGCAAGGCGTTTGGCACCAGCCCTCATGGCCCAAGGTCGATTTCTTTGCCTGGGTCTACTGTCACGGGAAAATATTAACTTATGATAACCTGCAGAAAAAAGGCTTCCACGGCCCTTCCATGTGTCCTCTGTGTAATGAAAGCGTTGAGACAACAATCCACCTAATGCTAGAATGCAGCTTCTCCAGGCAGATCTGGTCCTATTTTACTCATGATCTGGACCCAAATTTCACTGTCCCTTGCTCCACTTCTGATCTTTTCGCTGAATGGTCAAACAGATTCCCAGGTCCTCCCCCTAAAAATCTGATTATCAAGGCAACATGGGTTGTCCTCCCAAAAATCATCTGTTGGCAGTTATGGATAGAGCGCAACAAAAGAATATTTAGAAACACAAAACAGAGTCACAAAGTCCTGGAAACCAAGATAAAAAGCCACATAAAGGAATGCTTGATTGATATAAAAGACGACACCAACCTCAGACAGCAGGATATAGCATGGGGATCAACGCTAGAACTCCAATTTCAGCCAGCAGTCAAAAAAGCCCTCATTATCAAAGAATGGCAAATAAGAAAACCCGAGAATGACTTTCAAGAGTGGCTTAAATCGCAAGCAAGGCACTTCCTTTTCTTTGATGGAGCAGCAAAGGGAAATCCGGGCAAAGCTGGTGTAGGAGGTGTTGTCCTAAATCAATCCGGGGAAAAAATTCACTCCTACGCCTGGGGACTCAAGATCCTCAAAGAACTGGACATAAATGAAGCAATTGTCATAGGTGACTCTCAAGTCATTATAAATGCAATGGTTACCAACACCCCAGTACAGGACCTCAATCTAGCAAGGCTGATTACCAGGATCAAAGGTATGGAAAACAGCTTCCAGGACTTGAAGTACTATCACGTGTTGAGAATTCATAATAAAAAGGCGGACATCGAAGCCAATAAAGTTGTCCTTCTCTCTGCTGGGATCAAGCTGAAAGAGGATGAAGAATCATGGGAGCCCATTCCATAAATAAACTGCTGCCATGTTCTACTGTCTGTTACTAAATCAATTTGTTTGTATTTTCAAGTGGGGGAAAATCTCCGAAATTAACTCAGTGGGGGTCTATCCAAGGAAGAAAATTGTAAGCTTCAGCTACATCCTTAGCAAAGAAATGCAGCAGGACAAAGAAGCTCAAAATGTAATCAGATTTTGGCATTCTGCCCAAGATTAATACAAAGCATCATAACCGTTCCTGTAAATAAATAAATAAATAAATTAACTTAATTAATAAAAGAAAAATAATTACTTTAATATTGAAATCGATCTATGATAATATGTTTTTATTAATTTATAATTAAAATAATTAAGCAAATTAACAATTAAATAAATCTAAAAATTTAAAATATTATAGTTTTATTCTTTTTATATAATACTTAAATTATTATTATTATTATTATTATTATTATATATATATATATATATATATATATATATATATATATATATATATATATATATATAATTAAAATTAAAATAAATATAAAATAATTAATAACTTTTATTTATAACTAACTATTAATCTAATAATCATTTAAATTAATTTATTTTAATTAATATATATAAAATAAAAATTAAAATAATTATAAAATAGTTAAAACTTTTATGTAAATTCGTATGTCCCTTTAACTTTTAATTTAATAACAGTATAACTAATTATTAATTTAAATTAACTTTTTTAAAATTTTTTAATTAAATATAGTTATGTCTCGGGTCTTCTCCAACTAGTCGTTTCCGGTCAAATTTAGTCGTTAGTCAATATAGCCGTTGCCTGGTCAAAAATTATAGCCATTGGATGTTGTGCTCTGACTATTTAACATGCAAACTGGATCTGGTTGGTTCGAAACGCGTCGACAAATGAAATATCATGTGATTTACGCCAAAAAATCTCGCATAAACAATTATTAGAATTCACTAAAAACAATTTATGTGTCCACATTATAGTAAAAATAAATTATATAATATTTAGATTGAGTAAAACAATTTTAAAAATAAATAAATTTAGACCAAATCGTTTGAATTATAAACATTATTAAAAGATGTTTTATTAAAAAAAAAATCATAAATATCCACATTACACCCAATCAACAAATAACCATTAAAAATAATAATAATCATCATAAATATCCACATTACACCCAATCAACCATTAAATTCATAATAAACGTATCCATTTTTTCCTATCCAACATCCCATCCGTCAGTTTACATTTGTAATTTGAAAGGAAAACCGATTTTGGCATCAATAAAAATACAACCAAGAGATAACAACAAAATATTCCTTATTTCATTTTTATTTTACAACTTTTTACGCCAAAAAGTTGTGGCGGTGACCACATATTTTGGACTTCAGGTCTACTTTGCCCATTCAATTAGAGGGGCACATTCAATTAGAATTTTCACATTGAAGTATGCATGGTGTATCATTGTATAAAGTCCAACCAGACGCACATGAAAAACCCAAAGAGGTTTTATGGTTGGAGTTGCTTCATATTACACCAAACACACAATCACCATCAAAATCTAAGCCTGCAAATGTGGTAGTCACACACAACAAATTTAGTTTGGCAAGAAAATAGCCACTACCTAATCCCAACCAAGACTGGTTTATTTCAACGAGAATAGAAAAAAATGGTTGGTCAGTGCAATTTCCATGGTTGTCAAGTATGGAATATCTTCCATAAAACCTGCAGATACAAACAACATAACACAAATTGTATGAAGGTGTAGATATATTAGTAGGCACATGAATGTATTTTAGTCTTTTACTGAGGTGAGCAGGCAAAGATATTTGGAATAATAACAGAGCATAATGTATATGTGTACCATTGGATGCGTTTGTCGGATATAGAGGAGATGTTGTCTAAGATTAAGGAGTTGCTGTTCCACTTCCATTCCCGCCCACGCTAAACCCAAACTGTGAACAGTCTGCACCGATCGAACCTGCAAAAAAAGGGGGGAAATCGGCATGGGATTCGAACAGGGGACCTTTGAAATATGAAGACAAGTATAGAGGGGAGCAGTTTACATGGTTTGAGGCAAGGGCTTGTCATATTGAACAGATTTTCATAGCCTTCATTGCAGTGACACCTGTAGCCGAACTCAGATTCGGTGACACAGGAGCCCTCTCCGCACACGAAAATTCTAGATTTACATGTTGCAAAGTGATTTGATTTAGCTAGATGGATTGATTAAATGGAGTAAAGAGAAATTAGCAATGGAACTTACGGTTCAGAAGGTCGGTTGAAGAATTGCTAGATGGAGAATTGGCAGGCAAGGGAGTCGAGGAAGGGGCTTTGCCCCCACAGTCCACTTTAATTGTGCCTGCAAATAAATAGAGAACACATTATTCAATTTGCCCCCAGTGCCCATTGCAACATGTATTGTTTACAATATCAATTAAACCAACATTCTTACAGTTGGGTATAACGCAGGGAAGGAAGGAGAGCGAAAACCCAATTGAGGGTTGCTTCCATCCCGGGTCGCATTTTTAATTCTCTCCTTTGGTTTACAGGTTCTTAGGTCCATACTTGGAACCTCCATCATCAGTTCATGTACAACAAAACCGGTTTGTGGCAGAAATTTGTTGTGTGCAAGGTGAAATTTTTTGTCCTGAGATTTGACACATGGTAGGAGGAAAAAGGACTAAGGTCAGTCTCATTTGTTAGGGCTTATAATTTGGATGGTCCCCAAGAGGTGCCTTTCTTATCTGAAAACATGGCTACTGCCTCTGGCATTCCACTAGTTGACCCATCAAACCTTTGTGTAAGAGCATCAAAGCCGTCAAAATTCCTGTAGTGCAAGAAATCTGTGCCAGTAAATAACATAACAAAGATGCTTATCATAAGGACTAATAGGAAGCACATTTAAAACCGTGTCACTGGTAGGAGTAGTGGTCACATGCTAGTAAATCAAAGGTCCAGACTCTCAATCAATGACCTCTAAAAAAACGTATGAAAGGACAAGGTGAATATAAAGATGAAGACACCGTCATAAAACTGATGAAAATATGGAAATTGAAGAACAATAGTCAAAGCATACAACTACAGGGTTGGAAGAGGTTGCAAGCCAATCCAAGCCATAATACCATTCATTAGTATATAATTTTTAAAGTCATCAATATCTTAATTCTCTCTTGGGTGTCTTTTACATAATTATTTTTGCTGATATAAATTACTTAGTTTCTAAAGTTAATTCAGAAGATCAGAGTATTTAAGAGAAAAATCCCTAGTGAAAATATTATCCTTGAACCTCTATTGGTTGTTGAACTCAAAATTATAAAACTAATTCATATACTTATGAACTAAAATTATAAAACTAAAATATATTGATGTCATGGGTTCAGTTTTTCAGCTTCTGCAATTTTCAACAATAGAATTATCAAATAGATAACTTTCCTTCACCTATATATTAAGCTTGGGTAATCCAGGAAGATTTAATACTCAGAGTCTAGACCAAGTTTCTTGTTGTCATGTAGACCCAGTTTTTAGCAATATGGTTGACATGGTCCGAGCAAGTGTAGTAACTAGGTGGGATTTGCATTGTTCTTCATTATTTAGTATTCAACAGTCACTAGCCTTTAAGCCAACTCCACTTGGTTTTTTAGAATAATTATCTATATGATGAATGGAATTTTAAGAGAGATCTCTAAGTTATTTCTAAAATATGTATGATAGAAATAAAACAAATAAAGGTCACTTCAGATTCAGTGATAAGAGGGATGATTAAAGAAACATGGCAATCACTTGATTAAATAATGAAGAGATGTAGGTCAAAGCTATTTGTACAGAAAAATAATGAACTAAAGAGTAGTCTGTGTAATGCTAAAATGCACGGAAAATCTTAATTTCCTTCCTAGAGGAAGTTGCCTGGATGAAACACAGAAAAATCAGAAATGGCAGTTAAGATTGGAGATACTCGTAAAATCTTATGGATTCTTTGCGAATATCTATTATGACTTAGTAAATTGAAAAGTAAAAGTTGCGACAGGATTACTAAAGATTTATAACATATGGAAGTTAATACCTAAACTTGCTTCCCTGGACTTAGAGAGTTTCTCTATCATAAAACGCGTCTTATTTTTATGGAACACTTTAGAATGCTATAGTGCCATGGAAGAAGTCTCTGATGCAGAGGAAGTTTCCTGGATGAAATGTAGAAATCAGAAATGGAATTTAAGACTGCAGATACTTTTTAAACCCTGTGAATTCTTTGTGAGTATCTATTATGACTTAGTAAATTGAAAAGTAAAAGTGGTAACGTGATTACTAAAGATTTATAACAGATGGCACTTAATGCATAAACTTGTTTCCCTGGACTGAGAGAGTTTCTCTATCATAAAATGTGTCTTCTTTTCATGGAACACTTTAGAATGTTATAATGTTAGGGAAGAAGTCTCAAATGCATAATATGGACCAACCAGTTGAGTATTTGATCTAACTTGATCAAGCAATTGTTTGGAGCAGCCAATTAACATTTTTGGATCCGTCAAAAGCCCATCACTGAAGAACTTCTCTCATTTGGCATCAGCGAACAAGAGGTATCATCAAAGCTAGGATTGGGATTAGACAAAAGCACATCACTGAGGAACTTCTCTCATTTGGCACTAGCAAACAAGAACATATCATGAAAGTTGGGATATGAAGAAAGCTAGTTTCACCTCTGGCTTGCAGCTTATTCTTTCTATCAAGTGAAATAATTGTATAAACTTTGTCAATGTAATACAGTTCAAATTTTGAGTCTAGTGAGTCAATATAGTTAGATTTTGAAAACAATCAAATATAATTGTGAAGATGCCTGTACGAAAACTCATTAGGAGGAATGTTGTACTTGTAACAAAAGTACCTATTTATTGGCTTATTTATCCAACAAGGATTTTGATCATGTACATCAGTGTACAAGCGATGTTGGATATAATTTTTACAGTTTACTAGTTTCATAAATACAAAAGGCTTTGTTAACCATCTTTGAAAGCCCCTTTTTCTTACACTTGGCTATATCAACATATCCTTTCTGGTAAATATTTTTTTCCCTTTCAGGTCATGCTGAAATTTTCTTTAACATAACTTTTTCCATCCATGAACCAATGTCCTTCCATTCCCTTACTTCATAAGTGGAAAGCCACTATATTTTTGTTTATTGAAAGTAAATCATTCACCTTTGTCTATCCTTGCCCAAAAATTATTTCTTTGTATTATTGGCCCAATTTCCCGAGTGGGGATTTGATGTTAGGAATATTTTGAGGCATTCACTAGCTTGCTATATCCTATCTTCCAGAAGAAATGGTCACTAGAACAAAACTACGGACTAGGATATTTTCCTATGAATGCTCGATGGTTGTTCATGTTCATATGAGAAGAAAAACCAAATGCATGATCGTTATAAGAGGAAACCAACTGCCACGTGTCGCTTTTCAACACTACTAATCCTACCAGATATTGAGGATGTATGAGAGAGGCTGTGCTCTGATTGAAATTCCAACGCCATTTCACTCCCAGCTATCGCAAATTTTTGGCTCATGTAATTTGGACCCACGATCAACCACCACAAAATCTGGATAGTTGCAGAGCTTTGGGCGCTCAAGGAGAAGCACAACCATCGAAGTTATAGAAGAAGTTGAAGTTGTGGTTGTGATTGGAGCGGATTGGATTAAATAAATAACTTTGTGTGGATTATATGGCCATCAAGAAATATTTGGTATAAAACAGATAAATCCTTTGAGATGTTTCATTGTGAGTTTCCTTTTCTTACTCTTCGATATTTGTGTATGTCAACTCAATATTTCTACAAGGAACGTTGGGGAGGTTCTAAAATCTTGACGCCAAAACAAATAAATGGCCAACTATACCAAAAACACATTTATTTGTATATAAACTCTCGATCAACAACGATCGGAGACGCAGAAACGCAACATAAGATGGGCAACATACCTAAGAGATGGGTTGTATACTTAGAATTGACATGAACATGATCCAATGGAACCATTACTGATAATTTTGATCAAACTGGAACTCAAAACCATTAACATGTAGACATGTCCCCTTGATCACAAAGGGGTTTTCGGCAAGTTACCCATGTCATTATTTTTCTGATTTTGGTCAAAGTGACAGAGATTTCCACGATATTTTGAAGATTCTAAGGCAAACCATTCAAGAATAGAGGTGGAAAAGGAGTGCATTTGATCTCTGTTGTACACAGGGGTAGCGAATGTAAAGGAGATGCATAGCTGGCCTATCTGGCCCTTCAATCATAGACTCACATGCACAGAAGCAAGAACCCACTGCATGCATACTTTCCAGAGGCCCTAAGCTGCCAGCCACATTAAGAGATTCTGCATTCTTCCACTGTGTATCTGCTGGCTCTCCAAAGAACATTGTCAACAACCCAGATCTCTTCGAAGAGCTTGGAGCCATACTAGAATGCTCAATGGTTGTTCTTGTTCGTAAATGAAGAAAATAAAATACGAAACCAAATGCATGATCGTTATAAGAGGAAACATACTGCCACATGTCGCTTTTCAATGCTACATACAAATCACACCAAACTCATATATCCCAGGTCATATTCATGCAAAACGCAGTGGGTAATGGATGGAAATGAAAA
Source organism: Pinus tabuliformis (assembly GCA_031772625.1). Lineage (NCBI taxonomy): Eukaryota > Viridiplantae > Streptophyta > Pinopsida > Pinales > Pinaceae > Pinus > Pinus tabuliformis. Next base: position 672,009,857 of record CM062820.1, on the reverse strand, counting down.
CACTTCAGTGATAGGGGTCAGTTATTTAGAAACCGTCGCCGCGCATAGAAACTATCGACGAATCCATACCAAGTAACTAAAGTGGCACAAATATCAGGCATAAATGTGGTGTTGTTATATGGTGCACATATGTCACTTGCAAAGGAAAAAGGTCGACAACATTGTGAGGTGAACTCATTCAAAACAAAGGCCTATCGGCCTAAATATTCAGAGCATTTTTTATTTTTTAATAATGAACATATTTAATCAAAAATTTTAAGTTATATACATAAATGAAAATTTTAAGATATAATTACTCTTCTATTACTTTAGGCTAAATTAATATATGTTTTATATTAATTTAAAAATATTATAAAAATTAACATGATAAAGGTTTTAACTTTATTGTGTTATAAGGTTAGGGAGTCGGAGGTAATCTTTTTCTACAAATGGTTAGATGAGACTTACTCCCAACCTAAGACTAGTCGGGGTGGGAAAAATGTCTAATCTTTTATTTTTTATTAAACTTGCTAATAGCTCGACTCCGACTTTAACAACGGACGTCGCTTATAAGGATAATATAATTCTACAAACTACAAGAGAAAGACAGGTAGATATTGAAAACATTTTCTAAAATTAGAATCTCTTACGCCCAAATTTTATGATACTTATGTTGGCTACTATAATTTTGCAAGTCATAAAGAAGCATGAATAGAGCTTGAGAGCTTATCCCATCAAGACAATTTTTTTTAGAATTTAATATCTAATATTGTAAAATCGTGACAACCAATTTGTCACAGAGGCTTCCTCCGACGGAGAATGAAGCTTGCAGATGAAAATGATTCTGGATTGAGCTACACGAACCTTCAGATAGATCCAATGCAAACGTGCTCTTTCAATGACCTCTTGCGTATACAAGCAAACTACACTCAGATGAACCTCAGACGAACTTCACTCAATCACAGAAAGTTTATGCACAAAGATATAACACGAAATGGAACTTCTTCTTTTTATTAAAGAAACTAGATATTACAGTAGATGGATATTACAAACAGATCCAAAGATCAACAAGACACAAAACTATCTCAGGCCAAACCAAAGATTGACTGCAAAGGCATTTACCAGTTATACTAGCTCATTATAAGCTAGTAACCATAGGCTTTCTGGCTTGTTGCAGACTCTATCTATGAACTAGAGTAGTCTAAACCAAAGGACTCTTTACCTATAAAAGTTCGGCCACTTTAGGTTCTCACCAGGCTCACAAGTCCTGATGTGCATGCTTCTCAAATTTTCGACTCCTAGACTCTTACACACTAAGCTCTCTCAATCTATCTCAAACTCCCGATGCCCAAAATGGTTCTCCTCCCCCTTACTTATAAGAAGTTAGGGGGGACAAAAGGAATCCTATGGTATTACTGATATTGACTAGTGTCTTTTCCGTAGATGCTCTGAGATGTGGGTCAAACTGCACCAATCATCGAAGAAGTGCTCCGAGTCTCAGAGAATCGTCCAGTAAAGTCTTATAATAATGACTTTTTGGGACAGAGAATTGTCCTAAAAGTATAAAGTATACAAAGTGGAGATGTAAGGCCTCCATCGATACCATTATTTACATAGTGGAGATATTATCGGAATTCCACGATATCGGTCACACTCATATTCAAGTGACTAGAATTTTACATTATTGCACATAGTGGATGCTTTTATCATTAAAAGCCCACGAGAAACAAATATATGTACAATAATTATGTTCCCAACATATTCGTGCTAGGGAATATTTATTTGGAATATCTTCCACCAGTGTCCCATGCTTTAGAAAATATACGTCAAACTATCATGGGCTTCCCAAGTACTATTTGATGATTTATTTTTGTCATGACTAACCATGGGTGGTGTTTAGCCATAAAATCCAAAAGAATCCCATCATCTGTGAATCTGTTTAAATCTACCACAATTTTATAAGGCTGGTGAAAGCAGTCCATGCATTCTTGGCATGCTTGTCTATAATCTGATTGGAAATAAATGGGGTCCATAGCAGTTTTGTTGATGTTGAACCATGTCCAACATGCTTTTAACCAGCCGGGCCGATGTAGTAGTTGAGTGACAAATAATAATCCAAATTTTAAGAGAGTATAATAGATACCATCTAGTTTGTCTCTACAAAGTAGGCTCCACCATAACTTTTTATATCCAAAGAAATCATAAACAGAATCGGGAAAAATAAGTTCTAGATTGTGTTGAGGCCACGGGAGTCTATGGAAATATAGATCTCTAGCTCTATTTATCACATAATATTTGTGGAAAATATTAAATCTATTATTTTCCTCTCCCCAAATTATGTTTAGGTCTTTGAAATGAAGGTTTAAGGCATCTTCTGCCATATTTTCTAGATGTCTAGAATGGTCAAAAACCATATCATGGATCCATTTGCTGGATTTTGGATAAACATTTCGTTCTGGGACCAAATGTTGTAGATCTCCATGAGGTTGGAGATTTGCATCTAAGACTTGAGTGTTTCGAAGTTGCCAAGTTGGTTTCCAAGAATTTATATAATCTTCCCACTTCATGGAGTCTGGAATTTCTCTGAGAGTTTCATGACTAAGAACAAGATCCCATTCAGTTACTATAACCATTAGATGGACCTGTTTTTTAAGATTTTCTCTGTTGAGAAAATCATGAATACAATTTTTATTGCCCTTGATCTGTTCAATTTCAAAATCAAAGTTTGTGAAGAGAGCTTGCCATCGCACAAACTTTGACTCTCTTGGTTTTTTGATATCTTTGGTTAACACCTTCTTCATGGCTGAAGCCTCGGTTCTGAGAAGAAACATTTTATTTATTAGGTGTATATCAAATGTATCAATGTAATTCCAGGCAACTTTTACTAATTTCTCAATAGTTGAATAGTTTTTCTCTGCAGGATTCCACACACCTAAGGAAAATTGGATAATTTGTTCTTGATCTTCTTTGATTTGCTTGAGGACTCCTCCACATCCTATGTCACTGGCATCAGTTTCAACAATTTTATAAAGACTTTCATCAGAGATGTACCTAATGGGAAGCATTTTTAATTTTTCTTTAATCTTTTTAACAACAAATGTATGTGTTGTAGTCCATGGTTCTAGATTCTTTTGAAGTCTCTGATTTAACATTTTTCTATCTTGTGCATGATCTTTATAGAAATTGCAAACATAGTTGAAACAACCCAAGAATCGTTGAAGTTGGGTTTTGTCTTTAAACTCACCTGGGAATTTATTTACAAATGCTAATGCATGTTGCTAGAGAGAAATTTGGCCATTTTCTATGGTATGTCCACGGAATGTGACCTTGGTCTAAAAAAATTCCATCTTTTTCTTGCTCAAAACTAACCCACCACTTTTGACTATTTGCTTGAATTTATTTACATGCTTGAAGTGTTCATCTAATGATTTGGAAATACTAAAACATCAACCATATATACAATTAACCAATCAAAATATGCCGTGAATACCAAATCCATAACTTTTTGTAATTTAGAAGGAGCATGCTTGAGGTCGAATGGCATAACATTCCATTCATAATGTCCAGAGGAGACATTGAATGTTGTCTTGAATCGATCTTCTTCTTTGATTGATACTTGCCAAAACCCTGATTTCATATCAAATTTTGAAAATATTTTTGCCCTTGCAATTTTTTATATAAGATTTCCCTTATGGGGGATTGGATAAGTATCATCAGCCAAAACATTATTTAACGGCCTATAATTTATCACCAATCTAGGTACTCCTCTAATCTGTTCAGAAAGTTTATTTACATAGAAGCCATAACAATTCTAGGGATTGTTTGATTCTCTTATCAATTTTCTCTTCAAAAGGTCATGTATCTCTTTCTAGCAGAGCTTTCTATATTCTTCATTCATGGGGATGGCTCTACTTTTACAAGGTTTTCCTTTATAATCTGCCTTGTAGGGCAGTTCTACAAAGTATTGTTTCATGTGCCAGAAAGAATTTGGTTCTTCTGCACAACATTCTTTCTCTAATTGTCCCTTTAATCTTTCTATTTTTCTGATCACTGCATCTTGCTTCAATCTGTCTTCAATCTTCAAATAGGACTTTAGATCATTGAGCTCTTCTAGACGTTTTTTATGTTTGTCCTAATTCCTGCATAGCTTGGACCATGGTTGAGATTCTTGGTGTTGATACAAAAGACAATGTGATAGCTTGCAAATATCCTTGTTGATCTGGAACATAAATAAAATATCCAAATCTTCCATCATCTAGTCTTGTTGATCCATGGGGTTCTATAGCTGCAAGGAATGGGTTTCCTAGGATGCAGTCTACTGGAATACCCCCTACTGCAAATTTGATGTTTATGCAGTAATTTTCTAGGCAGAGGGTGGCTTTAGGGACTTCATATTGGAAGTTGTATTCTTGTTTTCCCAATCCTATGACTTCTCTTTTTGCCTTAACCCAGTATTTTGCAGGAATTGAGTTTTTATTTAACACATTTAGGTCAGCTCCTGTGTCTAACAAAGTCTTCAGAATAAACGCTTCCCCTTGTATTTTGAATTTGAGCATGACATGGTATGGCGTTGGACCGCCATGATTTTCATGTTGCTTAATCTTGAGAAATCATTTGTCTTGACCTCATAAATTTTCATATTGGTATTCTTTTTTAAAAGAGGCTGTTGTTCTAAGATATAATCTTCTTGCTTTTCTTTCCCCTTTTTTATTTTGGAAACCTGAGTTCTAAGTTCACTAATCTCTTTCTTCAAATTTTTTATTTATGCTCACTTCATTTAATGTGAGTATTCTCTACTTATCTAGCTGATGGTTTCTTTGGAATGATTTAGTGTTTTTCTCATATGAAGCATCAACAAAGAGGGTCTCTGTGATAGTACCTTTGCTTGAAAGAGTTGAAGTAGACTCTTGATTTTTTATCATAGTCTGCAGAAACGTATCCATCAACTTTTCTTTCATTTTTCCTTCAGGAAGCATCTTAATGTCTGCAAGGACTTTAGCTTCTTCATCGTCTGAAATATATGCCATACATATTTTTAATTTTTAATTTCTTATGTAAGTCAGATTTATCTTCAATGCTATATTCTGATTCTAACTCTGAACCTTTACAATAACATTCTTCTGAATTTGTACAGTCCACAAGAAAAACTACAGTCAGTAAGAAAAACTGCTTCATGATGATCTTCAAATTATGTGTTAGAATTACTAAAACTCATAATATATATTTCTTCTTTTATATGAATACTAAAACTACAATTGAAGAAAATAAATAAAATTAATTAATTAATTGTCATATACACCGGCGTCGGGACCGAATCAATCGTGTACGACATTTTAATTTACCCCCAAAAAAAATTGTCGGATCTCCAAGACCGACTACGTAACACAATTGAATGCAATTAAAAATTAATTAATGACTAGAAATGATGCGATCGTTTTATATTCAACGTTTACCCTATTCCTTTAGGATTTAAGTCATATTCAAAAACAAAACCAAAAAACAATTTAAATCGAGATAATATTTATAAAACTATTATTAAACTTATTTTTAAGACTAATAAATGGTGTTAACGAGCATTTGAAGTAGAACTCATTCAAATAATTATTCCCAATATAAATCCTTTTTACTAGTTAATGTTTTTTAATAATTATTTTAATTTTAATATGACAAATGAATTAAATATAATTTTTTTTTAAATTGTCATAATTATTTAGTTATTTTTAATTGTATTTTTCTAAATATAAGATTGGATTTAACGGTTTGATATTTAAATTACTCATAGAATTATGATTGTTACAGAAAATCAACTCAAACAAAAACTTTTAGATTAATATTAAAAGTGGTATTTGGACTAATTAATTTTTAATTTAAGTTTTTTATAAAATAATTAATTTATAATTTTCATTAAAATTAATTATTAATTATTAATTAGATAAATAAATATAAATATATTAATTAATAATAAATTAATTTTTTTATTTTTAATTAATAAATACCAAATAAACTATTTTTTAATAAATTTATAATTAATTAATCAATCAATAAATTAATTTTATTTTATTAATTTATCAATAAATTATTAATTATTTTTTATTTATAATTTTTTTAAATAATTTATTAATTATTACTAATTAAATAATTATTCAGTTAAATTATTAAATGCTCTAATTTCTATATCAACGGTACCGTCAATTTTCCAGCCTTGAAAGTCTGATAGTCAGAAGTAGGAGATCCCACTAGCTTTTTTTTTTAACCACATGGTGAATCGGTAACTATCAAGTTTAATCCACGGGAGACCCAGGATCAAACCTCATTGCTGCCACTATAACACCAAGAGCATAACCAACCACCTGCAAGTCGGGTATGCTAAGATCCTATGATTTTAGCAAGAGCAGACCCAGCGGTCAGGGGGGGTCCGCCCATCTAGCCGCCACCTTTTGTTGATTGTGTTTACTTGAGGGCATAAGACCCCAACCCGCCCCGAGTTCTTTTGACAATGTTAAGAAGGGATTAACCCCTGGAAATTGAGGAGTTAATATTATTGTTCAAATTTAATAATAACATTTAAAATTACTCTAACAAATTTTATTTTTTTTAAATGAAAATTGAATTTGAAGAAAAACAATTTTTTTTTCAGGAGGGGCGGGGCCCTGTTGAAGAAGCTATATATTGACATTATTTACGACTTTACAAATATTGTGTCACGCTGACAGCAATCAAGATAGTCAAATATGTGATATAATCAACATAGGAAAATGAAAATTGAATTGAATTTGAAGAAAAACAATTTTTTTTTCAGGAGGGGCCTACCCCACTGATGACATTATTTACGATCTGTAAATTGAAATTCTTTACAAATATTGCGTCAGGCTGACAACAATCAAGATAGTCAAACATGTGATACAATCAACATAGCAAAACATATGATGTGAGCCGTGCACCCTGCATGTACGTGCAAGTCGACCCCGGGTGGGAAGGGCGTACATGCAAGTGGAACCCGGGTGGGGAGGGCAATATAGCTCAGTCCCAACCACCCAGGACACATTGCGGGTACGAATTTGAAGAAAAACAATTGCAGCCTCTTGAATATGGTTAAATTGGATAAATTTTGTAAAAAAATTTATTAATGGTTAAATTGGATAAATTTTGTAGAGTTATTATTAATAGTTAAATTGAATAAAATTTAATTATTTATTTTAATTATATTTTATTTTTATTGATATGTAATTTGACAAATTAAAATATTTACATCACATCACATAATATAACATAATTTTACATCATTTCTATATAGATAAAAAACCTTTCTACCTAATTATTTATATTATATAAATGTCATATATATACACAAATATATTTTATTTTTAATTTTATTAAAATATTTATTTAATTTGTAAGAAATATTTCGATTAGAATCATCCTAATTAAGCGTCAAAAATTGAACCCGTCTGAACCTTTCCTAGAACTTCTGGGCATACAGGAAGGTTAGGAAAAATTACTCTTGAAAAAAATTAAAATATCAAAGTTACTTGACTTGTCAATGTCGAAGGTTAAATTAAATTTTTATATTTCAAAAAGAAATGTTAATAGCCTGTCAATATTTTTTTATATTCTTTAATTTGAATTAACTTTTTTAAATTTTAATATGATCACCCTTTTTTTTCTTCTTTTGATGGTAATCATTGATTCGATTCGTCTTTATTAATGAATGAACAATGTGTAGTTCATGAGTTTTAACTTTTTGAAATAATTTGTATGTGTTTTTTATAAGAGTGTTTTTATTTAGGTTAAATGTAGTTTAAGGTAGTGGAGGAGTGGTTGGGAAAGCTATGGAAATTCTTGTTATATTTAGAGAAAATCTAGAAAGGATTTTTGTAAATACAAGTTATAGTTGTTAAACTTCAAAATTTTAGGTGTTCTAGATGTTTTTGATAGTATTGAATCCATTTCCACCATCAAAAATATGATTCAAACATTGCCTTTACAAGATTTTTTGAAATTTTTGAACTCAAATTTCAACCACTAACGAAATTGTTTACGATATGTTACACTATACTTTAACGAAAAACACGAACGACCGTGTCGTTCGGAACTTATTTATACAAAAAGACTTTTTAAATCGAAAAAACAAAATTCAATATGTAATTAATGAGGTGTAAGGGTGGCTGGGTCTAATGAAGGATATATAATTAATGAGGTGTAAGGGTGGCTCGGTCTAATAAATATCCTTCAAGTCTAGTTAGTTGGCCAGGTTAAGATATGATTGCCTCGACTCAAGTTGGCATTAAGTGATCATACTGAGATTCGACCTTTGATTGTTTTATTCAAATCCTTCTGTTCGTGATTATAAATGCGTATATAAAAATTAATAAAAAGTTGATTTTACTCTTCATATTGTAATGAAAAATAATAGTCATTCCATGAATCTAAATCCAATAATTCAATAAGACCCAACCTTGCCACAATGATTTAGAGATTCTTGATTTGCGTTATCCAGTAAAGGAGTTTAGGGTTTATCAAGTAGGAAGTTTTCTTAATTTATGTATGCTTGAATTTGGTTTCGAAAAATAATAGTAATTGCAACTACTTAAATGCAATGAGGCCAAATCTTAAAACTATGATTTGAATATTTTGGATTTTGTGTTTGGGTGATAATTAATTTAGTGAGGGAGTTTAGGGTTTATGAAGTATGGCGTCTTAATCGTGAATTTGATGTTGTTTTTATTTTTTTCACCAGTAAATATGTTATGTTATTCCTTTTTAATTTATGTATTTACTTTTGAGAAAAAAATTATGTATTTGCTTATTCTATTGTTTTTATTGATTGAATAAGTGTAAATATTGAAAAATACCTCTTATTGATCACCCTAAAGATAAAAAGCAGTTGTCAATTCTTGATGTTTTTTATCTCCCACAACATTCTAATCAACCATGTAATCTTTAAAATGAAGTTGATATTCATCTACATGAAGATGATGAATCAGATAGTGTGGCACTTGTTCAAAGCGAAAACCCATCAAAGAAATGTAAAAGAATATTCAAATCTAAATGGAAGACAAGATTCCCATGGGCTTGTAAAATATTGTAATGGTAATGAAAATGATGCATGAACATCAACTCATCCTCCAAGAAAGCAATGAAAAATGTTATAAAAGACGCAAGTATAAAAAAGGCAAGAGGATAATATCTATTTTGTAAAGGATTAAAAGCTTGAAAAATCATATATGTGAAGGATTTTAGGGATTATGTTGAGAGATTTATGGAGAAAATCATGGATCTGAAATGATCCAAGACAATGTATTTTCCTTTATAAATTGTAAACTTGTGTGTGTGTGAAGCGCGACCATTAGAGCGAATATTTGGCCAGCCAAGGTGCCAGTAGATGTTATGTAATAGTATAATGGGTTGATGCATTGATGCAATGAAATTACTTGACGAATTAATTTTGCATGCATGCATGCACAAACAGAGTACACAACGAAAGGGTATAGTGGGCTCATAACCCATAGATCTAGGATTGAGTCCATAAGAAAATTTGAAAACGATAGACCCCCAGTGTCACTTTCATCAAGTGGTATTAGAGCGCAAAATATTCCTGCGTGTATTCTAGAGGAGAAGTAGTGGAAGAAGATACAAACGATTGAAGATCTGGATATATATTGTTTTCTCTGTGTAGGTGACAGTAGAGGAAGGTGAAAAAAATAGCAACATCCTAAAGCAAGGAGTGCTCAAATGGTTCCAAAGAAAAGAACCAAGAAAATGTGAAAACCCCAAACTCAGGGGAAAGTTTGGTGAGGTATCATGTAGCAAAGTGGAAACTTGTTACTGCAGAAGTGTGTTGCAGCTCACGAGTTGAAGTTGTTACAAGAAGACCATAAGCATATGACTAAGAGGTCATAGTTTTTTGTACCTTGGGAGTCTGATGCAGGAGCATCAACTCATCCTCTTAGAAAGCAATAAAAAAAAGTTTTAAAAGGTGCAACTATAAAAATGGCAAGGTAATATCTATTTTGTACAAGATTAAAATCTTGAAAAATCAAATCCGTGAGGGATCTTAGGGATCATGTTGAGAGCTTTATGTTGAAAATCATGGATACGAAGTTATGTAAGACAGTTTATTTCCCTTTATAAATTGTAAACTTGTGTGTGTATGAAGGGTGGCCATTAGAAGAAACATTTGGCCAACCAAGGCACTAATAGATGTTACGTAATAGTATAGCGGGTTTAATTAATGATATTTGATTTTTGCTTTATGTAATTCTTTGTGCGTGAATCATGGGTTGATGTTTTGATGGCTTGATACATTGATGCATTGAAATTGTTTGATGCATTGATGTTGCATGCATGCATGCACACACTGAGTGGACAGTGGAAGAGTATAGTGGAGCCATAACCCACAGGTCAAAGATCGAGACCAGTGAAAGATTGGAAACGAAGAACCACCAAAATTGTTTTCATTAGAAAGGATAAAATGTTCTCGGTGATAAATTTAAAAGAGACACTCCATTTGCAAAAGAGGGAAGTACCACTCTTCAAGTTACCGATCTAAGAGACCATGTAGAATCAAAATATCATCAAATCTCTTTACAATTTTAGGAAGGAGAAAGCAAACGAAGTAATATTTCAATCACTAAACATGCCAAACTAATGGTGGATGTTGAGAATGAGAGAATTATATCATTGATTGAAAACAAGTTTTTTTGTTGCTATACATGATTTATCTTTATAAATGTATAAGTGAATATGTAACTTGAAAAGGTATAAATGCACTCCACACATGCCTCTTAACAGAGGAATATTTTGCATACACAAATACATCATCAGGAAAAGAGTTTTTTCGAGTTGCTAAAGAGGTGTATTGAAACAAACTAAAGAGGAAATTTTAGAACAATGTAAATTTTGAAACGAGAACTCATATTGTTACCCGTTTTGTAGAGATACCAAAAAAGTGACCCGATTTTGAAAATGGGTGATGCAGAACAGACGTGTTTTTTAGAGCTTAGTTTTTGGCACTATAAATTTTTTTATGTACATTGCGTTTTAGAATGGTAATGTTTTTTATGCTGATTTAAATACGTGGTAATTCTACACTACGCCCTTTTTTTAAAATGCTTTTTCTTTTTTATTTTTGTTTTTCTTGTTCTTTTTCTTTTTTTTTCTGATGTATGAAATGTAAATAACTATTTTGTAAATTTAATCATTTTTGAAGTGGTCTTTTTCTTCATATTATCTTGTTTTTATTTTAATTTTATTTTTTTGTAGTGAGGTTTTTATTGTTTTGCATTTTTAAAGAAGAAGGTTGATATTTTGAATTTTCAATATTCTACATATTTATACATCGTTAATTAATTTTTCGATCCACAAGAAATAATTGTTTCTAAAAAACAATATTTTTTAACAATGGACATAAAAATAGCCATTTTTAACATAAATATAACTAAAAAACTATATGTTTTGATAATTTTTTGCTACAATTGACATGCAAAAATCACAATTTTTATACGAAAATTTTAACTAAAAATAGTTAAATAATAGTTTTTTTATGAATTTCATGTCAAAAAAATAATAATAATCACTTTTTTTTCAAAAAATAATGATTAACTTAAAAATTAATGCGAAAATCACATATTACAAATATTGAACACATAACAACCTTAATTGAGTGTATATTCTTCTCATAAAATGTCAAAGTCAAAACATTGCAAGTATAACTACTTAATAGTTACAAAAAAATGAGCTTGATTTCCAAGCATAACTTAAATTTAATCAACAACGTCACGTAATCCAAACTCTTCATCCTCTAAAGTTTCATCACTGTCTTCTTCCACAATATTTTATGCTTCCTTTTGCTCATTTTCATCTTCTAATAGATCTTTGATGTCTGCGAATCTCCCAATGTATGTCTTTCCAAACATCCCATGTAATGGTGGTTGAGGTTCCTTTGCCTTTTTTGCCACACGTGATTCACTAAAGTCCCCTTTCTTCAACCCAATTTCTTGCATTGCATCTAGAAGAAATTGAAGAGCATTAATTCTTTGCTGAATGAAATTGCACTATAATGGATTTTTTTCAATTGCAATGCAATTTCTTCTTTTTTTAATGCAGCATGTTAGTGTTGTACCTAATTATCAAGCACAAAAGAAATAATGAAGTAAATTAGTACAATGACATATTAATTAAAAAATAACAAATTGAAATTCAATTCCATATAATAAAACTTACCTGAGCCAGAAAATAAATCCAAAACCCAATCTCTTTCATTTGAGCATATGTCTATAAGATAGTTAATCAATCATTGTGGTTTTTGATAAATGTTAACTATCTCTCCTTTTGCTTCTTTGTCTTCATATGTTAGTTTTCTCACAACAACATCATAAGTCAGTGTTTGGCTATGACTCTTTCCGTCTACCCGATTAAAAATCATAAACATATAGCTATCATCTTTTGCCCAACTATCAATATGAATGAACTCACAATCATTTATAAATACTTGATCTTCACGGTTAAGAAGTTTTGACTTTTGCCTGTAACATGAAATAGTAAAAGTTCAATCAACTTGTACATAAATGAATTTTTCAACATTAATCAAATATACATTTTAAACGTCTGACCATGTAAGCTGCATCATTGAATTTGTTTTCCCCTTGAAGCTTGACAATATCATTACCAATTGTATGTCTGAATGAAATGTCACAAATCTCCATAATAGTGATGACGTGACTTCTACAAATCTCACAACCACTTTACTAAGAGCTTGATAAGTATAAGGGTCACTATCATAATCAATGTTTGAAATATTGAAACCATAGGGAATATCTGCAATAACTAGGGCATACTCTCTTTTAGGCATGAGTTTAGCAATGTCTTCACAGTTGCCTTGTATTACTTGATATTGAATAGTGTCTATCCCATTCCAAATGAAATGAGTAAGAGTTGGATCAAGTTCAACATTCTTAATACGTTGCTTCCTCAATCTTTCGATCTTTATTTTTTCAATAAAGGTTTTGAAGCTAATTGGTGCTCCATTATCATCCTTCTTCATCTTTTATAAAATAAACAAATATATGTGTAAGTTATAAATTAAAAATAGTACACAGATGAATAAAAATGAATGTGTAAATCAAGATACCTTTTTAAATGCAAGATAAAAAGCTTTTAATGTTGATGTAGAACTTGAATCTGGATAGTTGCGTACAACATCATCCCAACTATCTTAATTCAACAATTTAACCATTTGTTCTTGAATTTTCATATAAAATTTGTGACTGCATAGATAAAGTAACAAAAAATTAATATAATGATGTTTATAACAAATACTACCAAGATTCCCGGATGCGGGTGGTTATTTGGCATAGCAGGTCCGTGGCTTGTCATAAGGGCATCTGTACGCCCGGACGAGACACGTATACCAGGAGGATCTGTATTAGGTGTAGCAGCGTGCAGCATTTAAGGTTGCAGGTGATGGTTCATGGCAGTCGAGTCCTTTCGGCATTTACTGCCCTTCTTGGTAACTGGAACATGGCGCTTCAAAGCCAAAGCTTCTCGGTCATTCTCCCGCAGTTCATGTTGGCTCATGCTCTGGTCCTGAGGGAGGTCGTGGTGGCTCATTGTATTGGCTCCTGCTCTGGTTCTGACGGTGGTTGTGGAGGTTCTGAGGTCGCGAGGGGGTATTCCTTCAATTCGAGCAATTCGGGGATGTATGTCATTCTCCCGCAGTCTAGTATAAGGATTGGGTGCTCGGCGGTGGTGTGGGCTCATTCTCTGGTTCATAAGGAGGTTGCGAGAGAGTATACCTGCTACCAGCCCAATTCAAGGATGCAGCGAGAGCGCCAACGAGGGATAAGTCGGCGCGGGAGTTATAGAGGTCGGGCTTCGATTCAGAGGCAAGCCCCCTCCCCCTCCTCCTCAATTGAGGTTTCTTCCGAACGCAGACGATCCAGGGGACGGGCAGTGGGCAGAGGAAGAGCCGCGGAACACCAAGAACGGATGGAATGTGGGCACTCTGAGCATCCTATGGTAAGATACCGCATTCCATGCACACTGTCAAATTCTACTTTCTTTGTAACGGTTTCGGTGGAGCACTGCAGAAATCCTCGAGGTCAAGATGAGGCTCTTCATGCCAGCCCTCCGCGGATTCCTGGGTTGGCTCCCTCAGTCGATATGCAACTTCCCGCCGTTGACATGCTGCGCCCTGTTCAAGACAGTTTCTCCCCAGATCCTGGGGCAGGCCCAAGTGAACCTGTGCAGCGCAACATTCCCACCGAACCGGACATCCACCAGCCTCCCAGATGCAAAACGGAGGACGACCCGCACACCACTGATGATGACTAGTTCGCTCTGCAATTCGCCACAGGTTTCTGAGCAAGGAATTTTTTCACTGTCTGCTCTCACCGCTATCTTATATGTGTCAGGTTTTTGTCATTATGTAATTCTGTCCTTCTCTGTTACAGTGACGGCTATCTATAGTTATTTCAATCTCCATGTGTTACAGTCTCAGCTAAACATGTATGTCGGTCTCATGAATGTCGATTTGGTTCAAGTGTCAGTCTTCTGTAATTTTGGAGATGATTATTCCTGAGCTTACTGTCAGTCCTTCGACAGGAATCACAGAGCTTCGGCTCTGTTGTAACACTGATGATGTAATTTTTGCCTTTTTTGTAATATAATAGCATAGTCTTATTCAGAAAACAAAAAAAAACAAAAAAAAAACAAATACTACCAAGAAGAACATGTTTTATTTAAAAGAAAATTATAATCTAGAAATAAATAAAAATAATTCAACAAACTTACTTTTGAAATTCCTCAGACATTTCCTCCAATAATAATTCCCCTGACTTCACACAAGATAATATTGTTTTGACAATTTTTTCATCTTTCACTCCTTGCATTGCTCTCCAAGGTGTGATAATCATATCTTCTGGAAGTTGCTTCAATTCAGACGTTGATTTATTGCCGCCACATATCAATGGCTTAGACTTTCTGACCTTCTGGTTTTTAATGCCAATGTTTTCCAACATGCTAAAAATCTCATCAATCAACTTCCAAACATCTCCAGTTCTAAATGCCAATTGGAAAATGTTATCAACACCTCTAAATATATCACTAGAAAGGTTGTGTTTTCCACCTTTTGAATTGGGTTTCTCTTCAATTTGATAGCCTATTTCCATACAACATTCCCTTCGGAAATCTGCGGTAACATTTATCCTATCCCCACCACATTTTTCTTGAAATTCACTATGAATAAATCTAACCCTTTGGATGAAATTCATAAACATCCTATATTCATTATCTGAATTATGATCCCATGCCACTAACTTTGCTTCTGTATCCGATAAACCAGCATAAATGATACATTTCATTGTTTCAAAACATGGGTTATTGGGATATTCCTCCATCAATTGTCTTTGAGCTTCTACAGAATGGTTCCCCCCAAGCACATAATAATTGTATTCAAAACATTTTGACTTATAAAATGCTTCTTTCTTGGGAACTTGAACTGGATCAACAAGAAGCACATAATTAACCACATGAACATATGGATTGTACCTCATCAATGTCTTCAAGTTGTGAACATGCAGATGATGTGGCTTTCTGACTTGATATTGACATTGTCGTTCACTTGCCTTATAGGTTTGTCTGACATTAAGCTGAAATGTACGACCACCATCAATTAAGTTTCTATTTGTCAAGTTCTGTCGAATGGCATTTTGTTTTGTTTTGATAATGCCATCCTCTAAATCAACGCTTGGTATAACGATTTCTCTGCTTTCTTTTGAAGTTTCACTAGGTTCTTGATCGCTGGTAATGACTACTTCAAAATCTTCAACTTTACTTTTCTTCGTCATAACATTCTCAACAGATTTATTCTTGAGCATTGCTACTTTTCGTATTTTACGGCTCTTCTCAGTTCCAATGTCATCTTCAGTAACGGCAACATATGCTTCACTGTCAGTTTCAACTTCATCGTCCTTAAAAGTAACTTGTCTACCCTTGCTAGATTTATCCACTATAGGCCCTTTTTTCTGATCTTTTGGATGTAGTTTTGTAGCATCATCAATTACTACATTTTTCTTGTTTTCCATATCTTCTTCTGACATTGAGTAAAAACTGCTGACAACTTTCATGATATCATGCTCTATGAAATGAATACCTCCCAACCTAATTGAAAAACTTTCAACAAAATTCTGCCAAACAAAATATCATATGTCAATAAAAACAAAGTTAAAAAAATATAGCAAGGCACTTTCAAGAACGCAAAATACAAATATAAATAACAATACTTACGATGTTTTGTTTCATCTTATTTACGATTTGTTTACACAACTTTGTAGATACCTCTCTCGTGTCATACAATGAATATGATAGTCGATATTTAATCATTTCATGTGACATGGGAGCTTTTGTAAGTATGTAAACAACTTCAGTGTCTGGTACCGAACACATATCTATGACTCTTCCCATCAGCTCATAAATTCCATTATCATTCGGTACATCAATATATAGATATATATTCACATTTTTGCTTTCTCTTCCTTTCACATATCAGATTCTTGATGGGATTTTCACTTCTTTTGAATTTTTCCACTCTGAAATCATCTTCTTATCATTTGAGGCACTTGAAAGATTTGTAGCCATGAGCTCAGGTGACCAATGTTTTTTGAAGTTGCAACTTTAAGAGTCTTTGGTCCAGAAAGATTCACAGAAATCCTCTTTGATGCCATTTTCCTGAAAAATAGAAACACATAAATCAGTAAATAACGAAAACATATTAACTTAAATCCACAACGAAAATATATCATAAATTTTTAATTTATATAATCAGATAATTGAAATTAAAAAAATATTAACATTAAGAAATGGCAGAAGGCCACCAACACCACCTCGTCCATCTGCGGAGTGGCGGGGATTCCGAGAATCGCGCAACCTCCACTGGCAGACGGGCGGGCCGCCATGGTGGTGCAGGATGGGGTTGCGGCAGCTCCTCACCGCACCACCCAGGCGGCCCCATCCTACAATCGGTCGGCCACTCGCCCCCTCCGCACACCCTACCGGCCCCCTCCCCAAACTCCCCCACCTTGTCCCTCCGCCTACTCCATCCCCCCTGTCCCCTACCAGCCACTCCCTCCTACCCCACCCCACAATCGGATGGCCACCCCACTCCACCCCTACCTCCCTTTGCCCCCTACCCACCTCTCACCCCACTCCTACCCCCCTTACCCGCACACCCCACTACCCCCAACCCCTCTAACCCCCTACCCACCTGTACCGCTGCCGCCCCCTCTCCCACCGCACCCATCTCCGCCTCCCTCGCCCACTCCTCGCCACCCCTAGCCTCGCCCACTCCACCCCACCCGCCTCCCCCCTCATCCCACCTCACCCACCCCCCGTCTCCCTCGTCCAGCCCACCGCACCCGCCTCCCCCCCTTCACCCCGCCCCAACAGCCGCACCCCCTTCCCACCCCACCGGCTGCCTCCCTCCCTTGCTCACCCTACCCGCCTTCCCCCCTCATGCCACTCCACCAGGTCCCCCGTCCCCCGTCTCGCCCACGCTTCCCCTCCAGCCTCCCCCTGCCCCACCCCTCAATGGGATGGCCACCGCACCCCACACCTACCCCCGTTCCCCCCACTACCCGTCACCCCCTACCCCCCACGCCGCCCCCTACTCCCCCATACCCACCCCTCCCTCGCCAACCCCTCACCACCCTTACCCCCGCCAGCCCCTTCCCTCGCCCACCCACGCCCCCTCGTCATCTCACCCTACCCTCCCCGCCTTCCTCAGCCACACCTCCCTCGCCTCCCCCCTCCCGCTCCCTACCCTCCCCGCCTTCCTCGTCATCCGACCCTACCCTCCCCGCCTTCCTCGTCATCCGACCCCTACCCTCCCGCTCCCCCCCACCGCACCCGACCCTAGCTGCCCCCACCTCCCTCGCCCACCCCTACCCCCGCCCTCCCGCCTATCCCACCGCACCCCAGCCCACCCCACCCGCCACCCCCTCCCTCACCCACCCCTCCCCATGCCTCCCTCACCCTCCGCCCCCTCCCCGCGCCACCCCAGTGGCTCCCCTGCCCGCCCGGGTGGCCGGCTGATTCTAGGAATCGGCCGGCCACCCGAGCAGGCGAGTGGGCCTCCGCCCACCCCGCGCAACCCCGGTGGCTCGCTTGCCCACCCGGGTGATCGGCCGATTCCCGGCCCCCCAGGCAGGCGAGCGGGCCTCCCGGGTGGCGCGGGGTGGGTGGCGGCGCCCCACCCCGCGCCACTGGAATCGGTCGACCATCCGGGCGGGCGGGCCGCCGGGGTGGAGTGGGTGAGGCGGCGAGCAGGCCGCCCAGGTGGCGCTGGGTGGGCGACGGCACCCCACCTCGCCGCCCACCCTGCGCCACCAGAATCGGCCGGCCATCCGGGCAAGCAAGCAAGCCGCCAGGGTGGCGCGGGGTGGGCACCGCCTCGGTGACCCGCTTGCCCACCCAGGTGATCGGTCGATTCCCAGCCCCCCAGGCAGGCGAGCGGGCCTCCCGGGTGGCGCAGGGTGGGCGGCGGCGCCCCACCCCGCGCCACTGGAATCGGCCGAGGGCTGGGCGAGGGAGGCAGGGGTAGCGACAAGGAGGGGCCAGGTAGAGGTGGAGAGGGGTGCGCAATGGAGGGGGGTAGGGGTGAGACGGGTAGGGGGGTAGGGGTGCGGTAGGGTGGCCGTCTGATTGCGCGGCGGGGTAGGGAGGAATCGGGGTTTTGGGGGGTAAGGGGCAAGGGTGGTTGGGGGGTGTGGGAGGTAGGGGACAGGTGGGGGGTGGAGTAGGCAGGGGGACAGGGTGTGGGAATTTGGGGAGGGGGGCAGTAGGGTGTGCGGAGGGGGGCGGTAGGGTGTGCGGAGGGGGCGAATGGCCAGCCGATTGCGGGATGGCGTTGGGCCCACTATGCTCACGACGGAAGTATTGGTTAATTTGGCTGACAAAAATTATTAATCTTACAAAAAAAAAAAAAAAAATCTATTTCATTAAACTAATTTAATATGAAAATTTTCAAGGAAAAAAATTTAACTGACCTTTCAATTGCGAGAATTCTTCATTGAATATGTTGTTGATAGCAATATAGCTGCTCCACAAATTCGCTCCAAGTCTTTCAACGAACCTCAGAAAACCTTGATGTAATGTGAGTAATAGTGATAATGGAATTTAGTATATAGGTGAAATTACGGAGATGTTTTACCGTATGGTGAATGCGAGATTAATTAGTTTTAAAAAATTTTAACATTTTAATTTTTTTATGGTAATGAAGGAAAATATGATAAAGCGAATATTATGGAATTGTTTTACAGCGGAGTGAATGTGGAATTAATTTGTTTCAGAATGTATTAAAAAAAAAAATCAATTGTTTAGTAAATATTATATACTTTGACTATTAAAATAATTTAAGTAGAAGTTGTAGTTTACAATTTTAACTTTAATGATTTATTTCATAAAAAAAAATTAGTTTACATTTTTCATTAAATTGTGGAATAAAATAATGAAGAGAAATAAATCTCACAAACTTTTTGGAGGGAAATATTTTCGCGAAACTTTTGGGGGGGGAGGGGAATTTTTGGAGGTAAAATTTCATTTTCTAAGCTATATGATATCTTTAGGAGACTCTCCATTTGTATCATTCAACATCTTCTATTTGAAAGGGATGGATTGTCCTGATAGTGAAATTTCGATTTATATAGCATCACATCTTCATCGCATAACAACTCTATTCATATGGATGAATATAGCGGGAATTCTTCTACTATGAATAGAAAGTCAATTCTTCCACTTAGTCCTAATCCTAAAGACTATGAGAGTAGCACTGATGAAAAAGGGGATGGAGAATTTGAAATAAATAAAGAGTCACAGATTCCACTTTGTCCGAATTCGAAAGACTATGAAAGCAACAGTAATGATGAGCTTGATGACAAATTTCAAAAGAATGGAGTGTCACGGTGTCCACTTAATCCTAATTCTAAGGACTATGAGAGCAACAGTGATGAAGAGCATGATGGTGAAGTTCAAAAGAATTGAGTGTCACGGTGTCCACTTAATCCTAATTCTAAGGACTATGAGAGCAATAGTGTTGAAGAGCATGATGACGAATTTCAAAAGAATGGAGTGTCAGAGTGTCCACTTAGTCCTAATTCTAAGGACTATGAGAGCAACAATGATGAAGAGCGTGATAAAGAATTTCAAAAGAATGGAGTGTCAAAGTGTCCACTTAGTCCTAATTCTAAGGACTATGAGAGCAGCAGTGATGAAGAGCGTGATAACGAATTTCAAAAGAATGTAGTGTCAAAGTGTCCACTTAGTCCTAATTCTAAGGACTATGAGAGCAACAGCGATGAAAAGCATGATGATGAAGTTCAAAAGTATGGAGTGTCACGGTGTCCAGTTAGTCCTAATTCTAAGGACTATGAGAGCAGCGTTGATGAAGAGGGGGATGATAAATTTCAAAAATATGGAGTGTCACGGTGTCTAGTTAGTCCTAATTCTAAGGACTATGACAGCAGCAGTGATGAAGAGCGGGATGATGAATTTCAAAAGAATGGAGTGTCACGGTGTCCACTTAGTCCTAATTCTAAGGACTATGAGAGCAGCTTTGATGAAGAGCGGGATGATGAATTTCAAAAGTATGGAGTGTCACAGTGTCCAGTTAGTCCTAATTCTAAGGACTATGACAGCAGTGGTGATGAAGAGTGGGATGATGAATTTCAAAATAATGGAGTGTCATGGCGTCCACTTAGTCCTAATTCTAAGGATTATGAGAGCAGCTTTGATGAAGAGCGAGATGATGATTTCAAAAGTATGGAGTGTCACGGTGTCTAGTTAATCCTAATTCTAAGAACTATGACAGCGGCAGTGATGAAAAGCGGGTTGATTAATTTCAAAAGAATGGAGTGTCACGGTGTCCACTCAGTCCTAATTCTAAGGACTATGAGAGCAACTTTGATGAAGAGCGGGATGATGAATTTCAAAAGTATGGAGTGTCACGGTGTCCAGTTAGTCCTAATTCTAAGGACTATGATAGCAGCAGTGATGAAGGACAGGATGATGCACTTAGTCCTAATTCTAATGAGTATAAAGGTAGCAGTGATGAAGGACAGGATGATGCACTTAGTCCTAATTCTATGGACTATGAGAGAAGCACTGAAAATGCACATGAGGAAGAATATCCAATAAACATCGAGTCAAATTTTCCAATGAGTCCGAATTCTAAAGACTATGACAGTAGCACTGAAGAAGGGGAAGATGAAGAATATCCTCCAAGTCAGTGTTTGAAAAGCACAGTTGATCATAGTGTGGATAACATTCCTCTTAATGATGATGAAAATCCTTATACAAATGATAATCCAATGATGGAGATGTTGCCAAGAAATATTGTATCGAGGAGTAGGAGCAGACCTTTTCGTATCAATGCAAGATGTTCCAGATATTCAAGGGGTAGAGCAGAATATCTGACGAGAAGTTCTATCAGCGCACTCATTTCAAGTGAATGTTGCCAAAAAGATTGCTTGAAACATATGGATTTCAAATTTGCATTAGAGAGCAGGAAGAGATATTTTTCAATGAATAAAAGCTTGCAAAATTCATCTTTAGTTGGGTGCATGTAATCTACATTGTCAGGTTATGATTATCATATGGGGAATTTATTTATCTATAGAAAAGCTTTCAAAAAGTTTCATTTGATTAAGAATTTTCGTCTCTCGAGAATTCAAGAAAATTTGGAAAATGATCCCACATTTTACTTTGAATTATGTCATAAAAGACAGTTTCGGCCATTATCAAATACTGCAATGTCATGGATGAAAGATTTATTTTCAAAGCATGGAGAGTGTATGCGAAATAAAGAGACAATACATATTCCAGATAATTTTTCAAGACGAGAAATCTACAACTTATACAAAGAATATGCAGAAGGTGCTGAGGGACATGGCCGGTTTATTACATATCAAAATTTTGTGAAGCTATGGAAGAAATAATTCAACAATGTCTGTATTCCTAAGAAGGAAATGATGGGGATTCGCAGTACATGTGCTTCTATTCAATCAAAAAGGGACAAATGTAAAGGGTCAGAAAGAGGTAAGCATTCATAACTTTAACTTTTAAAATTGTATATTCATCAAGTGTGAAAACATATTTCTTAATGGCTTTTTTTAATGTTGTGTAGATTCAATTGTCAAGAACTTCATGAGCATCGCGAACAACAAACAAATGAAAGGAAAAAGTTGTACAAGCATTGAAAGAAGTGTTATGATAATCCGAATAAATATTTGGGTTTGATAATTGATGGTATAGGCCAGAAGAAAACACTTTTACCACATTTTGTTCGCACACTCAAAAATTTACAGAAGGAAAATTTTATTCAGTATCACTTGGTCGGTTGTATGGTCTTCAATGGGAAAATGTTGCCAAAGGTGTACTTCACAGCTCCAAATATTCATAATGATGCAAATTTGACCATAACCATAATTCATGATGTGCTTTCTCATTAGTCTAATAATCTTCCTGAAGTTTTGTATCTACAATTGAACAACACTTATCATGAAAACAAAAATCAAGTTGTTTTTGGATATCTAACCATGCTTGTTGAATTGAGAATTTTTCAGAAGGTAAAGGTTGGTTTCCTTCTTGTTGGGCACACTCATGACCATATTGATCAGATGTTCAGTCGTTTTTCAGTCACATTGAGGAGGAAGGAAATTGGGAGCTTGCCATCATTAATTGAATGTATTAAGAAATCATACATGCCAGAGCCTACTTTTGATGTGTTGGAAGACACTGTTGACATACGAAGGTTTATTATGGGATCATATGGTGAGGGGAAATGCATTGAACAACTTAATGACATTAGCTTCCAACATCAATTTCGTATCAAAAAAATTGATGGGAAAACACTAATATGGGGCAAAAAGTATTCAACTACTGCAGAATGGGCACCGTCATCAAGTTTGCAATTTTTGAAGTTCATTCTAGATCATCCAATATTTGCATCAAAAATATGTTATTACAATCAGTTGGTGAAGTTCATAATGCACGCAGACAGAATAGAGATACAAATTATTCTAATTGCCTAGAAGAAATTAAAAAATGTATTAGATATACATATGAGTACTTTGACATTACTGATTCAGTTTGGTGGGAGTCAATTTTCAATAATCAAAGTGATATCATTTCAACAACAACAAATGAAGATATACCTTTGAAAAATCCATTTATTTGGCCACAAAATGTGTCAAATGCACATGAGGAAATAAACATTGTTGAACAGCAACAATCTCAAGGTATTATTAATTCTTCACAGGTAGAGGAAAGAGAGATGTATATTGGTTCTAGAAGATCTCGTTCACAACGTGAAGCCATGGAAAACCTTTACAGGGGTTCAGTATAGGATATTAAGGAGGGTTGCATGATTGCAGTGCTAGCAGATGGAAATCCCAATGGCTATCCATTCTGGGTTGCTAAAGTTATAAAGATTTTTACAGAAAATGAAGATGTTACAAGTGTTGAGGTACATTGGTATGCCACAAATACACACTGATTCAATGGTGTGTATAAGCCAGAGATGGTAGTTGACAAAAGAAATGGCGAAAAGAGAAAAAGAAAGGGTACGAATATAAATCATCGCCGCACAGACATTAAAATTGGAGGATGTTGACATACTTGTTTATGACTTCAATTTAACAAAGATAGGAACTCTTCACTTCAAGACGATTCTGAAAAGGTTGTTACCAGAAAGAACAGTGTTGAGATGGGAGTATGTTGAAACCAGACGTAGATCTAAAAGAATTTTGAAACCTGAACTGATGGGCATGCATGTGGACTCAGATGGGGCACTAGTTGATGAAAGAAAAGAATATGGAACATCTTCGTCAGCATCCAGTCACTCATCTGAAGATGTGAATTCTGATGGTGTGCAAGAAAATATGAGTGATTTTGAATAATTGTTTAAGACAGTTTATCTAACTGATATATGCATCGTATCTTGAAATAAAAGTTTTGATTTCCATATGGTGTTAAATGAGAAGTTATGTGTCATTTTTATGTTGTTGGATCATTTTACTAGCATTTTTTTTAATTTTAAAGATTGACCCTAAAAAAAGTCATCGTTCCAGTAATAATCACTTTTTTGTTTTCAAACTGTATTTTACACAAAAATTTCGTTTTCACTGCCATTTTTAAAACATGTTCAAAATTGTCCCTAAAAAAAACCATCGTTCCAGTATACACATTTTTCATTTTTAACACTATTTTTGACGTTTTTTTGGCGTTTTTTTGCCAGAGTTCCCATTTTGAATTTATAGTTTCCATTTCAAAGTTTATATTGTTTTATGATCTAGGTGGATATTGGTGGCCACCCACCTATTCCACTTGGACACCCAACACTATTTCTTTCATTTTCCTTAATTGTAGCATAATTTTCTATTTTGGGCATTTTTTCGGGGCCTAAATTTCTGGAGTCGTTTTGAGGCCCTAAACGACATTTTTTGGAAAACAAGCACAGTTATAGCTTGTGACAGGGATCTGCAATCGAAATTTGTTGTCCTTAAATATATCTTTTTAACAAGGTATTGTACGCGTTAAACGAAGATCATATTTCAAAATTGCAACACCGGGAAGTTGATGTTCCAACTAATCCCAATCAGGCCCACAAACTTTTGGCACTTCATCTCCTGGGGTTAGGTTTTTGGATGTTTATGGTTTTCCGTCGTTTCTCAATAATAGAAAGGCCTTTGAGCCTCATTGTAACACAATTCAGAAGACATGTAATTAACACATTTTTTCTCATAGATAAGCTACCATCGCCTGAGCTAGTTTGTTTCCCTTATGCATGTAAATGGATTTCAGTTTTTGTTATTAATTAATTAAAGTTTAGTTTTTGTTGTAGCTCTTTGTTTCTGTTTAATTTTGTAATTCATTTAATTCCTGCATAAATTCATATCATTGGTATCAGAGTAGTCTACTCTTTTTCACTTCGGAAGCATCACACCCTTCAAGATACAAGTTAAATTCAATATTGTTATATTTAAAGGTTTGATAGATGCAAATGTTGTAGATAAATGGATAAGTTTGTTGGAAGGTTATTTTTCGGTTCATAGTTTCTCCGATCGTAAAAACAAAAAACAAAAAAATTACTTTTCAACTGCTTAAGGCCGCCCCCCATGTCAAAAATTGGTGGGAAACTTACTATGAGAAAAGGATCGAGGAACCCTCTCTGTTTACAGCCACACCCTCTAGGAACTCTTTTCGAGATGTTGTCAAGGAACAATATTACCTTGTGGGGAGCTATGAAGACAAATACATACAATGGACCACCCTACGACAACAAAGGGACCAAGATGTGCATGAGATCACAAATATTTTTCATACTTTGCACACAGTGCTAGGTATGAAAGACTCTGAGCGACATCTAGTTCTCAAGTATCGCGACTGTTTATACAAATAAATTCAGGAATAAATGGAGTTCCTGGAAATATCCTCTCTTGGTGCAGCATACCGATATGCTGCCAAAAATTAAACAAAAGAAGCGTGACTTTTGATCCGTGAATCCGAAGTAAAGCAAAAGTGCCTCCAAGTCACAGAGCAAAGGATAGAGCCAAGGTGGAACAAATCAGGTCAACCCATCGAAGCCACAAGAAAATAATGTTACCATGAAGACAAAGAAGGACATGAGAAAGTGGTGTGAGTTCCACAAAAGCCCCACCCACAACACAAATGAGTGTCACGCCACGCAGTCATTGGTGGCCGAGCTAAAAGGTTTGGAGTCTGATGCATGTCTTGATTTTGATCCAAAAATCGACAAAGGGGATGAAAAGGGGAAACATATTATCAATGCACATCCTAACACCACTGTTGCCACTTTTGAAGAAAGTGTAACTATGTTCGGTCTTCATAAATGTAATTTTGATTTTTGTACTTGTAAAAGAATAGAATTATTATTTTTGTCATCATCAAGAATGGGTTTTTTGCCCATTTGATAGGTCAAGAACATGTTCAAGTGCTTCTAGGAAAGTCAAAGAGTTAATGTAATTGTTAGAGACCCATGTGGGCATGTTACACTATGTAAATCTATGTATTAGAGTCAAAGAAAGATGTCAAAGGTGATCCTCCAAAGCAAAGACAAGTCTCCTTTCCAAGTTGGCTCAAGAAATGAATTTTTGGTACACTTAAATTCAAGTCGGTCTCATTGGTCAAGTCGGCCCAAATAGGAGGGACATACTCCTATATATAGGGCAGCTTGACCTCACAAATGAAGCATCAAGTGATCTTTGAAATCAATGAAGAAGAAGGCAAGAAGAAGGTGAGAAGAAGTGCAAAGAAGCAAGAAGAAGGTGTCTCTAGCCCAGCGAGAAAGGAAGGAAAGAAGGCCGAGTTTGGAAGGCCTATTTCAGACCTAATTACAGTCACACGTGTGAAGGTGAAAGGGCTCATTCTGCTGCCATATTGTATCAGCTATTACAATCATAAGAAGAAGCTCGGTTGGGCTAGAAAAGATCACTAATTAAGCCTCCTCATCAAGCAAAGAAAGAGAAACCTAAAGTGAAGGAAGGGAGCAAGTAAAAGGGTTTATTTCAAGTGCTAGATCAGCCAACGTGCGAATAAATTAGATCTACAGTAGGGTAAGAGGATCAGCCTCTAACTCAGAGATATACAGGAAGACAAGCCTCGTTCTCTAGCCTAAGTATCAAGGAAAATGAAGATTTACAAGTGAGGTAGAGAAGGAAAGGAAGACACCAAAGAAGAGGCCTCTAAGGAGACCTAGGGTTTCTGCAGTTGACGGAAAAAGAGCTATCAGTTGTCAGAAAAGTGTGAAGGAAGAGATCAAGGTGCAGAGCAGAAGAAAGCATTGATTGAAGGACAAAAAGAAGAGAGGTTGTATCTTATGCTTGGAGGATCTACTGGCCAAGGGTCTAGGGTTTGGCATTTGTCAATTGAAGCTTCAATAAGATAAATTTGCATAAGGGTTTTCCCCTCCAGGAGAGAGAGGTTTTGCCCTGGTTGAGAGCCAATATATTGTGTTCTTGTCTCTCTTTTTTTCTAACTGTTTAATGAAGTAAGAGAACTAACACTAATAATAATAAGAGAAGATTGTGGTAATAAGAAAAAGTAAAAAGTACCTCACATATAGTTATCATCGTCAAAAGAATCTCATCCTAACTTAAATGCCCTATATTCTTCAACATGGTAACCAAGCTAAGGTGACACATCAAGGAAGGGCATCTCAAGAACACAAAGATTGACGCATCAGAGCTATAAGAAAGGGTTCCATATCCATCAAAGACAAGGAGGATTACCATCTCCTCTCCTAGATCCATCAAGAAGGACTACCATCCTGGGAACAAGGAAAGAAGAAATCCTTCCATCTAAAAGCATCTACAAGAAGGTACATCCAAAAAGAGTCTCCATCAAAGATCCTTCATCATCAAACAAAGGCACCCAAAGATCTAGGCTCATCATTAAAGATCTCCAAATCTACACAGTGAGAAGTTTCTATCACCAAGCAAATCTCTCATAAGGCACCTTGAAGGAAGCATGTTGAAGAACTCCAAGATCTAAGAAGACAAATCATCATATCTTCAAGGAAACAGCGAGATCACTTCACAAAAACTCTCTCAAGTAAGTATTCTATGTCTTCTTTTGAACATATCAAAATTTCTTTGCAAAGAGAGCAACAAATTGTTTGGGACAGCTAATTTCCTTGCATAGAAAAAAAGGATTGATTTACTTCTCAGAGAAAATGAATTTATGTACTACATCAAGGGGAATGTCATTTTTCCTGCAAAGGAACAAACTCAAGCCTTAGCAAAATATAATAAGAATGAAACAAGGGCTCAAAGGATTCTGGTAGAATCCATCAAGGACCCTCTCATTCCTTATGTTTCCAAACTTGAAACATCTAAATAAATTTATGATAAGATGGTGAAGCTATTCTTAGTTAGTACAGCTAGAGAAGTGATATCGTTGTGTAATGAATTATATAAAATGAAGATATCCAAAGAAGAAGGAATAGCTCCCTACTTCATGAAGATCTCTGAGATGAGAGACCAGCTACAAGAACTAGGAGAAGTTATGTCAGATAGAGAGATGGAAACTATGGTGCTCAATGCATTACCTAAGGAATGGGGCAACTTCACATCAAGTATATATGCCAAGAAGGAAGCTATCTCGCTGAATGAACTTTGGTCTCTATGCAAAATTTAAGAGACTAGACTCAAAGCCAAGGATGATGTGGGATCAAAAGAGAAAGCATTTGTTGCTATGGCCAGGAGAAAAGGAAAATTTGGGCAGTTTG
This sequence comes from Pinus tabuliformis, assembly GCA_031772625.1. Taxonomy (NCBI): domain Eukaryota; kingdom Viridiplantae; phylum Streptophyta; class Pinopsida; order Pinales; family Pinaceae; genus Pinus; species Pinus tabuliformis. Next base: position 671,981,581 of record CM062820.1, on the reverse strand, counting down.
GCCCACAGAGAAAGGGTAAAAGGGATATGTCCAAAGTGTCAACAATATGGACACTATAAGAGGGATTGTCCTAAGTTCAAGAAGGACAACAATAAAAGGAAATGACAAGAAGCCCACATTACCCGAGAAGTGAAAGAAGAAGAGAAGTAGAAGAAGGAAGCTCCTCCGGATCTCTACTATCACTGAGATCAACTTCTTCACATAAGTCTTCTTTAAAGTTTTGGGTATCATAGGAACATGTAGCAGTAGGATAAAATGCATGACTTATGAGAATGGCATCTTCAAAAATATAGGAGCATTGTGTAAAGATAGCTCAGATATAGATATTCATATAAATGTAGCCATTGAATTACCTCATCATTGCATAAAGGAATGATCATGATCAAGAAGAATCATCTTAGAAGGCCACTATCATCAATAGGAAGGAGAATTTGCAGGATGAGGACTATAAGAATCCCCCGGTGGAATCATCAATAGAAGGTTCATGATTTTCAGAAAATGAAAATGGGTCGATGAGAATTCCACCTATGGGGATTCAAGAAAGGATGCAGGCAGAGCAAGATGTAACAAAGCAAAGGAGATTGAGGTAATATCAATCAAGGAAGTTGAGGTGATCAAGGAAAGAACTAAGATGAGGTATGTATGCATCTATGTTTTTCAGTTAAGTCATGTCATCATTTGTATTAATGACCATGGGGAATTCCTCTAAAAGCATGGTCAAGAATAGGGTAGATCTCTTTCATTAAGAATATGCACAAAGGCATGGTTCACACACTAATAAAAGTCAACATGAGAAATGACCTCATATGGAGTATGAGGTGATTGACTAGGAAACCTATAAAGAAGCATATGGGAAAAGATATCAGGGATAAAAGGACACCATGGACACTAGGAATCAACATCTGATAGATTTGTTAAGACATCTCCTGAAAGAAGGCACGAGAACTCTGACAAAGAAAGAAAAAGATAAAAGGACCCTTAACACCCGAAAAGGCTTGGAGATGTGAAACATGTAGGATGTTGTTGGATCAAGCCAAAAAAAGATGTCATGATGAAGAGCCATCTCAAAAGGTACTATTTGACTTAATGTTACATTTTGATTTTTCTTGAGTAATATCTAGATGGGGTCATGCAAGGCTACTGGAACAAGAGTTGTAAGTGCAAGTACAACTAGCACTCTTGTGGTGGATGGAAATTCCTGAAAGAAGCATGATGAGAAAGAAGTAGTCATATGAAGAAGGTTCCAGATATGTACCAAGAAGGCCACTTTCCATGAAGAAAGGAATGACATGACAAATCAAGAAGGAAAGTGATGGATGGCTAATGCCCTATAAGGAAGAAGCTCGACTGAATTTCATGACATCAAGGAAAGAAAGTGATCAAGCAGCTAAAGGACCCACTAGAAGTTGTTGATGAAAAAGGAGAGTCCCTAGTTGAGAGGGAGCTCTGACAAGTCCCTAGTCAGAGGGAGCTTGGGTACATCCCTTTATAAGAATGGGCATATCTTCCCTAGTTGAGAGGGAGAGATAGACACAACATTATTGTCTTCACTTGAGAAGAAAGAATGGAGGATTAGGTAATAATCTGGCATCTGATGCTCTTTGAGGATGTCTAGGGCATCCAAGATAAGAGTAGGCAAGAGGACCGATATTTTTTTAGAGTTGGGAACCCAAGATAAGAATAGTCCTAGAAGGTCATACTCAATGAACACCCAAATGGGTATGTAACTTTAGAGACAATGATGAAGGTGTCTATAGTCATTGGTATCGCCAAGATTGTGCTCTGATCTAATGCGAGATAGATTTGTCAGTCAAGGCCTTGCTGTGGAAACAATGTTGGTTACTATGATGCTATATCAGATGGATTTCCAATATGATTTCTCTTATGTGAACTCTTCAAATTGAAAATGTCCAAACACCTTGTAAATGATTTATGAATACCTCCCTAGTTAAGAGGGAGTGTTCAAGAAAGTGTACCTAGGTTTGGTCTTCATAAATGTAATTTTGTTCTTTGTACTTGTCAAAGAAAAGAATTATTATTTTTCCCATTATCAAGAATGGGTTTCTTGCCCATTTGATAGGTCAAGCACGTGTTTAAGTGCTTTTAGGAAAGTCAAAGAGTCAATGTAATTGTTAAAGACCCATGTGGGCATGTTACACTATGTAAATCTATGTATTAGAGCCAAAGAAAGATGTCAAAGGTGATCCTCCAAAGCAAAGACAAGTCTCCTCTCCAAGTCAGCTCAAGAAATGAATTTTTGGTACACTTAAGGTCAAGTCGGCCTCACTAGCTCAAGTTGGCCCAAATAGGAGGGACAAACTCCTATATATAGGGCAGCTCGACCTCACAAATGAAGCATCAAGTGATCTCTGAAATCAACGAAGAAGGCCGCTAGAAGAAGTGCAAAGAAGGAAGAAGAAGGTGTCTCTAATCCAACGAGAAAGGAAGGAAAGAAGGTCGAGTTTGGAAGGCCTATTTACAACCTAATTACAGTCACATGTGCGAAGGTGAAAGGGTTCATTTTTCTGCCATATCAGTTCAGCAATTACAGTCATAAGAAGAAGCTCGGTTGGGCTAGAAAAGATCACTAATTATGCCTCCTCATTAAGCGAAGAAAGAGATACCTAAAGCGAAGGAAGGGAGCAAGTAAAAGGGTTTGTTTCAAGCCCTAGATTAGTCACACATGCGAATAAATCAGATCTACAGTAGGGTAAGAGGATCATTCTCTAACTCGAAGATATACCAGAAGAAGAGCCTCATTCTCTAGCCTAAGTATCAACGAAAAGGAAGATTTACAAGCGAGTTAGAGAAGGAAAGGAAGACACCAAAGAAGAGGTCTCTAAGGAGACCTATGGTTTCTGCAGTTGCCGGAAAAAGTGTGAAGGAAGAGATCAATGTGCAGAGCAGAAGAAATCATTGATTGAAGGACAAAAAAAGAGACACTGTGTCTTATGCTTGGAGGATCCACTGGTCAAGGGTCTAGGGTTTGGAATTTGTCAATTGAAGCTTCAATAAGAGAAATTTGCAGAAGAGTCTTCCTCTCTAGGAGAGAGAGGTTTTTCACTGGCTAAGAACCAATATCTTGTGTTCTTGTCTCTTTTGTTTTAGTCACTGTTTGATGAAGTAAGAGAACTCACACTAATAATAATAAGAGAATATTGTGGTAATAAGAAAAAGTAAAAAGCACCTCACAAATAGTTATCATTGTCAAAAGAATCTCATCCTAACCTAAATGCCCTAGATTCTTCAACAGCCACCACCAAGGTCCAGAAGATTGAGCCCGAAGATCCCGAGGAGGAGGAGCATCTCTTTCACTCATATATGTGGGTGAAGGGTTCTCCGTTGTAGTTAATTGTTGATAGCAGAAGCCAAAATAACCTCATCTCAACTAAAGTCATGAAGCGGTTTGGTTTTCCAACGACACCACAACTACAGCTGTACATTATCAGATGGCTCCACAAAGGGCGAGATCTCTGCATCATCCAATAGTGTCGCCTGCCCTACAACATCAAGCCCTTCACAGATGAGGTACTATGTGACGTTCCTCCCATTGAAGTTTGTGATGTGTTATTAGGACAACCATACTTATGTTGTGTATGAGTCTAGGCCCCACATTGTTATTATCACTTTGGCAATAAGCTATACATGATACCGTAGGTAGTTCCGCCTACCGTCATTTCTTTGATCTCTGCTAAACAATGCAGCAAGATCATCTCCTAGTCCGAGAAGTTTTTTTCCTTTCTGATTCACTCTCAAAGGGGAAGATATTGGCCACATCCATGGCCCCCAGGAAGGGCTCTTCCACATAGTAGAAGCAAATGAATAAGGTCATGGAAGAGTACATGGACATCTTCTCCTCACCCCACAGGGGTACCTTTGCATTGTCAGGTCAAGCATTTGGTCGATTTGACTCTCGATGCACCTCTACCCAATCGGCCAATATACCAGTGCTCTCTTCTAGAAAAATAAGAAATCAAGCAGCAAATTTAGGAGTTTCTAAAAAAGGGAAAATCCAACCAAGTGTATGCACAAACCTCACAAAGTGTTTATCTTATGGATATGATATGATGTCAAGTTGTATGGGTAGGGGGAAGGGTTGAAAAGGGTGTTGAGGCCCAAGATCTTCTAAAATTCATTAAAGCCTAATTTATGTGGAGGTGTGGAGCCACCATATATCCTCCAATGATCCTTTTATCTCGAGAATGGCCATTGAAGTTTATTTCTCTTAGGTGGATGTGGCGGATTACCAAGGAACCATCAAAGAATGTGAGGGCATGGTGGTCTCCTTCCCTAGGATGGAAGTACATAATCACCTTTATGCTACTTGAAACACTAACAACAGCCATGGCAAGTCGAGTTGGTTAAGGAAATAAAGAGTTGAGCATAGCTAGCCTTTCTAGTAGGGAGGCCAAGTTATATTATAAAGGTGGGTTAATATAGTTATAATAGAGAAAATTATTAATAAAAGAATATATATATATATATATATATATATATAGAGAGAGAGAGAGAGAGAGAGAGAGACCAACTTGATGCCATTTAATTCAACTTAGGATGCTTTGGTAGATTAAACATGGTTTCTTGGTTGGGACTACTCATGCTTTGATTTAATCATTAACTTGTGTGACCCTATTGTGGTGATAATTGATTGCTTTGTTAAATGCATGCTTATGAATTAGGTGTACACAATCCCAATAGGGATGTTTGATGATTCTTTAAGCACATGCATAATGAACTAACATGCAGCTTTACAATCTACAAGGGTACAAAGGTGCCAACACCACACTCTACTTTGATAGTGAGGAGGCTATAAACACTTTGTTATCAATATTTATATTGACTATGTCATGCTTCTTGTTCTTGACAAGTGTATGCACATCATGCAAGATGCAAGAGACCTCACAAAGTGTTTATCTTATGGATATGATATGATGTCAAGTTGTATGGGTAGGGGGAAGAATTGATAAGGGCATTGAGGGAGTGGAGTGAGCCACCATATATCCTCCATTGATCCTTTTATCTAGAGAATGGGCATTGAAGTTCATTGCCCTTAGGTCAATGTGGCAGATAACCAAGGAACTATCAAAGGATGTGAGGGCATGGTGGTCTCCTTCCGTAGGATGCAAGTACATATAATCACCTTTGTGCCACTTGCAACACTACCAACAACATTGGTCTACGCCATGGCAAGTCGAGTTGGTTATAGGAAATAAAGAGTTAAGAAGCATAGCTAGCCTTTCCAGTAGGGAGGCCAAATTAATATATATTATAAAGGTGGGTTAATATACTTATAATAAAGAAAATTATTAATAAAAGAATATGTATATATATATATATATATACCAACTTGATGTCATTTAATTCAGCTTAGTGGATTAGCTCAATTGGTTCAAACAAAATGTTTCGAAGGCAAAAATCATCCTGACCTTTTTGGTTCAAGTTTGGCTAAGTCATGCTAGGTTACCAATGACTATCATACAATAGCAATTCACTGGCTCTCCATCTCATTATTTTGAGGAAGATTTAGGGATCACAATTTTCCTTGGAAATATATTCAGATACATAGATATTAAAGATAGCCTCATGTTGGTTTCCCCGCGAGGATTTCCTTGGGAAAAATATATTAACTATAACTCAAGGGGTTAACTCAACCAGTTGTTACCAACATTGTTGGGCTTTTAGTTAATTTTATGCTAACAAATGCATTGATTGAATCCTCGTGGGCTAATTGCACTCATCTGTTAGGAATGCAATCCCGAGGAAACCCTCCAAGCACTTCCCTTCATGCCAAGGATGGTACACAAGATAAATCAATATATTGCATTTTTTACTCATTGGGGACATCAAGTGAGGCCCAATAATATTCACCAAAGCAACAAACCTAGGAATTTGACCCTGTAACCTCTTGCTTATAGTTCACAGCAGTCAACCACTCAAGCTAACCCCCTGGGCATGGGAATATGTGCATGTGTGTGTGCACACACGCATGCGCAGGATTTAAAAAAAAAAAATACCACATTGTAAAATGACTCCACTAATATTTTATTGTGGTTTATATGCAAAGATTATGCACAGGGGTTCACCATTGACATAATCATTTATAAACCTATAAAAACTTCACTGACAAATAAGAAAGCAACACATAATCATATATAAAATTGTAGCTTACCTGAAAATATCCATAAGAATAAGGTCCACTTTATCTTATCCATAAACATAACCTCCCATACATGGGTGACAATTCATTTTGACACCTCAAAATCAATAAAAATAGCATGACTGTAATCATATAGGAAAAAACAAAAACTGGAAACCACAGAGAACTAATTTAGTTGATTTAGTTATTCGACAACTCACAATGATGATGATGCAGTGTTTCTCGGGACTAAAACCTTACTGAAAATCACTTTGCCAAAGTATAAAATAGAGGAGATAATAAATCATTCACTATTGAAATAACGCATACATCATTTATTAGGATGAAAAAATCACTTTGCCAAAGTATAAAATAGAGGAGATAATAAATCAATCACTATTGAAATAACGCATACATCATTTATTAGGATGAAAAAATCTCAATACACTAGCTGATTTCCTTTCACCACAATTTACAAAAATGCTAATGTGGCAGTGCTTTGCAGCATCAAACCCACATTGGCCCATTCATTTAAAGGCTGACAAGCTGATGGATAATGTACTTTCAGTAATCTTTTCTGTTAATATGCAAGCCTCTATTCCCCAAATATCTCACAGTTAGCTCATCGTCTTGAAAACTTGGACAACAAATAAACAATGAAAAAGCATAATAACGCAAAGAGAACCACGTATATTACTTGGTTTGAACCATTCTGTATTATCTTCCTGTTTAGTCTTTTCATGTTGTTTTTAACCCCTGCTTGAGCTTTGATCATTGTCATTTGCTGTCACAAAAGAAAGAATTCAGACAAACCATTCATTGTAAATTACATAAAGATTTCTGAAAGCTGTATAGAACCATTCATGCAAGGTTCAGTTCATTTCAAATGTAAATACAAAATTACAGCACAATCCTTATAAATTGACCATTCGGAGCTACATAAATGTGGTAATGTTTCTGTGCATGTAGCTAAGTCCTCTGCAAAGGAAAAAAAAAAGGCCCTAAGCAGTTCCACACGACCTAGAACTTTGGAAAATTCCCAGTTTAAAAGATACCTTCCATATTTGTTCAAAGAAGCAAAGAATACAAACTATAGGAGAAAATTAATAAGTTTGCTAAGTTCCATGCAGGACGAGCATTACATGAATAATTGAAAATGGACAGCAAGGTGAGGGTTAAAGCATTACATGAGTAATTGTATATAGACAGTAAGGCAAAGGATAAAGCTCAAAACTCTCAGAAATAACAAACTTGATTTAAGACGTGCTATAAGTCTAATATGAAAAGATAAAAATGCAAAACAAAAGCAAACGTCAGATCAAAATATTGACTTAAAACATTACCAGTTGACTTAAGAAGTCATTCTGGAACTTGGCCTCTGACCCTATCTCCTGTGCCACCTGGATACCAAAAGCAATTAAGTTAAGAAAAGCTCCAAGTAACTAAATAAAACCATCACTGCAATACAACTCCTATTGACACCAATTTTTTGTCAAGCTTGCAACTTCCATCTTGGGATATGATGCTTCATGTAAGGTTTTGATATCAACCCCATAAAAAAGTAAGGCTCACAAAATTTGACAATCAGACAACAACAGAACTAATTTTCCCACCAACAAAACATACCACTGACAATGTCAACTGTATAGCCAATACACGTCCATGATGTAAGTTTCACTCTAAGACAGAACACAACTCAATATATGTTTCAACTTTCAAGACAGTCACTTTTTTCAATCCTACAACAATACCTAAGAAGAGATGCTGCACAATAACTAATGCACTATCTCAAAATCTTTTAGGATAGCAGAAATATGCCAGGGACCAAAATATAACAAAATTATCAAAGTTATACAAAAGAGAAATTTAGAGAATATATAAACTTTAATAGAGCATTCAACAAACAAAATTTTATGATACAATTAGTTGTGGAATAAGGATAAGAGAGGATAGGATAGGATGCATAGATTAAAAATGACATTTGTCTATTTTACAATAAGTTATTTTGGCCGGTCTCTTATTATCCTCGTTAGCCAAATTGAAACCAAATTTTGTATGATAAATCTATGTTCCTATGCAACACGCAATCAATAATGTGCAGAGCTTCCGCAAAAGATGGCACAACAGCCATTTGAAAGTCCCATACAGTGAAGCCTATCTCTGACTGTTAAGCTGTTATTGAAGACCAGACACCAAAGCACCCTATATTTGAAGGACAAGCAGCCATTCCAGTTGCCCTAAAATCTGCCCAGACATTTTTATCCTATACAGCCCATCTTCTGTTGAAACCCGAGCCTGTGAAGCTTATGATGCACCATTGAATTAAATTAAACACATGTCAGGCATGCAAAAAACGATAAATGAAACTTGTTACTAAAGCAACAAGAAGACAAGAATTACAGAAAATAGAGAACATGAGTCCAGTACACTGTACAACTCAATATAATGTCTCCACTCCCTCATCTCATGACTATTGCTCACATCTATTTATACTTTTACTATGTGAATATTCAATGGTGACGTTTCAAATCCCCAAGTCACTTTATTTTAATTTTTGAACTACTAGAGATTCATTTACTGTTACACTTTGTACCAGATGACATTTTGTTAAAATTGGAAACTAGGGCCAAACTCCATGTGGGTCATCTTATTCATGGCTGATAATATTTTTATTAGATTCCTTTCGTCAAGAGGTGTAGGATTGATCTAAAGATCATCCGATTCCGATAAGTATTTATGAAGATATGAATTTACTTTGATTATGGAATAATTATCAAGCCGACCAGCAACTCATGTAGACTCAGAAGCCCAACAGTCGCATCTATTCAATCATCAAAATTTGTGTATAAATACAGGAGGACTTTTCCTCATTTGCACTCACTCATCTCATCACATCTCTCTCTCCCCTGCGCAGAAAAGAAACTCTTCTCCTACTGCGCAGAAAGAGACTCTTCTCTCACACGTGTGAAAGGAAGACGCAGAATTTAGGGCTGCAACTGCAGATCGGAAGTTTGACCAGCGTTGACCATCAGACTCTCTCTCAGAACTATGTTGTAGGTGGAACTGACTCTCCTCTAAAGCCCGCATTTTTTGGTGAAGGAATCAAATCGATCCGACGGTCGGTTTGCAAGATATTGTCTGCCCTAGTTTGGCTGATCTAGGGTTTGCTGCTGCTGATGTAAATCAGATTTACGTACTATTTCTCTTTGCTGAATTATTGAAGATAAAAGAAGATTTGATCAGAGGGTTTCCCCACATTGGGGTTTGTCCCTGGCTAGCCGCCACATCTTGTGTCTCTTGTCTTGGCTTGTTTTTTGTCGATCGTTTAATGTTTTATCTACACTTTACTTTATGTACATGTGATTGCTAATCTATGGATAATAATATGAAAGATAAGTAAATTGCTCTAAGCATAGAACATACCATAACTTAACATAGTATCAGAGCTGAGGTGAAGACAAAGCCCGAGCAAGAGCTAGAACAATCACCGAGGAGAAAAAAGGCAAGGCTATCCTAAAAGAACTATGGGGTCCTCAACGCTCTTCCCTGCCGAAGACAAGCTCAGTGAAAAAGCTGACTATCACGGATGGAAGATGTCTCTCGATCTAACCTTAGAAGATCAAGGAGTATTGGACCATGTGAGAGGCAATATTGTTGAGCCTCCGTCAAATGCACCCACTGTTGCCAGGAACAAATGGAAAACCGGCAAAGTCAAAACAAAGAAGATCATCCGGGACTCTATTGACAAGCGCTTGGTGGCCTACATCTCCGACCTGAACACCTCCAAGGAAATCTACAATAGACTAGTGAGTTTATTTAAAGTTAATGATGCAAATCAAGTTTTGTTTCTTGGAAATAAGCTGAAGGAAATCAAGAAGGGTAAAGATGAGAGCATGCAAGCATATTTCTTAAGAATCACCGAGATCAAGAACGATCTCCTATCTATTGGAGAAATTACTACAGATAGGGAAATGGCACTCTCAACCCTTGGAGGATTACCATCCAAATGGTACGTGTTCAGGACTACTCTTCTCAACAACAACGTAATTCCTGGTTTCGAGGAATTAATGGCAAGATGCATTCAAGAAGAAACAAGGATAGAAGAGCAAGAAATGCCCATGTCTAAAGGTCCTCCTACTGCCTTTTCTTCTCATGCTAAAAAAAGAAATAATTCCAGGACTAAATCAAAAAGAAAGGTTGGACCTAAGGGTGGAAGAAACGAACGATGTTACATTTGCGATAAAGCAGGTCACTATGCAAGGGAGTGCCCTGATAGAAGGGACTCACACCAGGACGATGATCAGAATCCCTCTCATGGCAATCAAAGGAATGGCAAATCTAATAGCAGAGGTAAAAGGAGTGCTGAAAATCAAGGAAGAGGACAATCATTCAAGAAGGCTAGAAATTCCAGGTATGAATCTAACACTATTGATAATAAGCAGGATGAATATTATCTACCAGCTGCTCTATCTACCTCTGCTCCTTCGGACTCAATGGGAATTTGGCTCATTGATAGTGGTGCCTCAAGGCACTTCACTGGTTACAAAGAAGTTCTCCATAATCTGATAGAGAAAGAAACTAACCTAGAAATTGTCCTTGGAGATAATATGAAATATCTCGTGAAAGGTGTAGGCAATGTCTCTCTTAAATTGAATCAAGGTAATACGATCCACTTACAGGATGTATTATATGTACTTAACCTCAAAAAGAACCTGGTGTCCATCTCGGCAATGGAAGACAAAGGCTACAAGGTGACCTTCAGCGATGGCAAGGTACGTATATGGAAAAATAATGTTAAAGATGCCTTCACTCTTGGGTTTCGAGTTGATTCATTATATCAGGTTGGTGGAAGTCCACTAGGTGTCATGTCTTGTGACACATCTCTTCAGTCCGAACTTTGGCATCGGAGGTTTGCCCACCTTCATTATAAAGCTCTACCCGATGTAAGACAAATGGTAATAGGGATGCCCGAATTCCGAGTAGAGAAAGAAGGTGTATGTCCGGGATGTGCCAAAGGAAAGCTCAAAAGGGGACCATTCCCCTCAAGCCAAAGCAAGACCTCCGATATATTACAACTGGTTCACTCAGACATATCTGGTATGATGCCTGTGAACTCCTTGGGAGGATATTCATATTACCTTACTTTTACAAATGACTATTCTCGAAAGACTTGGATATACTTCTTGAAAAAGAAGGATGAAGTGTTCTCTTGGTTTCGACACTTCAAAGCCTTGATCAAGAATCAAACCAAAAAGAAGATCAAGATCTTAAAGACGGATAATGGTACTGAATATGAATCTAACGAGTTTCATGACTTTTGTAAAGAGACTGGCATTAAGAGGGAGACTACGACACCATATACTCCTGAACAGAATGGTGTGGCGGAAAGGAAGAGCCGTACAATTGTGGAAGTCGTCTGTGCCATGCTCCATGATCAAAGACCACCGTATATGTACAAAACCAATGCCCTCATCAAGCATTGGGTTCCAAGACTCCTGAAGAAATGTTCACCGGTAAGAAACCTGACGTATCTCATTTTAGAATTTTGGAAGCCCTGTATATTTTCATGTGCCGAAAGAGAAAAGGAATAAATTGGGTGCATCTGGAAAGAAAGGAAACTTCATGGGCTATGGTGAAAATACTAAGGGCTATAGAATCTATGTAGCCGGTCAAATGGAAGTCGTGATTAGTCATGATGTCACCTTTGACGAAGATATGGCTCTCAGCAAGGTGGACAATATTCCGACTTTGAGGAGCTCCCATGAAGCCGACACCAGGGAACCGAAAGAAAAGGAAGATGAAACAATGCCTGATGTGGAAGAACCATGGATCCTATTGATCCACCTGAGCCTTCCTCTTCTAGGAAAAGGCCCTCTTGGCTTAGGGGGCTACTCGATGATGCTGAAGGACACACTGCACCCCGAGGAACCTTTAGTGAAAGTAAGAAACCTAACAAGTATCAGGGATACCTGACCATCATGAGCACGATCATACAAAATGAGCCTTCATCATTCTCAGATGTCGTCAAGCATCAAGTATGGAAGGATGTTATGACTGAAGAATAAGAGTCTATTATGAAGAATGATGTCTGGGAAGTAGTTCCTAGACCCCAGGACAAGACAGTTGTCACTTCTAAATGGCTTTACAAGATAAAGCATGCAGCAGATGGAAGTACGAAAAAGTATAAGGCTCGTTCTGTCGCTCATGGCTTCTCCCAGAAGAAAGGTATAGACTATGACGAGATACTTGCACCTGTTGCCAGATATACCACCATCCGCTCAATCATAGCCCTTGCAGCTTCACAAGCATGGAACCTACATCAGATGGATGTCAAGACCGCATTCTTGCATGGTTCGATCAAAGAAGAGGTCTACGTGGAGCAACCCGAAGGATTTGAGATTTATGATCGAAAATCTCATGTATGCAGGTTGAAGAAGGCTCTCTATGGGCTGAAGCAAGCACCCCGAGCATGGTATGAGAGGACCGATAGCTACTTGAAAAGTTGGGATTCACTAGGAGTGAAGTCGATCCTAACCTTTACTTTAAGATTGAGGATTACAAAGTTCAAACCTCTCATACTGGTGTTGTATATGGATAACCTCTTTCTAACAAGTGCAGACCCTCTCATTCACAAATGTAAGAGGGAGTTGGCTTCTGAATTCAAAATAAAGGACCTAGGACTGATGCACTATTTCTTAGGACTTGAAGTCTGGCAAAAGCCAAAGGAAATTTTCCTATCAAAAGGAAAATATGTGGTGAAGATATTCGAAAGATTTGGTATGGTCGACTGCAAACTTGTAACTACCCCGATGGAGCTTGACTTTAAGAAGTTAAGCAGTAGTGCTGCTGGACCTGCCGGAGATATGAGACTACTTGGATACACTGATGCTGATTGGGCAGGCAGTGTGGTGAATCGTAAGAGCACTTCCGGGTGTTGTTTCTCCTTGGGATCTGCTTCGATATCCTGGATGAGTAGGAAGCAGAAGTCGGTGGCTTTAAGCACCGCCGAGGAAAAGTATATTGCTGCTAGCATGGCCTCCTATGAGGCAGTCTAGTCGCGAAAGCTCTTCAGTGAGCTGTTTGGATTTACATTGGATACCACCGTGATCCTATGTGACAACCAGAGTGGGATTCGTTTGTTAGAGAATCCCATATTTCATGATCACTCCAAGCATATCGATATCAGGTACCACTATATTCGAGATATGGTGCAGCGAGGAGCAATAAGTCTCCAACATATCGGTACAGATGAACAGGTAACCAACATTCTGACAAAGCCCCTAGGGAAGGTCAAATTCCTAACTTTCCAAGAACGACTTGGTGTCGTTCAAAGACCCTCTGATAAGGGTCTTGTATGATGTATTGAGCTCTGGGAGCTCTGGGGGGTATGGGGTACTTCTTGGAGCGACATATGCCCACAGGGTGACTCACCATCCCCTGGTAGTGTACGTGTACAGGGTAAAAGAATCAAAACTTTCCCTATGACACCCCGTGGCGACTATGTAGCAAGATGATTAGTTCTCCTGTGAGGTCTGGATGATGTGTTCTCCATGACGACTATGTAGCAGGATGATTAGTTCTCCTGTGAGGTCTGGATGATGTGTTATCCATGACGACTATGTAGCAGGATGATTAGTTCTCCTGTGAGGTCTGAATGATGTGTTCTCCATGATGACTGTGTAGCAGGGTGATTTGCTCTCCTATGGACAGGATGATTCTCTCTCCTGTGGACAGGATGATTCGCTCTCCTGTGGACAAGATGATTCACTCTCTTATGGGACAAGATGATTCGCTCTCTTGTGGGACAGGATGATTCGCTCTCCTGTGGACAGGATTGATTAGTTCTCCTGTCGAGGCATCCTACCCATGCAGTTTGGGACTCATGGGAAGTACCTCTCATCTGATCAATGAGCAGGGAAATGAGGATAGGGACCATAGTAGTACCGATGGACGCATCGTTGTATCTACCGTACTCCCTATGCTAGGATGACCTTCATTGATCTGGGATCAATGATACTGGTCTGGGACCAGTGGTAGGAGTTGTACCCACTATGACACTGACTTCGGGTCGGTTGAGGACTGGTCTGGGACCAGTGGTACACACTCTGAGACTGACTTTAAGTCAGTGGAGGATGGTATGATACATCCTCGATCATTTCTTCCTCTTCATAATTCGGACAAAGCAGAGCAGAGCAAAACAGAGCAGATCAGAACAGGACAGAACAGAACAGCGCAGAGCAAGCGGAATAGAGCATAGCAAAGCAGGGGTCAAGTTGTACAGGGCAGTGCATTTGATGGATGAATAGTAGCGACCGACAGACAAATTGCAGATGAAGTTCTCCCTAGTTGAGAGGGAGTGTTAAAATTGGCAACTAGGGCTAAACTCCATGTGGGTCATCTTATTCATTTCTAATAATATTTTTATTAGATTCCTCTCGTCGAGAGGTGTAGGATTGATCTAAAGATCATCCGATTCCGATAAGTATTTATGAAGATATGAATTTATTTTGATTGTGGAATAATTATCAAGTCGACCAGCAACTCATGTAGGCTCAGAAGCCCAACAATCGCATCTATTCAATCATCAACATTTGTGTATAAATATAGGAGGACTTTTCCTCATTTGCACTCACTCATCTCATCACATCTCTCTCTCTCCTGCGCAGAAAAGAGGCTCTTCTCCTACTGTGCAGAAAGAGACTCTTCTCTCATACGTGTGGAAGGAAGACGCAGAATTTAGGGCTGCAACTGCAGATCGGAAGTTTGACCAGTGTTGACCATCAGACTCTCTCTCAGAACTACGCTGTAGGTGGAACTGACTCTCCTCTGAAGGCCACATTTTTTGGTGAAGGAATCAAGCCGATCCGACGGTCAATTTGCAAGATATTGTCTGCGCTAGTTTGGTTGATCTAGGGTTTGCTGCTGCTGATGTAGATTAGATTTATGTACTATTTCTCTCTACTAAACTATTGAAGATAAAGGAAGATTTGATCAAAGGGTTTCCCCACATTGGGGTTTGTCCCTGGCTAGCCGCCACATCTTGTGTCTCTTGTCTTGGCTTGTTTTTTGTCGATCGTTTAATGTTCTATCTGAAATTTACTTATGTACACATGATTGCTAATCTGTGGATAATAATATGAAAGATAAGCAAATTGCTCTAAGCATAGAACATACCATAACTTAACACATTTGTACTCACATATTATGATATTTTGACACTAGTAACCTGCACACACATCCTATAGCATGCTTGTGTTCCTAGTTCTCGTGCCCCTTGATCTTCTTAGTGACTCATTGTACCTTCATCCTTTACCCAATTTGCCCTCACTGTACCTCACCTTTACCATTCCATCTTTACAGTACATTTATTTTTAAAAATGCCCAGACAAATAGGCAATAACTTCCACACTCCCCCTTAATGACTATTTGGCTAAATCAATCAATACATTTGATCTTCAATAATTGTATCTCTCGAGCTACTTCATCCCAGAACCTAACTTTGTGCTGAAGTCTACTCAAACTCTGATCTCTGTCTTGCTCTGATTTGCACATTTAAGTGGCTTATTCTGCCTCCCATCAATCAAATCATCTTTCTTAGGATCCGAATCCTGATCCTGATCTTTCTTAGGATTCAAATTAATGTCTGATGTTGCCACCAGCCTAATAATCATCCCAACAACTTGGAAAATATGTCTTATAGGAACAACACCAATTATCTGCTCCTGTGGAGGTATACCTACCACCCTGCATCAGTCTAATTGTCAACTCGATAAGTTGAAAAATAACATCTACCTCTAACTAGCCCCAAAGGTTAGTTTAATCAGTGGAACCATCCACCCGAAGCATGTTGCCAACGGGGCAGCCAAAAGTCAAAGGTTCAAATCAGGTCAAGTCCCTCGGTGTCACCAACCACTACTAACAATGTAAACTTTGAAACGGGAACTGATACTGTTACCCGTTTTGTAGAGGTGGCAAAAAAATGACCCGATTTTCAAAAGTGTTGATGCAGAATACACATGTTTTTTTTAGAACATGGTTTTTGGAACTTTAATTTTTTTCATGTGCATTAAGTTTTAGAATGGTAGTGAATGGTAGTGATTTTCATCCTGATTTTAAAAAGTGAGTATTCTACATCACACCCTTTTTTTAAAAGACCTATTTTTTGAATATCTGTTTTTTTAAAAGACCTAGTGTATGAAATGTAAAAAAATATTTTCTAAATTTGATAGTTTTTGAAGTCGTCATTGTATTCATATTTTCTTGTTCTCTATCTTAATTTTTTTTTTTTTAGTGGGGTTTTTATTGTTTTGCGTTTTTAAATCAGAAAGTCGATAGTTTGAATTTTAGATAATCTACATATTTAGACATCCTTAATTAATTTTTCAATCCACATGAAATAATTGTTTCTAAAAAACAACATTTTTTAACAATGGACATAAAAAATAACCATTTTTAACATAAATATAACAAAAAACTAAACGTTTTGATAATTTTTTGCTAGAATTAACATGTCAAAATCACAATTTTTATACAAAAATATTAACTAAAAATGGTCAAATAATAGTTTTTTTTATGAATTTCATGTCAAAAAAATAATAATAACAACTTTTTTTTTCAAAAAATAATAATTAACTTAAAAATCAATGCGAATCGACCCGCCGCCAGTCGGGCGGGGCAGGGCGGCCCGGGGGTGGCGCTGCGCGATATATTCAACGACATATATCAAGTGATTGAATGAACTACAAACTATACTTCGGTATCCAGCAATCAATTTAAAGCGGCAAGCAAATGCTTTAATTTACTGAACATGATTGGCTGTTTCACAAGGAGAGCCCACAAGGCATGACATCAGAACTGCCAGCTATTTTAGTACTGGGCCACCCCCTCTCCCTGCTCCTCCCTCTCCCTCTCATCCCCCTCCTCCCCTATGCTCCTCCCTTCCTCTCCCTCCAACCCCTCCTGCCCTCCCCCCTTGCCTCTCCATCTCCCTCCCACCTTGCCTCCCCTCCCTCTCACCCCATTTACCATCCACCTCCCCCTCCTTCTCCCTCTGCGCCCACCTCCCCCTCCCCCTCCCTCTTCCATCTCACCCCACCTCCACACCTCCCCACCCCCCTCAACCATTCCCTCTCTCCCTCTCACCCTACCCCACCTCCCTCTCCCTCTCCCTCTCATCCACCTCTCTCCCCAACCTCTCCCTCTCATCCACCTCTCTCCCCAAACTCTCCCTCTCACCCTACCCGACCTCCCCTCCTCCCTCCAACACCCTCTCCCTCTCACCGCACCTCCCTTGCCCCTTCCTCTCCCTCTCATCTACATCGCTCCCCAACCTCTCCCTTGCCCCACGCTCCTCCCTCTCCCTCTCACGCCACCTACCTTCCAGCGCCCCATCCTCCTCCCTCTCCAACAACCACCTCTCCCTTTTCCATCTCACCCCACCTCCCTCTCCCTCTCCCTCTCATCCACTTCTCTCCCCAACCTCTCCCACCTTTCTCCCCAAACTCTCCCTCTCACCCTATCCCTCTCCCTCTCCCTCTCATCCATCTCTCTCCCAAAACTCTCCCTCTCACCCTACCCCACCTCCCCTCCTCCCTCCAACACCCTCTCCCTCTCATCCACATCTCTCCCCAACCTCTCCCTTGCCCCACGCTCCTCCCTCTCCCTCTCACGCCACCTACCTTCCAGCACCCCATCCTCCTCCCTCTCCAACCACCACCTCTCCCCTTTTCTACCTTGAACAAAAACTTCTCATCCAATGTCTGTTTTATAAAATCCAATGCTAAAGCATAACGTACTTCATCATATGGGTGATTATACTAGTATTCAATTAACTCTTTAACTTGAAGAAAAAGTTTGCAACTTGATAACCCAACGATCAAAATATTTACCAGTAAACATAGGAGGTGGTAGCAGATCAAATCTACCCCAATCACCCTCAATTTCTTCTTTATCTTCTTCCAAACTTCTTAGTTCCTCACCTACAACCAAAACCTCTCTAAACATGGAAATAATCTATGCCTCTTATTTTTTATTCCTTTTCTTAATCTTATTCAGTTTTGCTTTGCGACCCATTATTGTTGTGTTTCCTATGTCTTATAGCTTGTTTCTTAATTGGATGAGACTTCCTTTATATCGCCCCCAAAAAAATTATGATTTTTAGTATATGCTCTCATTAGAGACAATCTTCACCTAAAACACTGTCATTCTTAGCAAAACACCAAAACCAAAACTTTGTTGACAAGCGAATAGGCCCAAAACATTCTTTCCAATAAAACAACTTTAATTTTTAATAACATTCTTTCCAATAAAACAACTTTAATTTTTAATTCCCCAAAAAATATCACCTTCTCAAAAAGTTCTTACTAAACTCGTTAAACTCACATATATCAAACCTTTAAAATTTCCATTTTAATAAAATATTTATAAAACCTTACAAGGCGCTTTTTAAAACTAATGCTCCTTTCATTTTAAAAAAAACACATTTTTTAATAATATAACAAGTCAAACACCATCTGACTTTAAAAATATCTGTGACTTTTAACAAACTTTTGATAAACGACCCTTTAATCTTGCTGTCAAAAAAGATAGTTTTTGACCTTTCATAAAAATCCTTTTTTTTAAATGCTTTGGAATAAAAAAAATTCAAAGCCTTCAAGCATCAAACCTTTAGCTATGACTCTCGGATACAATGGCTCAAGATGGCTCTCGAACCGGTGTGCAGGCTACTCTCAGCTCGTTCCTTCCATGAAATTTCAATTGGCTTATGAATATGTAGCAGCAAAAAAGAAATGACTCTCTTGGTAAATTTGAATCTTTTGACTCTTGCTCGGTGCGACTATGCTAGCTGCGTCTGCAAAATTTGTCTCATATTTTCTTGCTCGATCTTTCGCTCTTAGTTGTGTGTTATCGGTCACACAGTTAGGCTCTGCAAGATATTGTTGGAGATACTCTGACTCTTTGAAAGCTTTGGTTTAACCTCTCTCTAATACCAATTATTTTATCGCGCAGCACCACCCCCGGGCCGCCCCGCCCCGCCCGACCGGCGGCGGGTCGATTCCGGGAATCGACCCGCCGCCGGTCGGGCGGGACGGGGCGGCCCGGGGGTGGCGCTGCACGCCGCCATCCAGTATATGTACTATTATTATGAATTTACAGAAAATAGTTGCAGAAAATGACACATGATTGTCAATGCCGGTTACAACTTTGATTTTTACATTGATAAACATACTCCATTCCACACTTCGGCAAACTTTTATGACATAAAATAATGACGCAGACTTAATACAAACAATATTACAATGAATTCACAACCTCTCAGCGCTTGTTTATGAATGCTAAAAACATAAAATCCTACTTTGTTTTATCGCTGGCAAATCTATTAACATATATATATTTCTCAATCTTGTGCATTGACTTTCAAATCTTTAATTTCCTAATACTGCCTTCAATGTGCTGAAAGCCTTTTTTACTCGAGATGTGTGATTTGAGCTTTTTGTTGGACGAAACTTTTGTTTTTAATGGAAGTCATTTTGTGTGAGCAAACGGTGGCAGCTTTCTTCACACAACATTTTTTGCAAACGATATTCGCTACACAGAGAAATACAATGTTTGTTTGACACAGAAATAGAGGCGTGGACATTACACGTCCATCTGTCTTATATCCTACAGTGTAACCCTGAGCACATGTGGCTTTTCCTTCAAACCACGGTGAAATGTATATATTTAAGTGCATCAAGGGCGCCTGCTAGTGTTTCATTAAGGACGTTCCTTAGTGTTGCGTTCATTTGTTAGGTTTCTTCTTTATTGTTATAATTCGGTAATCGATGGAAGCTGCAACCACATCTAAGCTAAAGAAGATTGGAGTGTTTCCAGTTTATTCTAATGCAGCTTTTATTTTAATTTAATCATAATTGAGGTGAGAATGTATGAGTTGGCGGCAATATGAACGGTAGTGAAGATGTGCATTAGCTTTGGAGATGAAGATGGCAATTAGCATTCTAGATGAGTGGCAGATAATTGCCCAAATTCTATTTTGCAGATAGAAATTAAAAGTTGGCTGACCAACAGCTGAAGAATTTGAGAATTTTTGCAACATTTGCTCAGAATATAAGTTATCCTACTATATCAGATTGTTGGAGGCCATATTCATCAATGAAAAAATTCTCTTCCATGCCGGCGACAAGGTGTGCTCCGAGGTAATAAAGGTTTTAAAACGGAAATGGAAATTATGGATCTGTATTCCAAATAATTGTATTTTTGATCACCATGTTCAATCTTTTCATATTCATGGCGGTGATTCAAGACGACCGTTGATCTCCTTCTCATATATATAAATGTTGTATAAATTATTTTGTATAAACTATTAAATTCTGAGCTAATGGATGCAATTGTTCAAATTACACAACCGTTTCACTATATAATGAATAACTGCGATCGGTTGAATTGTCATTGTTTAAAAAAAG
Source organism: Pinus tabuliformis (assembly GCA_031772625.1). Classification (NCBI taxonomy): domain Eukaryota; kingdom Viridiplantae; phylum Streptophyta; class Pinopsida; order Pinales; family Pinaceae; genus Pinus; species Pinus tabuliformis. The sequence goes on along the minus strand of CM062820.1, from coordinate 671,960,983 downwards.
AAAAACATATCTTGCTACTATTGGTGTATTCAACACTTGCATCCGAGCCATTTCAAATTCTTTTAGTAACGTATGCACATGCGCAAAGAAATCTGATACCAATTTTTTTATCGCGCAGCGCCACCCCCGGGCCGCCCCGCCCCGCCCGACCGGCGGCGGGTCGATTCCGGGCGTGCAGCGCCACCCCCGGGCCGCCCCGCCCCGCCCGACCGGCGGCGGGTCGATTCCCGGAATCGACCCGCCGCCGGTCGGGCGGGGCGAGGCGGCCCGGGGTGGCGCTGCACGCCGCCATCCAGTATATGTACTATTATTATGAATTTACAGAAAATAGTTGTAGAAAATGACACATGATTGTCAATGTCGGTTACAACTTTGATTTTTACATTGATAAACATACTCCATTCCACACTTCGGCAAACTTTTATGTCATAAAATAATGACGGGGGGCAATTATTTTGATCATTCTGCACAACCGCAACCATTATCTAAATGTAATCTGAATTGGGAAAAGTATTCTCCTACATGTAGGTGCATTTCTCTTTTTATTGCCCTTCATCCTTTGTCCGTGCAATATACATTTTTCTGTATTTAGGGCCAGTTAAAAACATATAGTGACACATCAGTGTATAAGGAAGAAATTGTTAAGAAGAAAACCTGATAAGAAAGTGTTAAGGAGATTTCTAGCTATGAAAACCTTCACACTAAAAGTGCTGTGGCGTGCAAGGTATAAGCAGAGTGTGATACCAATGCAAAGAAGCAACCAATCATATAAATTTTAACAGTGCACAACAGTGCTATTTATGAGAGGTACACTAGCAGTTTGTGTGGCGTTTAGTTTTTACCATGTTTAAGGTTTAAAACGCAAAGAAGCAACCGACTATATAAATTGAACAGTGCACAACAATGTTATTTTTGAGAGGTATATTAGCGGTTTGCGTAGTGTTTAGTCTTTACCGAGTTTAAGGTTTAAATTTTATGAGAATCATTTTGGAGGAATTAAAACTTTCCCGTATTATTCACAAGGTATAGATATTGTGTTTGTGTAACCTTTAGTCTCCTCCAAATTTCAGATTTAAATTTTATGCGAATAAATTTAGAAGAATTAACTAGCTAGGCTCAGCTTAGTTCCATTTACAATGTAAAAATAAATGCAACAGTGCACACTATATACGTTTAAGTTGCACCCATGAGCCTTACTTCGGAAAGTCGATAATACAAAATTAGAGATATGAATGGACACTGTTAAGCAGCCGAGTTCTATTGGGAAGTAGGATAATAACAATGGGTTAAGGATTGATAAATTTATATAGATGGTAGATTCAATAAATATTTAGAGATTTTATTCTCGGTTGATTTTCAGATTTTGAAATAATTTTGAAATTTGTAATCCACATGAAGTTAGTTAAAGACATGAACATTCATTTCTTTTCCAAGGAAAAAAATGCATTCTTTATTTCAGCAGAGAATTAAAGAACACTCTCTTCAGGTGCTCAAGGTCAGATAAAAAAAAAACGTTTAATTTCATTGCAACTCGGTCACCGCGCATACTTTTAATAGGATAAGATCGAACTTTTATCTTATTTAATTGTAATAATTTCATTGCCACGCTAGCCTGTCTCCACGTATATTTTTATAAGATAAGATCAATTTTTTATCTTGTTTAATTGTGTTAATTTCATAGGAACACTAACAGTTTTCCACGTATACTTTTAATAAGATGAGATCCAATTTTTATCTTTTGTGAGAATCTCATTGTAACCCTAGCCCGTATCCACGTAGATTTTTGATAAGATAAGATCACATTTTTATGTTATTTAATTTTGTTAATTTCATTGCAACCCTTGCCCCTCTCCACGTATACACTGAATGTGGGTCCAAACATACTTAAAATGAAAATATATATGCTAAAAATTATTGGACCTTTAGTTGATGATGAAGAATTTAATTAACCTCCACTCAGATCATATTAATATGGACTTTTTGACTTTAAACGATTATTTGAAATTTTTCAATTTTATTTTCATGATCAAAGAGAAAAGAAAGAAATATTTTTAAATGAAAATTTTCAAGTCTATTTTTATGATTAAAAGGAAATGAGAGAAGCAACAGTAAATTGAAAATAAAAAGGATTTCAACAGTAAATGAAAAACAGTCAAACTAGGCCTAAAGCCTCTTACAAAAACAATATACGATAAGGTCATATATTCAAAAGCGTTTCACTATCTGACCAGAAATTATTCAATGCTTACAATGAGCTTGTTAAAGACCTGGAGGGGACTGGTAAATTAGAAGAAGGTACAAATAAACAAGAGGTACCTACTTTGTCAATGGGGTCTAGCTTAGATGATTGAAAGGAAAAAAATTTAGATTGTTATCCTCTCCACCTGGGTTCAAAATCTTGCTTGTCACATCTTTGCCCTTCATGAACCAATTGTTGTTTGAGGCTCTTCATGAGCCCTGAGGAATATCTTACCCTTGCTTATCAATGGTGAGAGTGCTTGGTTACACAATACATGTAAAAAGATCAAGAGGCAACTACAAATATGCCAGAGTTCTTCTTGTGAAACCTCACATCAAAAACCCATTTAATGATGTTAAAGAAGCAGCCATCTGTCAAGTTCTTGTATTTGTAGACTATAATCACTAGTCATATCCAACCATATTGTATCAAATCGAAGTGAACTGGGTGAACGATATGCCATTGGGAGGGAGACTAATGGAATAATGAAATTATTATTTGAAATAGATACCAAGTTGTCATTCATGGACAACCTGGAAGAGTAATGTGGTGATGTTCATCAGGCATTTGGGAGTTATGTTCAAACGATTTTCCATTGGCTCGACAAGTCATGTTCCACCGAGATCAATGGTCAACAAATATGTTGGGTTGAGAAGTAGTGAGGGAGTTAACTACCTCGAGAAACATGATAACCAATATGACCCATATCATTCTGACAAAAGGAGGGGGCTCCAACTTTGGGGATGTAGATCATCGATGCATGAGCATATCGAATCATAAGGTAGCAAGGGGGTTAACTACTTCAAGTCACCTGATATGTTGTAGATTGAGTTAGTGCTCCACCACGGGACTTAAGGTCTAGCGTTGATTCTTTTATTAAGATGAGAAACTATTGATTTTGGTTGAAAACATGTTAAATTTATACTTAGGAAAGAAAAATGATATTCTACCAGAAACATTAATGTGTTTTTTCCTTAAAATTTAACTTTGTTTGAGACATAAAAAATTGGTTTTATTAGCATTTTTTAAAAAGTATGAAAATTGACCCTAAAAAAATAAATCATTATTCCAGTATCAACACTTTCGTTCTGAAGCTATATTTTGCAGGAAAATTTCGTAGAAAATTTCGTAGTCACTGCCATTTTTAAAACAGCCGCAAAATTGACACCTAAAAAAAATTCATTATTCCAGTATCAACACTTTCGTTCTGAAGCTATATTTTGCAGGAAAATTTCGTAGTCATTGCCATTTTTAAAACAGCCGCAAAATTGACACCTAAAAAAAAAAAACATCGTTCCAGTATACACACTTTTCGTTTTGAGCACTGTTTTTGTGGTTTTTTTGGGGTTTTTGGGCCAGAGTTCCCGTTTTGAGTTTATAGTTCCCGTTTCAAAGTTTACATTGTTTACTGTAACTGGTGGTAGAGCCACCCTCCATCCAGATATTCCAAAGAAGAGGGTGATCCTGCAAGGTTTTCACTTTTCCATGGGAAAAGAGAAGAAAAAATAATTAGAAAAAACTTAAAAAGCATTAACCTCCAACTAACAACTGTATGCGATAATTTGTATATTCCTCAAGTGCTCCGGACAGACTAGATGGCTCACTAGCCATGCTTGTTATTACCAGATTGTGGTCAAAAAGTATCTTTTATTAATTTTTATTTTTTTAATGCTCCTGGTCAAAAGCAGAAATTCACCTGCAGACTTGGTTTCACCTTACTGGCTTACAGTGCCCCTCAATGACTGTTTGGCTACATCAATCAATGTCTTTGATCTTCATTTTCATTGTCTTGAGCTACATCATCTCATCACCAAACTTGTGCTAAAATCTACTCAAATTCTGATTTCTGCACATTTATGTGGCTTGCTCTGCTTCCCCTCAAATTCAAAATCATCTTTCATTTGACCCTAATCCTAGGTTTAAAAAATGTTTGTAGTTGCGTCTGTTCCCTGTCCGAACTATCTGTATTGTAGTTTTCCTTGTATTCTATCTATCTACTATCTTATTCATGATCATTGTTGCTATTGTTTGAAAAGTTGGGTTGGTTTGGAGGTGACCCATATTTGGAAAAGTTCGAGGTCCTCAAAAAGGTACAAAATCATGGAATTTCTAGAATCATACAGAAAATTATACATTTCATTCAAAATAATCACATTAAAATACCATAGTCAATAATTCATCTGTCATGCCAGGCAGTAACTCCAATTGGCAGTAAAACTGATTCGATTCATTTCATTAGGTATGCTATTGTTATATACAAAGGGTGTGACTGCTCAGTTCATTTCCTGATGACTGTTCACATTCCTAATTTAACTATTTACATAAATTCACCCAATCGCAGAGGATTAGGTGTCAACATTCCCCCTTTAATCTGAAGGGATGTTGGTGAGTCCAAGCATCGTTCTGAATCTTTCAAGCTTTTCTCTTCCAAGCGCTTTGGTGAAGATGTCTGCAATTTGCTCATTTGTGGAACAATGACGGAGATGGATTGTTTTGGCCTCAACATGATGTCGGATCAGATGATATTTAGTATTGATGTGCTTTGTTCGATCATGGAACTTTGGGTTCTTGGCCAACTTTATTGCAGAGGTGTTGTCAATCATGAGTGGAGTTGATTGTACTTGTTTTACCTGCAAATCTTCAAGAATTTTCCTAAGCCACACAATTTCTTTTGTTGCTTCAGCTGCTGCCACGTATTCTGCTTCTGTTGTGGAATCTGCTGGAACTGATTGTTTGCGTGATCTCCAGGAGACAGTTCCTGATCCAAGACTCATAACATATCCTGAAGTAGATACCCCAATTTCTTTGTCTCCATCGAAGTCTGAATCAAAGTATCCGATCAAACTGAAGTCATCCACCTGTGTGTACTTGATTCCAAAGTCTTGAGTTCCCTTCAAGTACTTTAGAACTCTTTTTGCAGCAGACCAATGTCCCTCACAAGGCTTTTGCATAAAGCTGGAGAGGATTCCAACAGCAAATGAAATGTCTGGTCTGGTAGTAGTAAAGTAGTTGAGACTTCCTACAAGCTGTCTATACTTTGTTGCATCCTCAAATTCCTTTCCTTCAATAGATGTGAGCTTTAAGTTTTGTTCCATTGGAGTAGTAAGAGGATTGCACTCTGTCATGCCAAATCTGTTTAACAAATCTCCAATGTATTTCTTTTGAGAAAGAAATATGGATTTTGGATGTTGGGTTACTTCAATGCCAAGATAGTAATGAACATAGCCCAAATCAGTCATTTCAAAACTTTTCCCCAATTCCTTCTTTATGGATGCAATGTAGCTTTCATTGTTCCCTGTCATTAAAATATCATCTACATATACCACAAGATATACAACTGTTTTGCCAACTTTCTTGACAAATAAAGTTGCATCATCAAGATCAAAATGATTGAAGTTGAGTTTCAGAAGATGCTCAGTTAGTTTTTCATACCAGGCTCGCGGTGCTTGTTTGAGGCCATACAAGGACTTCACAAGTTTGCATACTTTATGTTCATGACCTTTCACAGCAAATCCTTCAGGCTGGGACATAAAAACATTCTCATTTAGATCTCCATTCAAGAAAGCAGTTTTTACATCCATTTGATGGACTTTCCAACCGTTCTGGGCTGCTAGTGCAAAGAGTGTCCGGATGGTGGCCCATTTTGTTGTGGGGGCAAAAGTCTCCTCATAATCGACCCCTTCTTTCTGTGCAAAACCTTTTGCCACAAGCCTAGCTTTGTGCTTGTCAAGTGAGCCATCAGCTTTGTACTTGTTCTTGTAGACCCACTTGCAGCCAATTGGTTTGGTTCCAAATGGAGGATCAACCAGCTTCCAAGTGTCGTTCTTTATGAGGGCATCATACTCCTTTTGCATCGCTTCTTTCCATTCATCATGAGAAGCAGCTTCTTTAAAGGAAGTTGGTTCAAAATCTGTATACAAGATCAATTCACAATCATAAGAAACATCCATATCAACAGGTAAATTAGAGTCATCTACATCACCTCCATTTTGTTGGTTTGAATTTCTGGTTCCTGTTTTTCCAATTTCATCAAGATGAACACTTTCAGGTGTCTTCGTCAGCCACTTTGGGGGACCTTTCTGAGATGGTCCAGGCTGCTCTGTTGATTGAGTTGGGACTGAATCAAGATTGAGTCTCCCAATTCTATCAATTACATCACTTAAAGCATCATCCGTTGTTGGAGTTTCATGTGGGGGAGAGTGTTCTTCAGAAGAAGATTCCACATGTTGATCTAGTATAGGAATCCCCCCTTCAAGATGTGGAATCTGATTATCAAATTCTTGAAATGATTTTGTTTTTGCGAATCTATCCAAGCGATCAAGTTGTCGCTCAACAACATTGTCAGATTTGGATGATTCAAGAAAAATTACATCTTTAGATACAACAAACTTTTTATTTACTTCATCATAGAGGCGGTATGCTTTGGAGGTGTTTGAATACCCCAGGAAGATACACTTACGACTTCTAGCACCAAGTTTGTTTCTATGTACCTTTGGTATCAAAGCATAACAGGTGGAACCAAAGACCCTGAGATGTTTTACCAAAGGAACATGTCCATACCACAATTCATAAGGAGTCTTGTTTCTTATAGCATTAGATGGACATCTATTCTTTATATATGCAGCACATAGAACAGCATCAGCGCAAAACATTATCTTTACATTTTTGAAGAAAGGCATGGATCGTACCATATTCAAGATTGTTCTATTCATTCTTTCAGCTACACCATTCTGTTGGGGATTATAAGGCACAGTTGTTTGATGTTTGATCCCATGTTGGCGAAGATAGTTTTCAAATTCATTTGATGTATATTCTTTTCCATTATCAGTGCGAATAGACCCAATATGAGATTGTGCATCATTTTCAATCCATTTATGAAAATTCTTGAATGTTTGGAAAGCATCAGATTTGTTCTTCAACAAATAAACCCAACACATTCTGGTGTAGTCATCAATAAATGTCATGATATATTTATTTCCATTTGCAGAAGGAACAGGCATTGGACCACATAAATCTGAATGAATAAGTTCAAGTTTCCTATGTGCTCTTGAATGTAAATCATGAAAAGACTGTTTTTTATGCTTTCCTAGAATGCAAGCATCACATTGCTTAAGTTTTCTAGGAATTGTAGGCAAACCAGCAACACCATTTTTCTTCAATAAGCGGAGACTGTCATAGTTTAAATGTCCAAATCTAGCATGCCATAATAAACTTGATGGAAGTGTACCTTCTTCATGATGAGAAATATATGAGAAATGTTGTGCATGAGCAGAGGTTCCTTGCAGTTTGAGAAGCCTTTCTTCTTCTATTCCCCTCATGACAAGTGAGTGGTCAGATGCTTTTCTTACCTCAAGCTTGCCATCAAACATATGAATGGAGTGACCTTGCTGGCGGATGTGGACCAAGGACAGCAAGTTTCTTTTGAGCTGTGGGAGATATAGAACATGATCCAGAAGAAAGTCTGGAAGACCAGGCAGTTTAAGCCTGATTGTGCCAAGCCCTGATGGTTTGATTTTTGATTGATCTGCACAGTATACTGCTCCATCAACATTGTCAGTGAAATCTTCAGAAAAATCTTTTCTATGAGTCATGTGACAGGATGCTCATGAATCAAGCAACCAATCATTTTTCCAAGAAGCAAGTGAAACATTAAACAAATCTTCATTTACTCCAACGTTACATTGTGCCTCAACATAGTGAGCGGATTTAGGTGCTTTAGCTTTGTTTGTATCATCAGTTCTACCTTTCTATTGGTTTCTTTTCTGCTCAATTTTGTCCCATGGCAGCTTGCATGTAGAGGCATTATGTGATCCATTTCTTTTGCAGCGAATGCAGTGCAGATCTGCCTTTTCTCCTTGAGAATGTCTGCCCCCCCTGCCTCTGAAATATCTTCTCTTCCTCTTCGTCCACCTCTTCCTCTTGTAGAATCTTGAGCATGATGCTTTTCTTTATGAGCAAGGCACACAGTCTCTTCAGAAGATTCAGGGGCTGTCTTCTTTCCAAAAGCTCTCTCTTTCAGCAAACTTTTTCACAAGAGAGTCAAAGGTTATATATTTGAGATTTCCATTTGCTTGCAAAGACTCAAGATAATTGGAGTAAGTAGGATAAAGTGCCTTGAGAAAAGCAATAAGAGGGATATCCAGCTCAACCTTAGTAGATTTGATATCATGCATTATAGACTTTACTTCAGATGCAAGAGCAAGAGGATCATTATTTTGCAGTTCAAGAGTGAAGAGTTTAATCATGAGTTGGACAACTTCAAGTGCACAATGTGAGTCATAGACTTCTCTCAGTTTTTGTAGGGCTTCAAAGGCAGTTGAATATAACGAAATATGGCGACTCACTTCTTCATTTACAGATGCTGCGATTAATGCATAAGCTTTGTTGTTCTTGTTTTCCCAAATGACGAGCTCTTTGTCTGAGGTAGGCTGTACTGGGTCATTGTCTCCTTCTCCGACACATACTCCTTTCCACAACTCATTGAAGATGAGGGTGTGTTTTATCATTCGGGACCATTCAGGATAGTTCTCCTTGCCAGTGAGAACTATTCCTACCATGGAGATGATTGAATGCATTCTGTAAGAAAAGAAATTACTTCTGCTAATAGAAAACAATATATATGTTATACCTTCCACTTCTCAAGCATATAACATATCGCCATAAAAAACTTAATAAAATTTCATTCCACGCTCACCGCACCAATGTTTTTACATGAAACAGCAACATTTGAAAATGTATTTGACACCATTCACCATACAACAATTTCACACCTCTGTCATTCAATATATTGACCAGACTTTTAAAAGAAAGAAGTATGGCAACATATTATTCAATCCAAAGAGAATATTTCGACCAATTTTTAAAAAGGGAGTATCGCAACTTAGTCCTCCAGTGCACCGAAAATACTAATAGAGACAGACATGAAAATACACCGGGCACCGTGGACACCATTAATTGAACATCCATCGTTATTTGAACATCCACCGTTCAGCGCATCGCCTTAATACCATATAACAGTCAGCCTTTAAATACAGCAGACAAATGATCCTTATTCCGCAGACATGTATAAAACTCTAGCTTATAGATAGCAGATAGAGTTATGTCACCGTTATGATCAACTATATATAACTAATCTAACAGAGGTTCCCTGACTGACAGAGAAAAATGAGCTTAGGATTGTTCTTTGCCTATCAAAGTAAGCAGCAATTCTTCGTAGTCTCCAGAGGTATCCACCGCTATTGCATGCTCTAACTATATGAACAGGCCAGCGTTTAAATATATGAACAGGCCAGCGTTTAAATACATGAACAGTCAGCGTTTAAATACATGAACAGTCAGCGTTCGAACTTATTTGAAACATCCGCATTCGAACTTATTTGAAATGGCATCATTCAAAACGTATTTGAAATAAACAACAGCATTTAAAATCATGCTCACAACCACGCTTCCGCTGCTGGGCTCATCACGCTTTCAGGCAGCATTTAAAATCACGCTCACAACCATGCTTCCGCTGCTGGGCTCATCACGGTTGTCAATGATGCCGAGTCTTCCGCTGCTGGGCTCATCACGGTTGTCAATGATGCCGAGTCTTCCAGCATCCAACCTAATGGCGTGGTTTGCAAATTAATGGTGCGACTGAATGGTATACAGCGTTAACACAACGTTTCAATTGAACAGCGTTCAATCCAGTGTTAACACAGTGTTTCAATGAACACAGCGTTTCAACCAGCATTGATGTCAGAGCAGCGTTTAGTGCGAATGGGCACCATAATGGAGATTCGAACCTTGACTATTCAGTTTCAGATGCGGTCAGAGACAAGCTACGGCTTATGAGGGACAGATGCGTTATATAGAGCGTTATGGACAGAGCGCAGTGGCACAACGGAAGGGATATGCACAGATTTGTTAAGGCAATGATACACAACGCAGAGGACAGAAGTCAGTCAAAACAGTGCTCAGGTCAGAACAACAGAGGACAGTTGCAAAAATGAAGGGAGTTACAACTATTTTGAGAACTGGCTCTGATACCATGTCAAGCCAGGCAGCAACTCCAATTGGCAGTAAAACTGATTCGATTCATTTCATAAGGTATGCTATTGTTATATATAAAGGGTGTGACTGCTCAGTTCATCTCCTGATGACTGTTCACATTCCTAATTTAACTATTTACATAAATTCACCCAATCGCAGAGGATTAGGTGTCAACATCATCCATAGATTACATCTTAGGCTCAAATGAAAATTTAAACACCTACAACATCAAAACCTGCTTCAAATCAAAAGTCGTGCCACCATCTTCATGTAATCTATTAACAACCTCAGTGAATATTTGTTGAAATATGTAACTAGGTTCGGTCTTCATAAACATGAAATGTACTCTTGATTCTCGTATATTGTAAATAGAAAGAAAAATTATTATTGTTATTTGTGTAGCATGGGTTTCATGCTCAAGGTCTTTTATGTAGAGGTCAAGCACCCATTGAGTGCTTCTAGGGTTTGTCCTAGTGTCAAGAAGTCAATAGAGTCATTGTCATATGAAGAAGACCCCATTGAGCACATTGTAACACATCAAAAGAATTATTTTTGTATTTAAAATTGTCAGAATACCCTCCAAGACCAAGTCAGCCTGGCAGCTAAGAAGTCGACCTCAAAAGGGCATGTTGTCCTCCTTGGAAGCCTATATGTAAGAGGGAACTCGACCTCCTATGGACACTCACTCACTTCTCATCATCTAAGCAAAGGAGAAGCAGAAGAAAGGCTAGTGAAGAAAGATAGAAGGACGAAGGACAAATTGTTTGGGGTTATTTCTCTCTCTCTCTCTCTCACGTGCGAAAGGAAGGCTAGAGTTTTGCAGCTGCAAGGTCGAACTTGAGGAAATTGCAGAAAGAAGGTCGAAGGACAAACTGTTAGGTCACCTACAAGCCCTAGACGAAGGAACCCAAGCGAAGGTCAAAGGAAGTTTTGGAAGCCCTGAAATTGCTCACATGTGTGGAAGCAGTAACTATTGCAGGAGCCGAAAATTTCAGACTTGCAGTGGAGGCCGAAATTCTGTAACTGGGGGTCGAAAGTGTGCAGCTGGAAGAGATTTGATTGGGTTTGACTTGGACAGAGGAAGCACATCATCAAGGTCTGACTTGGTCTTGGAAGGGTATTGGTCTTGGTTTAGAGGTCTTGGAATTCGTCATTTGAAGAATCTATAAGAAGAAAAGAGATTTGTGGGTTTTCCTCTCGAGTGGAGAGGTTTTGGCCCTGGCTTGCAGCCTACATCTTGTGTTGTTGTGTATTGTTGATCTTCTTGTTTTGGTAGTTGTTTGATGATAAGAACATAATTATAAGAGAAGAAGCTAATAATCAAGAAAAATAAAAATACATCACAAGCAGTTATCAAATTTAAGAAAAATCATCCTAGTTGAAGCCCTTTAGATTTCTCAACAATATCATCACTACATTGACCTATGTTTCTGTTTTCATCATGTTCAAAGCAGGGTTCTCTAATCCAAGAATTGTTTTCATTTTGTAAGAGAGTGTATAAGCAATCGTAGTTTATTGTATAAAAACACAAGATTTGAGAGTTTTTTATTCCCTAGTCAGTTCCTCTTGTTCGCATGGATCAAATCATGTGTACTCAAAATTCTTTCACATGCTGAAACTATGGAACACTCGCTAGAAATTTACAAGGCACACTTCTGCAATTCAGAGTAGAAGCAACATAATTTTGCTACCATAAATCTGGAGGCATTCTATCTACCTACTATCTTATTCATAATCCTAGTTGCCATTGTTTAAAAATTTTGGTACGTTTGGGAGGTGGCCATATTTGGAAAGTTCAGGGTTCTCAAAAAGGTACAAAATTATGAAATTTCTAAAATTATATGGAAAGTTATACATTTTATTCAAAATAACCACATTAAAATACAGAACCATCCATTAACACACAAAATAAGATATTAATCCACTGCATTAAGAACCTTTATGACATAATTATTAATAATTCTATGCATAGATTAGGGCCTAGGGTCAAATGAAAATTCAAACATCTGCAACATCAAAACCTGCTTCAAAAACAAAAGCTGAGCCAGCATCTTTATCTAATCCTAAGACGTCACAAGTTCAAATCCAGATGGGGGGTAGAGCATGTACACCTCCGTAGATTGTAGCAGTCAAATCGCTGCATGGAGGCGTGTCCCTTGTACCACAAACCAGTGTTGAAAAAATCGGCAAAAATCAGCAAACTGTGGCACATATTAAAAAATATAAAATATATTCATTTTTTTCAAAATCAGTAAAAATCGGAGAAAAAAAAATTCAGGAAAATCGGCTGGTTGAAAAATCACGATTTTCGGGCCATCGTTGAAAACTTGGCAGTTTTATCAACACTGTCACGAACAAGGGGGTCTCATAAACCAATTTCGTGTCTAGCTTGGCCGTGACCTTAAAATTAGATTACGATGATGATGATTAAGACTCAGCAAGATCATCACTACATTGACCTCTGTTTATGTTTTCATCATGTTCTCCAATACAAGAATTGTCTTAATTTGGAAAAGAGTGTAAGCAATCATAAATTATTGTGCCTAAACGCAAGATCAGAGAATTTTTTAGCCCCTTGTCATTTCCTCTTGTTTGTATGGATCAAATCACGTGTACTCCAATTTCTTTCATGCTGAAGCATTGAAACATTGGCTAAAAATTTGCAAAGCATGCTTCTGTGATTCAGGGGTAGACGTACCATAATTTTTCCATCACATAGTTGGAGGCATCCAAGTTTTGTCTGCTTTAACTCCTTGATGCCAAACACTCTTCTGGTTGAGTTGTCCCCAAGGGGCGTCCACGTTCGACCGAGCCTCGCACAATCCTAGTCATAAGCATCCCATTATGGGTGGATCGATCTTCTTCCATACTAAGCAGGCTGGCCTCAACCTAGGCTCAACCTAGTTACAAAAAAAAATGCACTAAATACACTTGTTTGTATTTCCTCACTTCCATTATGGTCCATCCCAATCAATTTAAGATCTAAATAACAATCTGACAAGTCAACTTAGGACAATGTAGTAATTTCCTAAGTTGTCGGATCCGGTATAAGGAGGGTCAGGATCCTCAGATCTGACCGGGATTCGGATACGTGTGAAATACGGCTAGACTGCGGATCTTGAATTTTTGGAAATGGATCCTGAGGTGAGGAAACAGATCCCAAGTCAGGTAGTCGAATCCGAGGAAATCAAGTAAAGTAAAATTACGAACCCAAATTTTACTTTAGGTTTTTGACTTTCTTAAAGTGTGGTCCCCCTTCACTATGCGGCAATCACACCCAGGCAATCTTGAATATTCACCCTCGGGACCCCATGCTTCACACAGCGACAAAGCAACTGGTTGGAACACACGAGGAACACAGTGACAGAGCAACTGGTTGCCACAATGAACTCGTCGCCGCAAGGAACTTGAAAGGAAGTTGGAACACGCAAAAAGTTGTTACCAGTCGGAACTTGAAGAGAACATGCAGAAGGTTGTTACCAGTCGGAACTTGAAAGGAACACGTAGAAGGTTGTCGTTGCGAGGAACTTGAAAGGAACACGCAGAAAGTGACAAAGGTTGTCGCCGCGAGGAACTTGAAAGGAACACGCAGAAAGTGACAAATGTTGTCCCCAGTCGGGTGTTGGAACACACAAAAGGCACAAAGGTTGTTGTCGGTCGGATGGGCAACACACAGACAGGAGCACACACGCAGACAAGAGCAACACGGGTCGGTTGAAAGCAACACGCAAACAAGAGCAACATAACTCATAGCCACAGGTAAAATTAACTTTAAACTTTTATGTATTCTGTCACTATGTCTAAAAAAAATTAAAATAGTACCAAAACATGTATTTTGTAAGGTATTTTTATGTATTTTAAATTTTTATGTATTTTGTTATTATTGTATTTATGTAGTACCACTTGGGACATTAAAATATCATTCATTGTTATCTTTCCGAGGGTGTTAATAAAAGACTTTGTAAAAAAATTATTTCTGAAATGTTAATGACTTAAAAAATTATTTCTGAAATTTTTATGTATTTAATTTTGTATTTTAATTTTTAATTGTTTATTGATAATATATTATAATTTGAATTTTATATGTCGTAACCATTATCTTTATGGAACCATCACAACATGAGCAAAGTGAAGGGGAAATCAACAAAACATACCAAAATCTCCTCTATGGCAGTATGTGGAGATTATTGGAAAAAATCTTGTAGGTGGTTCCTTGCGCCAAGAGGCGCATCTATAGCCCAATATGACCCTGATGTGTAAGTATGTCCGTGCTCAAACTTAAATTTTAGCTAATGTCGGCCAATATAAAAATAAAAAATTAGAAATCTAATTAATGTTTATGTTGGTCTCTCTAATAAATAATAATAATGAAAATACGAAAAATTAATGTTGGCCTAAAACAAAAACCAGTCTAGATCCATCTAACTCTGGATCTATCATGCGTCGAGAGGGATCAAATCCCTCAAGGTGCAAACCTTCTTTTTGGAGTGTAAAATTTGAGGAAAGATTTGTACCTCGTGGGATTTGATCCCTCTCGACGAATGATAGATCCGGAGTTAGATGGATCTACGTTGGTTTAAATGGAAGTGCAATGAATGCGAAGATATCAAAAATGCGAAGATATCAAAAATGGCTCATATACTAGAGTGAAGGCCCATCTCACTGGTCAAACTAACACAGGGGTGCAAGTATGCACTGGGCCAAAAGATGCAAATGGCAAACTTGACCAAGGTTTGAGTCTTGGAAAAATGAAATTCTATGCATATTTGCAAAAAGCTGATGATAGGAAGCTTGCTAAGGGAAAACACCCTGTGCAAAGCTCTACAACTAGGCCCCCATTGCCATCTAGGCCTATTGCCACAGCTAATAAAAGGCTCACTCTAGGCCCTCTTGAAGCAGCTTTCAATAATCAAGGTAGAGACATAGCCGATGAACATGTCGCTCGTTGCATCTATGCAAATGGGCTAGCATTCAATTTGGTGCGTTCCCCTTATTGCCAACAAATGATTAAGGCGTTTAATGAAGTGCCAAAATGGTACAGAACCCCTGGATAAGAAAAGGTCTGCACCACTACTTTGTTGGCATCAGAGAGACAATCCGTGGATAAACAACTATAGGCAATCTGAGATACATGGACAAAAATGGGGGTGTCCATCATTTCTGATGGATGAAGAGAACAAAGAAACTGCCCATTAATTAATGTTGTTGCAGTATGCCCCCAAGGGGCAATGTTTTTGAAGGTTGTTGATTGCAGTGGAATAGAGAAAAATGCATCTTTCATATCCACAATTCTTATTGATGCAACAGAAAGTGTGGGGCCACATAATGTTGTCCAAGTCATTACAAACAACGCACAGAAGTTGAAGGTTTGATTGTAGAGGGTCAATGTGATCACATCTTTTGGACTCCATGTGTAGTACATTCATTAAACCTTACACTTGCCAAGATTGGTGAGATTGAATGGATTAATGAAATATATGTAGCAACAAAAGAAATCCAAATGTTCATAACCAATCATTCAATGTCCCAGGTCATATATAGAGGTTTTGCAAAGTTGGAGCTACTGAAGGTACTCTTTTTTTAATCAATATTATTTGTATTGAAAATTCTTAATTTTAATTACAAATTTATATACGATCTCTTATTTGACTTTTGACTTTTTGAAACTTGTAGGTCAAAAGATATGAAAACATAAAATGATAAACGATACATGTGATGTTTTAAAGATTAACTACCAATTGGAGTTCATCAATAATGATTCACCACTGTAAATTCAAATCAGAAATAGACTTGAGAAAAGCAAAGTTAGGTTATTATAGTATTAAGTTTAGGATTTTTATTCTTTAGTTTTTTTAACTTTCAAACAATTGGAGGAGGCAATCATAGGGGGCCGGACAACCACATTGTTCGGTCGGGGTCCTTTTCTTAGCAACAAATGACTATTTCAAGCACCTAATGAAATCTTCTATTTTTAGAAATTTTCTCTTCTTGAACCCTGAAAGTGCCTTTGTATACCATTTTTATGAAATTCCACAATGTTTTAGGCCTTCGTCAAAGCCACTCAAACTTGGTCAAACTTGGGTCCAAAACTAGACATTTTGGGTTTTCAGTGATATTCACATTTTTCGATATCCAGTATTAAGTATAGTGTAGGACAATCTAGGGGCAATCCCCACACTGTCAAATTTTAAATCAAATTTAGGGTTAAGTCACTTCTACAAGCAACATTCACCCCAGCATACCATGTGCCATATCCTTTATCTTGACCTAGTCCTTATGTTTTCTTGATTACCATTGATCAATCCTTTTGACCAGATTAGTGGTTCACACCACACAGCAATTCTCTTTTCCCTTCAACTTTGGGTGCCATGTGTCACTTGGAGAGCTCATTGAGTGGTGCACCTTGTTCAAGGATAAGTTGGATAGAGTTCAGTGCAGTTAGCTTCAATTCAGTGGACTTCGTTTGAATTGAGCTCCTGTTCAATTGAGTTGTCATTAATTTGCTCCAGTTACACACTTCAATTCTATTTGTCACATGTTATATTTGCTCAGCAAGGGGAGTGCTCCACCCTAGGAAGCTTCTTGGAAGCTTATTTTTTGCACGAGCTGACTTTTATTTCAAGTCATGCAACATAATGGACTTGTCTATTATTAGCTTGGGAAGGATTGCTTATAAAAAGCAGGGTCTCTTAGTGGTTGCTTCATGGTGAAGTTACCTTTCTTGGATGAGGGCACATGAGTGGAGGAAGCTTCCAAGCTTCTAAATTCTAATATTGGACATTACCTTATCTATGTGTTCTTGAGTTGAGTGTTTCACTTAAAAAGATTCTTAAGAAACCTTTCCGGAATCCTAATTTGAAATCATCGGAAATTGTTATGGAGAAGTTACTTTCCCTTGAAGAAAACATGCTAGTATTGCCTACCAGAGTTCAACCTGGCCTTGGAAGCTTCTTGGGTTGACTTTTACTCTTCCATACACTCCATTCTTAGCATGAGTTAAGAGCTCCACTTGAATATCATCCATGGTGGACTTGATTTCACTAGATTGACTTATACTCCCCCTTAATGACTATTTGGCTAAATCAATCAATGTCTTTGATCTTCAATTTCATTACATCTCAAGCTACTTCATCTTAGCATCAAACTTGATGTTGGACTCCCCTCAAATACAAAAGTCTTTCCTTTGACCTTGATCCTAGATATAGAAATGTTTACAGTTTCCATCAGCCTAATGATCACCTCCACAAATTTGAAAATTTGTTTTATATGAAAAATGCCAATTATCTGCCTCTATGCAGGGATAGCTACTACCATGCATCAATGCAATGGTCAAATCCATAAGTTGGAAGATGACATAAGCCTCCAACAAACAAAATCACATGATAGTTTGTATGTTCCTCGAGTAAGGGACATACCTGCACTAGATAGCTCATCGGTGAAGCTTGCTACTACCAAATTGTTGTCAAAAACTATCATTTTTTTTTCAAAGCTTCTCCTCAATGGTAAGAACTTCACCTCAGGACTAGTGAAAGCAATACTTAGCTAAGCAACCATGACTTTTTTTTAGGGTGGGGGAGTCGATGTGGATCTATTCCATCAAAGTTGACTTGGAATTGCTCCTGGCCCCATCCACATGAAACAGCTCCTAGCATAATCAAATCATTCCACGAGGGGCAAGCATGTCACAAGCAGGAAACAGAACTGGGTAGGGAGGATAAACCCCTTGCTTTAACCACCCAAGCCAAACCCCATTCACCAATGAAAAGTATTTTCTTCTATCATTTGTTTCAAAAAAATAACTTTATATTCATCACCATTGTCTTCGCATTATTTCATGACAATCATTTGTCAGTCATACAATTTGTCCTCTCACTCTTGCTTTAGTTAAACAATTCAGTTTTCAATCACATGTTTCTTGCTACTAATTTTGTCCACTTTCACCAAATCAGTATAATGAGTCATATACTTAACAACTATGTTGCAGGAAAATGCCACCCTGGGTGGAATTTCCTGCTCATAAACATTTCTGACACTGAAAACATCCTGAAAACACATGGGGTATGGTGAGAAATGGCATCCTCTCATCTCCCTTGTTCAAGGTGTTACCATTCAAACCAGCAGGGGACCTAAAAGGGGTTCCTAAGAGGGCAACTGCTAAGTTAAGGGCAATGGTGGAGGCTTAGCCCACTGTCACCACAATTAAGTCTCCCTACTCTTTACGGACTTTCACCAATGGGAGGAGTCCTGGTAGTGTAGGGATCACTTGTAAAGTATATGTCAATGGATACGTGAGAAGTGACCCTAGAAACCCTTTCACAAGGATGGAGTGAAGAATGGAACTTGCTTTCTTTTTAAGCAAGGGACTTGGTCCACTAGGGGTAAGGGGTGAGGATTGGAGGGTTATGGGAGAAGGAATAGGCTTATAGGAGAGGTTCTCAATCCCTATAATCCTTAGGAAACTTGGATTCCCAAATGGCCCTTGACAAATAATCTTTATTGGGAAGTGGGACCACACGGGGCCAAGTGGACCTAGTCCAGTTTCGGGGATGGAATGTAGCAACCAATGATGTTCCTATCCTGGACAAGGTGAAAGGAAAGGACCAAACAAGAATATTTACTTTAAAAGGTTGAAATGATCCTGTTGAGGTCTAGCCTTGGGGATGCCTAGGCAACATTCAATCCTAGAGCTAGGGCTTGGGATTTCCGAAGATTCCACCGTTAGAATTGCCTCAAGTTTGGAGGAGAGGGAGGGGAACCACCAACGTAGTAACCTGTAGGAGATCGAAATTTTTCCTTGGGTCAATTCCCGGGAAATTGATGCCCTAGGTGACCTAATGGGGCTAGACTTGGGGAAAAAGGGGAAAATTGTAAAAAGAGGGTTAAAATGATCACCCCTTTTAAGGGACCAATGCCTAATTCACTTGGGGATATGGAATCAAGGATAGTGATGAGTAAGAACTTGGTTTCTTGATCAAGAAGGCCCAGAAAGTCAGCTTCATCCAATGTTGAGAGAAAGAAAAGAAAAGTGACCTTCAAGCATTTATACTTCAAAGCAAACGATGCAGGCTTATCGAGGCAAATAACCTCTAGGACATTTCATTCATATAACATTGGCCCATACATTAAATTAGCTAAAACATGCTCAATTCTACATTTCGATTATGCAACAACTAGCCCTAATTTTAGTAAATATGCAGCAACAAGAATAATAACATTAAATTTACTTACAATGTTATAAAGTATATCCAAGCAGCGTTTCGTTTACAAGACAAAGATCCAAGACAAGATAAATAGCCCAAATCCATACGTCGAAATTCATCCATCTCCAAAAAAATAACCTCCAAGGAAAAAATGTGAAGCTCTCTACGATTAGAGAGATCCCAAGTTAAGTGATGATCCCAATGAATGTGTCTAACATCAATATATAGCCTTCTAAGGAGTTTGAATTAGCCTATGGGCCTACATTAACCCCCAATGATAAAATAATGTGCAAATAAAACCCCTATTGGTGACAAGCCCACCAAACTAGCCCACAAGTGTAAAAATAAGCCTCACAAGAGGCCAAATAATAATATGTACATGTCGTGGGGCCCTCCAAAGGCCCAATAATATCTTGAAGTGCCATATTGAGGAATAAATTCCTCGGAATATGATTGACAAGGGGGTGGCCCCTTGTTCTCCAAGTAGTAGACCTGTGGTGCTCCCAATGGGTCTGAGGGCCCTTGTTCTCCAAGTAGTAGACCTGTGGTGCTCCCAGTGGGTCTGAGGGCGCATAAATGACCCCACGGGTCTCCATATGAATCAGAGATGCATCTAGATCCTCTGCAAGGGTCCAAGTGGTCATCGTACAAGTCCTGAGACACTTGCCAAGAGTGTGGGGGTCTGTTGGGCATAATGTACCAAGCATATCACCATCATCCCAAAAGTGGATCGCTAGTAGTCTCTGAGCATCCATGAAGACCCGTGGAGTGTTGTCTATTGTTGTTGAGGCCAATGGCTCTCTATGCACACCCTACATGTGCCAATGTAGACCTTTGGGGGTTAGGATCCCATATAGGGAGACCAAACCCAAATGGAAACCACCTGTAATTGTTGAAGAATCTAGGGCAAAGTAGTGTAGTGTGATTCTTCGTTACTTGATAACAATTTGTGGAGTATTTTTACTTTTTCTTGTTAGCTTATTCTTCTTCTTATAGTGCATGAGTGTGTACTTCATCAAACTGCTACCAAAACATAAGAACAAGAACACAAGATGTTGGCTCTCTGCCAGGGCCAAAACCTCTCTTCTCTTGAGAGGAAAACCCTTTAGTGAATTTCTCTTATTGAAGCTTCTATTGATCAATGCCAAACCCTAGACCCTTGACTAGAAGATCCTCCAAGCACAAGTCAAGTCCTTTCAAGATCACTTCCTCTTGCAACACTTCGTCCTCTTCCTTCCAGCACTTTGTCTTCCTCCCTTCGGCACTTCTTCCGGCAACTGTAGAGACCTTAGATTGTGTGTTCTAGGATGAACCTTGACCTTTTCTTCCTTCGCTTGAGATGGAGTCTTTCTACCTTAGGATGATGACCTTATAGCCTCCCAACCGAGCCTTCTTTTCTCTTGACAACTATTGCAGACTTAGGGCAGCAACAATGCAGCCCTAATTCTTCACACGTGTGGGAGATTCTCTTCACAAAACTATGTTAGACTTATCTTCCACCCTTCGCTTGCATACCCTTCTTCCACGCTTAAGAGAGAGGCCTTGTAGGCCTAGTTTTCACCCTAAACAATGAGATATGGTGAACTGTAATTCACTGTTGTCATAACTACAGCGATTGCTTCTCCTTTCCTCGCACGTGTGCCTGTAACTAGCCCTTTAACACTTCAGTTTTATCCTTCTTTTCGTCGTTGCCTTGGAGACCACCTTCTTGTATTTTTGGTGCCCTTTTCCTTGCCTTGTACCTTCGCAGATTTCAGAGGAATGCATTGTCTTTTTGAGGGAGTGGACAGCCTCTATATATAGAGGTTTATCCCTCCTTTTAGGCCGACTTGTAGCTTTGAGGCCGACTTGATTTTCTTGCTACAATAGGTGCTTTTAATGGTACCATTGCTTCTTTTGATGGTGTCTATGCTTGGAGGATACTTGACTTTGCTTGGAGGTGTCTTCATTGACTTTTATACATGAATATACATATTGTAACATACCCTTAAGGTCTTCAACATAATTCTTTTGACTCTTTGACTCACCTATAGCACTTTGACATGTGCTAGACCTACTTCAATGAGCAAGAAACTCATTAACATATATTATAAAAATAATATTTCTTTTCTTGAATAAATACAAATATCAAAAGTACAATTATGAAGACCGAACCTACTTACATTTCCTTCAACAGTAATCCTGCATAAGATCCAATGCGTCTCCTATGCTTCCAGTATAGCCAGTCATTAAAATAATTGAGTAAAAGAGCTTACAAATCATGGATAACAAAGTGGGCACTTCATAATGGCATGTCTTTTCGTAGTGGGCTTTAGCATGTGCTAGTGTCTCCAAGCTCCAAAGGGGATTAGCCAAGTACCTTATTAGGTGGTTTCAGCCCTTAAAAGGGATAGTATGTCCAAGGTACATCCCTCTAATGGGAGTGGCAAGTGATAAATAAGTGGAATGGAGTAGGGAAGGAGAGGAGCAATCATGGGCCACATATTGGGGCATAGGTGTAGCTAGATAAGGGGAAGCCCACATCTGGGTATGTAATGTATAGGAGGGAGCAATCGCGGTACATGAGGTGCCTCGGCCTTGATTTTTCCACCCTTCTTTATATGTCTTTTGCCTTTTATGAATTTTCTTTAATTAACAGCTCGAGGCTCAAAGGACAAGAGTATGATGTGTAAGATATAGCAATGATTACCCCTTCTAAGGTAGGGTGGTTCATTGCCCTCAAGGGGTTGGGACAATCATGGATTCCTGAATGATAAAGGAGGCTCATCTAGGGCCTACGGACCCAGGGTGATGGCCATGGATTGGGTAGAGCTCAGGCATTGGCTTTTGCCCATGTGCTGATTATTTTTGTCCGGGCCATCTTTTGCATTTTGTGGTACAATTTCCTGTTAAATGTGGCCAATTATGCTTTTTTTCTTTTTCTTTTAGCTACTTCAACCTCTGAGGCATCATTCCAGGCCTGACCCAAGGTGGGGGCAAGAGGGTAGGGAGGTTGGCCCTATGCGGACCTAGAATGGAAATGTGGGACCCAGGTGGGAGAAATGATGAATGGGGGTATAGTGAGTGGAAAGGGAGTAATATATGCGGATAAAGGAGCGGGACCACGCACCCAAAGTCAGGGTTTCCTAAGTAGTACCACCCTAGAACCAAATTGTCAATAAAGGAGACCCCACGGGACTAAGATCCAAGGGTAACATCCAAAAGAGATCAAGGGAACAAGAGCACAAACTAAGCCCACTCTTTCTACCAAATCGCCACATCAATCCACACCCAGAAGTATCCATGATAAGTAAACCCAATACTCAATTACCAAATGACAAGATATACCTTTAGATTCGGGAAGCCCACCTTCAAACATACGATTAGTACAAGTGGGTGAAGGACCACATGGTTGGCTCAAGGGGCAGAGAAATGGCACAACGAGCTAGTAGGAGGCACCAAGGGGCTGCTAGCTGCCAGCTAAGGCTCATCATGGAAAAAAATTTCTCCTAGGGATATCACCCACAAAGTGGTGGGTAACACAAGGTATGGTTGAAAAACATTTCCTCATTGTTTTCCAAACAGGAACAACACTTCCGGCCTAAAAATGGCCAAAAACATGTTTTCCTAATTAAGATGTGGCATGGGCACCATAGCACATGCCACTAGATTTGCATTAAAAAGGCAATTTATGATCCAAATTTTTTGGGAAACAATTTCTTGAAATGAAGAGAATTTTACTAAACATATTTCTTTCATACAAGTTCATTCTTAGTTGAGTTTGAGAGTGCATTTGGAAGTGTTGTTGAGATTTTGGAGTTTGTGAGTGCAACCAGTAAGTTTGTCAGCACAGCCAATAAGTTTTTGAGTGCAACAACAGTTGATGGTTACTTTCCAATGATTTCCAACAATGAAATGTTTACCTCTTCATCTCAAAGCGCTAGCCAAGTCACTAAATCCCCATTGTTCAACGTGATTATCCTCTTTGTCACCATACCACCAAATTCACTGTCATGCCAAGGGAACAACACATGAATTTAAGTGTAGCCCCAGTGATAAGCTTTGTCAAGAGTCTTGCACTCCCATAAGAGCCCATTTTTTGCATGAGTGGTCATGGAGTCGAGCTCTACCCTAATACACTCAACATGCTAAAAAAGATACCTTATATAAGAAATGCAAGCCAAGACAAAATTGCAAGACAAAGCAAGTCAAGGAGAATGCCTCTCCTCTGGAAGGAGGACCCACCATTCAACAAGCACCTTTGATTGTCTAAGAAGCAAAAGTAGAAACAGTAGTGGATGGCAGAAAGGATGCCAAATGGTACAATGAAGGAAAAGAAGTTGATAGGAAGATCACAAGGTGCGCTTTTGCATGTTGGAACATCTATTTCCATTTGCTCACCATCCTGGAACAACATGCTTCAGATTGAAAAATGAATATCTGAGAGGACACAAGCCCCAATTCTCAAAAGGTGAGAACAACACTGTTTTCAAAGGACAGGAATCTTATTAAGGGGTGCTTGAAGAGAAATCTAGTTGAAATAAATCTGGAGTTTCCATTATTTCTGATGGTTGGAAAATTTATCATTGCTTCTTCACTGAGTAGTCCCATGCCCATTTATGCCACACACTGCCCAGTACAAGAGAAAAATACAAAATTTATTGCAAAAAAGTTTTAATGAATCTGATACAAAAAATTAGACCCCATTTTGTGGTGTAGATCACTAGAGATGTGTCTTGTTGCAAAGTTGTTAGGATGATGGTGGAGAGCAGGTACCCCAACATCTTTTAACTCCATGCATAGCGCAAAACTTGAACCTTTTTTTCCAACATATTTCTACTCAAACACCTTGTATTGTGCAACACTTCCTCATGTGCTTCCTTCAGGGCCTCTCAAAGCCATTTTGGCTTCCTCTTCCCTATAGTAGCCTCCTCTACTGGTATGGGAAAATCCTCCACTAGAGTCTCTCCTCCTAATGAGTATGCCCCTCCTATTCTCTGTAGTGAATCTGGGCTCTGATATTTTGTGCCCAGTGATCCTGGACTCTATGAACTTGTCACCCCAAAAGTAGGTGATGCTCCTAATCTTGGTGTACCACCTGAAGATCCTGATACTTGTGGTGTGGCCCCTTGTTGAGGAGCCAGTTGCTCTACCCGATGAACCTCCCAAAACCTCCTCAAGGCCCCCTCCTTCTCAAATCTCACATCCCGCCTTAGAACAACTTTCCTCAGCGCAAGAATGTATATACGATAGGCCTTGCTAGTCTCACTGTAACCCACAAAGATACCCTTCTCTGCAGTGGGTTCTAGCTTCATCCTCTTCTCCTCGGGGACGTGAATATGTAAGGCGCCCAAAAATCCTAATGTGCCCAATCTTCGACTTCTTCCCATAAAAAGCCTCCTCAAGAGTCTTACTCCCCAAGACTCTATGTGGACTCCTGTTCTGCAAGTACACTACAGTGTTACATGCCTCAACCCATAAAAAGAAAGGTAGCCTCTAATCATGCAACATAGCTCTAGCTGCACCCACTATGGCCCTGTTCTTCCTCTCTGCCACCCCATTCTGTTGGGGGTTATAAGGCACTATGTACTCCATCCTGATGCCAACACTCCTACAGAACTCCTTCATCTCCTTGGAGGTATACTCACCCCCATTGTTATTTTGTCTTCTAGTGTGAGTTGTATTGGGAACAAGACGAAAGGTTAAGTTAGCCTCCTAAATTTAGGAAGGACGAGTTAGCACTAGCAGTGAGCCTTTGTTAACTTGTGAACCACCAGTTTCACTTACCTAATATAGAACTCACTAATTTTAACCATTCAAATTACCTTTAAAAGAAGGAACAAAGGCACGAGTTTAATCATTGTTTTGGTGAGCATGAGTTGGTGAGACCAAGCAATAGGAAGCACGAGTTTGTGCGTGGAGCTTGTGAGAGAAAGAGAACAAGCCTAGGTGAGGCTTGTGGGAGTTTGAAGAAGGACAAGTTCCTTGGGTTAGGAAGCAGGGATCAAGGTGCAAGCAAGGGTGTTTCAATTTAGTGTAAACAGAGAGAACATGGTTGTTCTCTAATGAAACTTTATTGTATTGTAAAAGATCCATTGTTCAACCTTCTTCAATAGAATTCTCAATAACAAGCAGAGGGTTTTCCCAGTTAGGTTCCCTAGACAATTCTGTGTTGTTGAATTGCGTAATTATGCATTTATTTCTGTTCCTATTCCGCTGCATCTCGTAGAGAAATTCTGTGTTTATTTGAGAATAAATTATATTTCAGAATGCTCATGTTAGCAGCTCAGAATTTTGTGGATTTTCTGCAATAGATAATTAAATCAAAATGTGTCCCTGTAACAAGACAAGCTACAACAGCAGTGCAACTCATATCTGCTCCTAGATGATGCAATTCTTCATTTGACACAGAGAAAGGTATCATTAAATCCATTGGAAGATAGGTCTATTGGTGCAATTTATTTATTTTCATCTCCATCAACAAGGGCAGTAGTTCACCTATCTCCTAGCAGTTTGCATTATGAATTGGTCAAAACAGAGCCTCAACCTTATTATGGTCTATGCGCTCCGGACTTGAGCTTGGAGAATTACACCAACATGCCCTCCGCCAATGAACTGGAGACCTGAGGAATTAATCAAAACGGAGTGGAAAACTAAGAAAAAATCGTCACTGTCTTTGCAGAATTACTTGATAGAAGGGTTGTCTGCCCTCATTCTGACCGGACCTGATGGTCAATTACTAGCCTAACAGAAGCCACGATTTCTGAATATCAAATCATACTGATCGATAAATGAAAATCTAGTCTACTGGTCATAAGAAGGAACGTCGCAACAAGGAAACTCCAATTCCCAGGAGAGAATTATGTATATATATAATGAGTACCCCCAATTTAAAAGCCGTGCCGGAAGCATGGTCGAAGGTCCTCAACCATCTAGATAGCTTAGGTTATCAGGATCCTCCCAAACACATCGAATATCAGAAGAATATTTCAAACAATTACATTATATATTACATATTTTACATAGCATATGCAGTTAACAGGTTTATAGTGTAGTAAATTCTCGATATACCATATGGTGGCAGGAAATTCAAGAATTTTTAACTGGCAATTCTGCAATTCTACCTTTTCTTGATCAGAAAACAACATTGATATAACCGACTTACATATTTCAACTGTGAAACTTTGTGGTACAGGCCAGTAATTTCGTCATCCAAATCTCCGTGTATAGGATCACTCTCAACTGCAACTGATCAGCAGGTGCAACCGATCTGCTACTGAGCCCATCCCTGCATCCACCATTCCTACCAGCCTTGAGAATTTGAATTTGATTTTATTTGAATTTGATTTGATTACACAGGCATATTTCCAATAAAAATTGATGCACATAAAGATGATTGAATTTGCCTGCAGGAAAGCAAGGCCATTGCAAGGGATGTGGCCGATCGAATCAACTAGGGTATGAATCCCAAGTCCCAACACAATAGGCTAAAATTTTCTAAATAAATGCTTTTCAAAAAAATCGACCGAAGATATCAGGAGAGTTTCTAATGGTAACACATGACAGTAACAGGTTATTATTTAGTTCTTTGTGCACAATCATACAAAGTTACTTGTTAAGTTTCCCACCTAGAAGGGTGAAACAATAATGTTTTTTTCAATTAATTCTTTTAGCCCACCTATCAAAATTATCAGAACAGGTTAAAAAATTCCAAGCCAGAAGAGTAAGAGACTGACTAGTTTCGTTTTTTACAAAATTTTCTCGGAAGAGTTGTCAGCCTAAAAGAATTGTTATCAAACAACCCACCAAACTTATCAAAACAAAATTGGAACGCAAAAGCGTCAAACATTTCATTGACATCTGAAAATTTGGGGTTTGAATGTACCAACCTGGATCTGAATGGCCCTGCGCCAAATGGAGCACCCCTTTGCGGATTCGCCATAGAGATAAACAGACAGATCGATGGATGGAGCAGGAAAGATCAAATACTATTATCTCACGCACTCACCTACCAAAGATCAAATTCGTCTAGGTGCCTGCAAGTGCACCCAGAGTTACCTTGTCTTTTTCCAAATCAAATTTCTGAAAATATTAGTCTCGAGTTTCCGTAATTTGTGCTTTGGCCTCACGAATCTCTTGCTTCCTTTCCAAAGCATGTCTTTCGCTATATCTTTAGCTTGTTTCCTTTCCAAGTAAACCTTTCATATGAATCCGACCATTGACTTAAAGTTATAGGTTTTATATCGAATTTGGGATGAAGAAAAATTCCTACACGAAACTAAGTCTTCATGATTGGACCTAGGCCTTTCGCTCCTCCTACAAATCTTACCCAATTTATATTCCATTTTTTTCCCTCGAAATATTTATGGTGAACTCATCCGAAGGGGGGTCACACACTAGCCGACTCAACTCATGGACCCTCACCCTCATCGACTACTGCAGATTAGTCGACTAAACTCATGGAGTCTGAGTTTCATGGACCGCACATTAGCCAACTCAACTCATGGAGCCTAACCTTCATAGACCGTACATTCGCCGACTCAACTCACCAACTCAACTCATGGAGCTTGACCTTCATGGACCATACACTAGTCGACTCAACTCGCCAACTCAACTCATGGAGCCTGGCCCTCATGGACTCAAGTAGAATTGAACTTGGGCCTCGTGACAGGGGACCAATGACTTGGCAAGGGTGGCTTCAACCCACTGGGCTACCCATCAGGGCCACCCAATTTATACAGTATGGATCATAATATATACATTTTCTTTTAGGAAAGGTTCTTTTCAGTAACTTCGTTATTTTTTTACATTCTATCTCATGAGAAGAGTATGTTCATTTATGTGAACTTTATTTTCTTCTTTTTTAAATCATGGTGAATCTGTAACTCATTAGAGTAATCTAGACGAGGCTCAAGATCAAACCTAGAAGTTGTCACTATAACACCAAGAGTATACTCAACAACTTGTAAGCTAGATATACTAGGAATTGATGACTTAGCAAGAGTCGGGACTCCACAAGGGTGGAGGAGTCTACTCCTTTAGCCTTATCACAACATGCCAAAGATGTTCCCTCGTGGGATTTCAAGCCAAAGATGTCCCCTCATGGGATTTCAACCATTTGGTCATCCCATGGGGAGACTTAATGACTTGTACATCTCTGTAAATTTTAGTAGTCAAATCCTTGCACTAATTCAAGTTCCTTGTCCCACAAACAAAAAGGTCTCAGTCACCAATTTGATGTATGACTTAACGATGAGTTTAAAATTAAATTATTATATTATTATTATTAACCTTATAAAGAGTATTCTTAAAGTGCACCATATAAGAAAAAGTATTTTTTATATGCGTCTCTACATAATTAGCATTTAAAAAAATTCACATCTTATATTTATTCATCAATCTATATATAATACCAACATAGTAAAGTAGGGTCCCTTACAAATGCAACTTTCGTCTTCCCTTGTCATAACAATATTGAGCATTGATCTACTCCTAATATTTCCACAATTAGATCATGCATGAGAAATGCTAATAATATTTCACCTTATTGGTCTCAACCATTAGCATAGTCATCATCACATGTCCATTCATTTTGCTCCATGTTAACTACAACCAATCTCAAGGGAATAGACAACATATTGTATGCCCTTCGCCTTGCTAGTCTCAACCACTAGTAAAGTCATCATCATGTTGATTAAGCCTTAACATCTTCAATAAGCTCAAGGATGGCATCATGGCTTCTTCCCTTTACACCCTGTCATGCTCATAAACAATTGTAAAGGAATGATAACTTATCTTTGTACTGAAAGGAGTCCCAAGGATTAGCTCAATTGGTTGAGTTCCCGTTGCTAAAGCACCTCATTAATGGGAGGCCGCGAGGTCAATTCTCCTCGATGTCCTCAGGTTTAGGCTCCACTAATAAGCTGACGGGATGTGATCCCTTCGAGTGGATCTACCCGAACATTTCCTCGAAATAAATAAAATTCTTTGTACTCAAAGAAAGAATTAGTAACATATCATTCTTGATGTCTACAACATAGTTAAATTATCCTTCTTAGCCCATTTGATAAAACAAGGAACTAGTGATGTTAATTGTCAAATTATAAATATCATCAATAAGATTTCCAACATAAATCCTCATTGTTTGGTTTCCATAAGAATTATATAATCATGTTTTTTGTCAATAAAAATCATAAATAATTATATAGTTGCAAATTTTAGGTTTTTGTGGCTGGAGTTGTTTGTTGATGATGGAAGATAATGTCGACAATAAAACCTTCATATGTGGATCTTCCATCCTCTACAAACAATGATAAAGTTGTTAAAAATTTGTATATTGCAATAACCAAGTTTGTGTTAATGACCCCTACAAACTTGGATATGGGGTACAATATTCAATTTTTCACACCTTTAACTGAATTTTAGTGACTAATTACAACTATGATCAATGAAGTCCAAATTACAACTTGACTATTGGACACTTGCTACATATGTGCCAACAAAGGCTATGTCTCTTTATTGGGTTGAACCTTGAAAATTTGTGAGTTTGCAATTTTGACCCTTCTTATCCATGGTTTCATCCATCACATAATGAAACCACATTTTTAATGAAAAAAATTGAGATCCACTCATAAGCCATTTCCTAAACATAATACTTGCTAAAAAAACCTTAAAAGGAAACATTAATGTACAAATTGACATGTTTCCAACATAAGATGTTGAAAAGGGGGAGGATTTTGGGTAATCATTAGATATAAATGTACCTCCATGCATGTGTCTTCAAAAGTTGCATGCATGTAAGAGATTTAAGAAAAAGGTCTATGGCTGAAAAAAATGTGCATGTCAAAGAGCTCACTAATGGAAACAATTGAAGTGGTGACTCCAAGAGGACCTATCTAACACATACCCATGAAGAAAGTTACTAATTTTCATTCTTTGTTGCCTTTCTATTAGGCTGTAAAAGAAAGCACACTCCTCCATGTTTATTGTTCCTGTATTTTGCAAGGTCGTGACGTTGGTCAATTGAGTCATTTTCCCATGTTGTGATTGTTGTTGTTTTGAACCCTTAACTTTGATCAATCCCTTTATATTGAGTCTCGAGGAAAGAAGAGTTTTCAATCTTTGTTGCTTTCATCTTGAAACAGATCTTTCAAAGAGGAACTAATTGATTAAGGAGTTGGCTTTGAGATTACCAACCATCGTAGAAAGGTATAATAATACTCATCCTTAGCTTAATTTAACAAGATTATTATTATTTTCCTTTCCCGAAATCATTGCCCAAGTGGATGTATGTTGATTCCTTGACATTGGATAATTTGGGTTTGTTTGATGTACTTATAGTATTTCATTACTTTTAGATTCTTGACCTCTATAAATATATAACAAGTGTTGAATGTTTGTTTTTGTGCAAGACTTGAAGTGAACACATGCCATTGATTGTTGCTTCTCTGGTTGAAACTCAAGCAAACAAAAGACAAAAATAATACTCTAAGAATTCATGTTAGGTTAGTCCCTACTCCTTCTCTCCCTCTCTAACTTCAAGAATGATTTACATTATGTTATCTAATGTTTTAAGTGTTGTGTGAAACTTAGTTTATTACATGTTCCACAGGGTACCAACCCCATTTAATTGCATAGGATTTATTGTAATGATTTGAAGTGGTTCGATACATAATTTATCATATATTAAGGTACTGTGTGGAGCACTTTGTAAGGCCTCTTTTAGGGGTAGGTCCTATTTTGTTGATTTGTGATCCTAAAACTTCAAGAGCTCATTCAAGTCGTTAAAGATTCATTTTTTGAGTCAAAATTTTACTAATGAAGTCCACAAGCTCTTGATGTTGTTGTGGACATTAAGAGTTTCCAACTATATAATGGTCACCTCAATTAGGGTTACTACAAGGAAGTTTTACTTCTTGCAAGTTGACCTGTATTGTGGATCATTATTGTGTCAAGTGGATGCTATATAAGCTTCCATTACTTGCCCATATGGAGTTAGTCACACGTGGATTTTAAGAAAACTCTAAAGGTCCAAATCCCTAACCCTAATTAGGGATTAAGGCAGGCAAAAACAAACACGACCCAACCCTACATGGCTATCAAGAAATGTTAAGTACTAGGCTTCCAGGAAAGGAAGGGGGTTCATTCTTGTTGTATTGATTGTTGTTCCATAGTTGAGTAGAATAAGGAAGTGGGAAAATAGATGAAGTAGAATACTTTGTAGTAGCCATATGGGCCAAAGTGTTTGGTACTTACGAAAATGTGCTCAATTACAAAAGCCCTCGTCAACAAGGCACTACTCAAAGGGAAACTATTAGGATAATCACCATTGTCACCCAAGCAACCTATCATCTTCACTTTAAGTCAACTCTCCTTTGGCTCAAAGGGGATATCCCCAATAGGATTGCAAAAGCTAAGAAATGAAGAATTGGATGAAGTGAGAGTAGCTTTAGTATAACAATGCTTTGGGTTTTTTAGGATCTTAAAAGAGGTGATGGAAGGATGTAGAGATCAATGCTAAATTCAACAAGGGAAATGGAATGAAGGTGAATCAAAATGGCTTAGGGAGTTATGAAGAAAACCCTCTTAAGAATCGGTCTATTTCATTCAAGGATTAAGAATAATAAATTAGAACCAATGAGAAATAATAATATATTACTTAAGCAATATTACTAAATGAAGTTCAAGATCCTACAATATGTTGTCCTCTAGGGAGAAACCTTCACCAAAAATACCAATTGTAGGTTGATAAATATACTAAATACTTCTTACTAAGCTTCCAAGATGGATAGACAAAGCAAGATGTGAAATAATTATATAAATAACAAAGGAAGAAGAAGAGAAGATACACCAAAATGTCTTCCTTCCAAGTGGTAGTTTTTACCATTCAATGCATCGATCTAGATAGCTCCTATAAGACCCGATCATTTTGCCATCAATATTTATGCTCCAAATAAGAACCAAGATAGAAAATCTTCAAGAATTGACAACAATATCCACAAAGAAAGAAACAGTTACACAACCATATGCTCTTAGAAAGATATGTCAATTAGGATCTAGTGAATGGAAGCTCCAGAAATCCAACCATGAGGGTAAATGACGAAGCGATACTCTTTATATTGCGTCAAGCTAAACTTCCTTTACAATAGAAAAATAATATCTCATGTGAGATCCTTGGATCTTATGACATCCCCTACTGGTTAATTCCCCTTGTAAAAATATTTCCTTGTAATTGTGTAATTATAATTTAAGAGACTAAGAGAAGGGGGAGAAATATTATTGTTGCTTGAGGAATGGATTGCTTTAAATATCAATCATGTTTGGTTGGGTGATTATAAATGGGTTGACTAAGAAATAAATTTGACTGAAAAGAAGAGGACAGGGCCAGGTGCCCTATAGCCCCAACCATAGGTAAGAACAGGAAAAAAAATTAAAGGCAGCATGAGTTGTGTTGTCAAAAGTGATTAACTATGTGAATGTTGTCAAAAGTGATTAACTATGTGAAGCTTTGGAAAATGATAGATGGTTGGTATGTCAAGCAAGCACGAAAACAAGTGGAGGAGAAGGAAACATTTGAGAAGGACATGCTCTCGCGCGCCGAGGAAAAGGAGGTATGCGCACAGAGAAAGAACGACCATGAGCACAGGAGGTTGGGAGGCTCTTATGGAAGACAAGAAAAGGAGGTCGAGAGACACTTGTTGCATAAATAAAGGAGGTAGAGAGCCTCTTGTTGAAAAGATAAAGGAGGTTGGGAGGCTCCTATTGAATAGAGAAAGGAGGTTGAGAAGGTCTATGAAAATATACATGATTCATGTGCACAGGTAGAGAAGGGAACTTGGGAAAGAGGAGGCTGAGAGGATCTTGACGAGAAAGCTGAATTGCTGAGAGGGCGGGAAAAGATATGAGGACTGGGAAAATTCAGGGAGAAGAGAAACTTTGATGACAACCAACTAAGAAACCCATGAGGATCATTGATTGATAATCACATACCAGTGGTTGTGCCTTACAGGGTCGATAAATCCACTGGCTAATATGTTAGTTGATAACCTTTGAGAGGTGGAGGCACTTAGGGCAGTAGGTTGATATCACATTATGCTAGTTCCATGGGATTTGGGCTAATAAAATAGGTGGAAGATTTCACTAAGCTGCTAGAAAGTGCACTCTTATTCCTTCAAAGGTAAAAGAGTTGATAAACTTTCCATGCTATTAACTATATATCTCTCTCACCACATCTTAATTAAGACTCTTTATGTCCAAATCCCTAAAGATGTTGATATGTTGTATCATGAGTCCCTATGTCTAAATGAAATTATTCCCTTCCTGAGGTGAAATAGTTGAATAGCTAGTGGGTGAAGGTAGTGTGGCATTGATACACCTATTTCAGCTGGTGATATTGGTTTAATCCCTTGAGTGGTTGATTGTATGTATGTTAGTGTTGTAGTTCGCTACATTTATTTGATTTTGATGGTTGGTGGGTGCAGGTGAGGCAACCTTGAGACACCCTATTTGAGTTGATAAAATCATTTTAAAATTCCTTTGAAAGCATTCTACCTCAAGCTCTCGAATCTGGCTCAGGGGTGACAACTACAAGAAAGGCTTGGGTGTAGCTTATCTATGGTTGAGTGGATAATTGAAGTCCCAATCTCAGTTGTTGAGCACATTTTAATAAGATAACTATACTCAAGCTCTTGCACTCTAAATGTTATGAATATGTTTAATGTGTTGGGTTTAATTCATGTGATGATATTCATTCACTATGCTAGTTTAATGCATTGATATGTTAAGGAAATGAATTCATGTATAATGCCAAGATTTGTGTTATGGACGAGGAATGGTTCATCCCTGGAGGACTGAAATATTTACTATTGCTTATGTTTTTATGTATTGATTATTATATCTTGGCATCAAGTTGTTAATTTACCCAAGTTAATGACCATGGAGGTCAATTCTGCATGGAAGTGTATTGTAGGTGCATGGAATATAATCTTAGGAATGGTTGTATTCTTGTATCCATCCTAAGTATGCAAACTGGTCTAAATGGCATGTGTATTAAGAGTTGGGTAGATCTTTGTAATATTTATTGTTTTGTTGCACTATTGAATGAATGGTTCAATTCATGTGTTTACTATTAACTTCAATTTAATCTATTCATTTGAGCAAATCCTTGTTAAAATGATTTTTTTTGTTTTAATTATCTGTGTAACTAGATTGTATATATGGTGGGTGTTTATTTATAAGCTTAGGAGGGACAACATTTTCAATCCATAGGTATAGATCTAAATACCTATGTATTTGTAGGTTGGGGCGAGGCCTTGAGAAGCTCTTAAGGAAGAGTTTGGAAAGGCCTGCATATACCCTTGTACATTTATAAACTATGTATTAGAGGCATGGGAAAAGGCCCTTATACATTTAATAGCAGTCGCTAAGAGTGGGGCTAGAATTATCCTCGAGTCCAAAGCATAGGACTTCAAAAGGAAATGGCTTAACCCCTCTTTCGACCCTGTGACTAAGCGCAGTGACCAAGCACTTAAGTAAGAGAAATATAGGTCATCGATGGGTGAGCGCCATGGTCGTTGGATGACCTCGAAGGTTTGGTACCCTAGAGGTTTCAAGTGGAGCATGAAGGGAAATTTTTTGGATCAAATCCTCAAGATGATGTGTCAGTGGGACCAATTAAATGTCCAATGCAAAATGATGAAAGGAGGACCCCTAATTAAATAATACATGATACCTCTATGGTGGGATCCACATTTATGTGGCACAAATGTGGATGATGTCACAAGGGATGATGTCACCCCGACATTTAGGACCAATGATTTCACCCTATACCCTAAACCTTGGATATTTTGGACGGAGCTCATAGTTGAACACCCAGGATTTAAGTCTTGGGGTGACTTGGCTTGTGGCACCAATTTAGTGGAGACATGTATCATGCGGAGTTATGTTTTTATGTATAGATCAAGGGGGGAGTTGTTTAAGCTTTATCGTAAGGCACATATTTCCATGTAGCCCCACAGGATTGTCCCTGGTAGTTTCAACATGGGACAAAGTCAATCCCCTAGGGATTTATTCCCATGGTGACATGGCCATGGAGGACCCACACTCATGTATGTTTTGTATGGTGCAAGTTGTTAGGGGTTGGTCTGTGTAGACCATGGAAGCTAGGTTATACATGACCTGGTATGAGCAGGTCAACATCTACCACTTTGCATGACTTGGCACATGTATCAGACAACCATGTGGGCACCACCTGGATGCCATGTGGCAAGTTAAATGACATGGCATTGTTTGATAGACTAGTTTTTAAATGGCCATATCTTTTGATTTGGATGTTAAATCGGGGCAAATTTCATATTGTTGGAAAAGTCTCGACAAGACATACACAACGATGCTACCTATTTTACGTTCTGAAGAAGTTGACCAAGGTTGAAAAATCTAGACACCATTTCCATAACTAGATTTTTGAGGTTGGGTCAGCTTAGTAATTTCCTCCTTATACCCTTCGTTGGGGTAGGGTTAGTAGGGGGTATGTTACATAGTGTTATTAGAGCTTCCAGGTTCAACACTTGGACTGGAAGGGCTCTATCGTAGAACTAATAAGCGAAGGTTCAACGCTAGACCTTTGAAGATCCTATTTGGTCAATTTAGAGTGTCCTAAATTGCTATATTAATTGTCAATCCGGGGGTCGTAAAGTGTTGAAGTGTGGCGCACTATATGTGCAAGGTAACCTATTTCTTGCTTTTTGTCGTTTTTGATTTTTATTTTGTTTTGGGGGTTTTTATCTTCGTTTATCTCCTAATGTGAAATGGAAATTCTAAAAGACAAGTATGGATATAAATGTTCGAGGCAATTATGTCCTTTATAATGGTTTCCAAAACTTCAAACTTAAGAAGATCTTAGAACATGCTAATGATGAAATTAATTCCTAAAAGAAAATGAAAATGTGCCACTATTCTAATCAAACAAACAGTGAACTATTGATCATGAAACCGTTATCCCTGCTGCTGTCTAAATACAAAAGAAATGAATTAAGCAACTGTACTCAAAGAAATCCAAAAATTGCAAGTAAAGTAAAGCTTAAATTAAAT
The DNA here is from genome assembly GCA_031772625.1 of Pinus tabuliformis. Classification (NCBI taxonomy): domain Eukaryota; kingdom Viridiplantae; phylum Streptophyta; class Pinopsida; order Pinales; family Pinaceae; genus Pinus; species Pinus tabuliformis. The sequence continues at coordinate 671,924,446 of CM062820.1, read as the reverse complement.
TACATCAATTCATATTCTGACCCCTCACCAGTTAGTCTCACTATGGCTTTCGAGGTAATCATCAACAACCTGAACAATTTGATATCTAATTGCAGAAAAGTAAACTTAAAATCAAATCACATCAATTCATAGTCTGACCCCTCACGAGTTAGTCTCGCTATGGCTTTCGTAGGTAATCATCAACAACTTGAGCAATCTGATATCTAATTGCAGAAAAGTAAACTTAAAATCAAATCACATCAATTCATAGTCTGACCCCTCGCTAGTTAGTCTCGCTATGGCTTTCGGAGGTAATCATCAACAACTTGAGTAATTTAATATCTAAGCTAACTAATAAAGCCAATGAACAAAACTGAAATAAAAAAAATAGAACTGAAATTAAAAGCTAAGAAAAAGAAGTCAGCAGAAAGACTAATTCCATGTCATTAGTCATTGTGGAAACTATATGCAAATGCCCGGGCTGCCTACTGTAATCTGGAACATACACACTGATCGGCGTTAACAACAATGTAGAGCATGTAAATTATGAACAAAAATGAAACATTAGTACCATAAGAAATGCAATATACATAAGTGAATAACTATGGCATAATAAACATAAAGAAACACAGCATGAAACTGTACAACAATATAAAACAAAACCTCGGCGTGTGCAGGGGCCCTCTGCACAACCTCGGGCAACAACTATCAACCAAGAATTATGCTCAGAAACAGAGTCTTCTCATATATTCAGAACGCAGTCATAACAACGAAACAATGTCACGGCACAGTGGGCTCTTTAACAGCAACAATACATTCAAAAGACTAACTACTATGCGTATAGAAATGCATTATTTATAACAAAAGGCTACATAACTGATTTCCTAAAAACTGCTCTAACAGAGGACACGTGAATGACAGCGTCCACGGATCTAGCATCATGGCTGCCGAGATGGTGCAATCTAATGAAAGCGGCTTGTTGGATTTACATCGTGGGCAGCCTACATGTGTCAGCGTGCCTCCAGAAATCTAGAAACGGCCACGAAAATCTTTCACGTGCTTGGAAACAGAGTCCTATTACCGTAGGACCCTTCTATTTGACCACCACTTGACCACTGTTGACCATGGTCTCCTCTGATGAATCCGACTGAGCCAATAGGACTTGGTCCATGCCCACATCATTTTCAACTTGCCCATGTGGCTCGATTTGCCTGAAGACACCTGCAATATGGACTTTAACAAAAACGGTTGCAGAAAGTTGAAGCAACTGCGGAAAGTGACAGGGTTCCGCAGCTCAATGAGCAAAAACCTAATTCAAACAGCAGACACAAAACATAGTTAAAAACCACTTTAAATTCTCTTTTATGATTAATATGCAATGATGTTGATAGCTTAGGAGGTCCAGGTGAATGGAAAGAGTATAGGAAAGTGTATAGGAAAGATGCAAGTTTGGGCTCAACAAATCCAATGAGGCCTTAAAAGCCTCATGTCGAGCATTAGAAACCTGGATGCTTGTGTAACAACCCCAAGTTAAAGTTTCATGTAATAAAGGATCATAAAAGGAAAAAAGAATAAGACTAAGGTCACGAGACACATATTCCAAGTTGAATGTTGGGAAAACACTATAAAGGGCATCACTTGTGGTTTAATTGGCATTTAATTATGAAAATAAAGGAAAATAGGAGAAAAGGAAGGTGAAGGAACATAAATTTTCACGCTAAGGAAATTAGAGGAAAAATTAATGAAAGTGAAGAAAAATGAGACATTAATAATAAAAATGAATCAGAGAAACAATTCACATATTTTTGTTAGTTTTGTCTTGGATCAATTTTGAGATAGAGAGAGAGCTCCAAGAGGATAGAGTAAGCAAGCAAGCAAAGAAAAGTAAAGGAAATTGAAGGAAAGTAAGGAGAGCTATCATTGCTCCATTATCTGCATAAATATTCTCCTGCATTTGTTCTTCATCAATAACATTAATCAAATTCATTAGATTATCTCTCTGAGACAATATTCCTTCATTCTTCATCAGAATAAGATCCTGATCTTCCATCTCTATGACAACTTTAAATGACTGTCTTCTCTCATTGAGTAACTCATCCATAGACTCTTTCTGTTGTAACTAGTCAAATTCTTTCTCTTCTGAGAAATTTCCTTTGTCACCTTTTACTTCAAGATCTTCATCTATCCTGAAGACATTTTCACAAAGTTGCTTTTCTCCTGCAATACCTGCAATCATACACAAACTATCAGTTTTAAAAACATAAGACCTTATGGTCTCACTTGATGCTTCAATCATCATATCTCCTTGATGTCTTGAATTCTCACTATAATTCATAAGATATTCCACAGATCTCCAGTCTTCATCTTCACCCAAAACTTTACCCTGTTTTGCTTCACAAAAGGAAACTTCCATTTCCAACTCAGCTTCTCTGAGTTTTTCCACCAGCTACTTTACTTGTCTCTGTTGTATCCTTCTTTGTAACTCAAACCACTTCACTGCCTTTTTCCCCAAGACCCAGCCTTGTCTTTGGTTTTCCTCTAGTATCATCCTTAATACATTGAGTTGTTCTTTTAACTCTGCAATCTCTTTGTCATGCTCCTCTTGACTCATTCTCTTGCCATTTGCCTTGGCATCCTCCTTCTTCACTTTTCTTCTATTGTGGTCTTCCTCAAAACCTTTGTTACCTCTGTTATGACTGTCAGTAGTCATCTTCTTCTCTATCTTCATGAGTTCCTACTCACTTACTATGAGCTGCATTAAAGCCTCTACAACAGCAAGTCCTCCCTGCTGCCACTTACCTCACTAAGCTCTCTTATGTACTTGGTCTTTTGGTAAGCACTTGGTTCTCTATTCTCTTGAACCTCTTTGAGCACTTCTCTTTGCCACTTCTAGGCTTTAATTCATGTGCACCTTTTAAGAACACAATTGTCTCTTGTATTTCAATCACAATGAAATACTAGGTTCTGACCACCTCTTGTTTCACTCAAAAATTCTTACTAGCTTTCTTCATCCCTTAGCAATTCTACCCTCATCCTCTGTGGAATTGCCTTTATGATCTTCCCATGAGCTGCAACAAAACCTCTGCAGTAACAAGTCTCCTTCTTGCTACTTGATACCTCACTAAGATTCTCTCCTCTGAGCTCAGTCTTTTGGCATCTCTCCGGTTCTCTCCTATAGAACCAATTGAGCACTCCTTGCTCTAGGTTGCTGCAATCTTCTCACCTTCAGGATCTCTGCATGATCTTGTTCTACCATTCACCTGCACTTTGAATGGATTATTCTCTATTTCCTTTGCATCTGCAAATTCTGCTACACTTTATCTTTGTGTGCCTACTATTTGTTAGATTTAAAATCTGATCTCCTCTTGCCTGCATACATACCTTCAAAACATGACTTTGTTCTAAGTTTTCTCAAAGAACTCTTACATGCAGAATTTCCTTATTATGCTCTGATACCAAATGATGCCAGCCTAAGCTGCATATACCCCAATGATGCAGCCTAAGTCGCATATACCCACAGTATGCAAATTCTATTTCATGTCACACTATGTGTGTCCCAAGATAAACACCAATATCAATGGTGAAAACCCACTTTATTAAAGTTTAAGTCTCCTTAATTAAACTCTATGCGGAAACATTTCATTTGACTCAACTATCCAAAGTCTAAACCTTTGATAAGCCTTTAAGCAGAACCTTACACAACCCTTCATAAACTTTGGTTAATTCTTATTCACTCGCGCACATTAACCATAATACCTTGTCTTTAGACTTTGGTTAACTCAACTTAACCCATAATCATTAATCCCGCTTATTTCTATTATAATTTCCATATAATAGAAATATCTCATAAACACACGTAAACCTTACCTTTCCACCATTCTTCAAACCTTTGCACATTTATTGAGGCTCTCCTTAGCGCATTCAACCTTCGCCATCGATCTCGTTCCTCTATGCGACGGTTATCATGTCACCTGATCATTAACTATCCCAGACAATCTCCACAATTGATCTGCTCCACCTAATCCAACGGTTGTCGCGTCACCTGATCGCTAACAAGCTTGGCTGATCTCCACCATTGATCAATCCCACTTGATCCAACGGTTATCGTGCAATCTCGTGTAGATATTTGCACGACCGTTATCCGATTGAAAGCACGCAAGAAAAGTGGTTTTCTCTCTCCACCGTTTGCTACGTGTCAGTCAATAAAGGTAATCGCGTGAAATTTTGAAAGACCGCTTACCACCTTTAGGGCGCGCGAGAAACTTCTTACCCCTTGCGAATACTACCCCGCGCCCATCAACGCATGGCTTCATCTGATCTCTTCATTCCTTGACTTTATTTTGCGCGACTTAATCCTGGCCGCCTATCGCACACAACCTCGTTCGTTGATCAGATGGATCCAACAGTTCCTGAACAGTGTTATGTTCTATTGGTTCTTAATGTGTAACCGCCCATTCAGCTTCCTGCCTGTGTATTTGCCTTTGCTTCACGATCTTCCCTTGGTTTGATCTCGATCTCTGCTCGCGCATTTATGCTTCCTTCACCTTCGTTGTGAAGGTCCTCTCCAATACTGTGTATGCGCAACCACGTAACACACTCCTCTTTGCACCTCTTCTCTGGTTCTTCACACCTGCAACCTATGTTACGCATAATTACTCTAGATCACACACAACTTATAATTCAATTACTCAACACATCACACGAACTCAGGATCGAGTTATCTGTATTAAATAACAAACATTTACATAGGAATTTCTTCCTCGGCCTGATTTTCAATATCAGTGGCCTTTCTTTTCCTTGCCTATAGGCTTAACTGACTGACTCACTCACTCTCTACCTTCTCGTCTACCTTCTTCTACCCCCTACTATGGCTTTTAGACTTACATTTATACAAAAGGTTTTGTTTAACCAATTATGGTTCATATCCTTAATCTATTGATCTAAATCCTGAATGTCCTCTAAGTCCACTTTTAACTCCAATAATCCCTAAGAATCCTCTCTAGTTGCATGAATCATGACACCACTTTCTAGTCTAAGACTTACAATTGATTTCCAACTCTCTCATCATTACTCATCATCACTCATGTTCTCCTACATTCGAGAGTATTTACAAATATCCTCACAATATCTAATTAATTCCTATTTTAATCACTCAAAACATTAATAATTACATACATAGGAATCCAACTTCCTTGAAAACACAAGACCTCCTAATTTAACTAGGACACAATGAAATTGTTGAGTTGTATGCTCCTGCATCAGGAAGTCAATGTAGTCATATTGCACAGCATATCTGACCTGCCAAGACAGAGGAAACACGAGTTGAGGACCAGTCATAGAGACATGCAAAGCTCATTTGGGCATGAAGAAGAACTAATGCGGCAAATGTGAGCAGATCTAGAAAGAGGCATTTGTTGTCCAATGAAGACACCGTGAGAGGTGGCACTCTGTTAAGTACCCCCAAAAGAGCACCCATGATAAATAGTATGAGGACACTCATAGAAGGCCAATCACCATCACTTTCATCATCATCACGGGAGAAGAAGGGAAAGAGAGTATATACCAGATGAATTTAATATATTTAAGCCTCCTACATTTGATGGTTAGGAAAAGGAAGCAAAAGTATGGTTGTTGAGGATGAAAAATTATTCAGAGTTCATAACTACTCTAAGAATATGAAAACAAGGGTAGCTACCTTCATCTTGAAAGGAAAGGTTGATAAATGGTGGGAGGATCTAAAGAATGTTTAGGGCATCAAAGAAGAAAAACTATCATGGAAAGAATTTGAGGAACACTTTAGGGAAAAATACCTTTTTGAAATATATTTTGATGGTAAGGCAAAGGATTTCTATGAGCTCAAAATGGGGCAGATGTCCGATGATGAGTATGTTAATAAATTCTTGGAGTTGTTTCGATATATGCCTTACTTCAAGGAAGAATTGACTAAAGTCCAAACATTTATCATTGGGTTGCCAACATCCTTTAGGGATAAGATCGAAATTGATGAGCCATGGGCCCTACAAGACACAATTAGAAAGTTAAAGCTTTGCTACGAGTAGTCTAGACGCAGGCTAGAGCTTAAGGCCGATTTGAAGGCAAAAGGAAGTTCCAAAATTAGAAGAAAAAGGCAGGGAAGTTTTGGAGAACGTCCTAGGGAGAAGGTAAGAAGTTTCACCACCAAATAGGGGTGAAACTCAGCAAAAGTTCAACACAACTTATGAAGCTGACTTGTTCATGCTAAAGAAGGGGATGGGTCCCAAAATAAGCCCATAGTATGTTAGAAATGCAGGGAGAACCATTTGTGTAGAGACTGCCCCTAGATACAAAGAAATCAACCGGGATTGCATGTTGTTCAAGAAGCACAAATAGTGGAGGATGTAGCTTGAAATGTGCCTGGAACCTATGTAACTATGCAAGATACGCAAGATGGTTACCTGAACTCAATTAGTGAGAGGGTTGGTTACGTGTGGCCGCATAATTGTGATGGTTCCATTTGAATTAGTGTAATTAGATTGTAAATAATTTGTGCATAGGTTGAATTAAATTTCTCTGGTGGGTTGTATTAAAGGGATCAAATGAAATCATGGAGAGGGGTCAGGTTGAACCTTACTCATGAAAAGTTAAAAAACACCAAAATTCTCGTGGATTAGGTTGTTGTATTGTTAAAGTTTTTATGCATTTGGTGTTTTCAAACTAGTTTTAATACTTGATTTATTATTTTACCTGTTGATTTGCGCTCATACTCGATTTACAATTTTATTGTTGACTTGTGCATGGCCATGCTACAATGTTTATGTATGTATCATTGTTATGAACCGTTATGAATTTTCATCTTCTTTTCTTTTTCCCTTTTGTGTTTTGGGTCTTGGGAAATTATTGGATGTCAATGTAAGATAATGGAGCTCTAGGGAAGGATTGAGTGGAATCCAACAAGGAAAGTAGATATGAATGAAGCCCAGTGTATGAATAAATGAAGGATAACTGAAGGCAGGAAGGAAGAGTATGACAATTAAGTGGACTAGTTGAGTGTGTGAGAATAAATGGACTATGACAGAGCAACCATGGGAATGACATAAAAAGGGAGGTTTCCTAAAACTTTAAAATTGCATGACTAACATGTATATGTACCGAAATGTGTCTTCGTATTATGATGTAGTGAAGGAATAAATATGTGTCTGGTATGATAGGATTCTAGTAGAGAACCATCATAGTAACGAGGCAAGTAGGTTATCCCTAAAAATATGACTATGTGGGTGGCAAGAATTGCAATTTCCATGATTAGGTAACTTGATAAGGCTACCCAATGGGTTCCAGGCAGTTGGAACAACCTAGTGAGTTCGATTAGTCCATTGAATAATGGACAATGATATGATAGCCATGAGAATGGCATGAAGGAGGTTCTCTCAACCCTAACTCCATTGATATGTGTGAGTAGGAGTCGAGTTCATGATTATGTTAACAAATAAATGATTGTATGAAACACTAATGTGATGGACAAGTTATTGTCAGGGATTGTCCTTGTGAAATAATGGTTGACCATGTTTCTAAGTCATATTGTAGGGATTAGCCTTGTGGAGGGATCAATTCATGAGGGTATGTTTTGATTTCATTGTAATCCCCTATACAATGAGTCTCATGAGAAATTATATGTTGTGATGCAGGACAATCGATTTCCCAGTCTCGACGAATGAAGCTAACTAAAAAGAGGACTGCAATAAGAGTGCACAATAGAAGCACAAAGAAGATTGGAAAGGAGCCACATAAATTGACTGATCCAAGGATAACTTTCACGTTTGTTTAGTTGTTGGGTGGGCAACCATATGTGTGAACCACAAATGTAAATGAGTTGTAAATATAACTCTCATTATCATTATGTTTGGATTAAACATGTTTTCGTTGTGTCTAGAAATGAGAACAATGAGAGTAGTGTTCCACTAAGGGGGTGGGGATTGTGACATCCCTTGCGAGTTTATTCCCCCTTGTAAAAAAATTCCTTGTAATTATGTAATTATAATTTAAAAGATTGAGAGAAGGGGGACACATATTCCAGCTGCTTGAGGAATGGGTTATTTTAAACATCAATCCTAGTTGGCTAAGTGGTTTTAAATGGAATGATTGTAAAACAAATTTGCTTGAAAAGAATAGGATAGGCCTAAGGGACCTATAGGCCCAACCATAAGAAATAAGAGGACAAAAAATAAAGGAAACATGGGTTTTGTTGTTTGAAGGGGTTGACCATGTGAAGCTTTGGAAAATGACATACAGTTGGTCTGCCAGGAGAGCACGAAAACAAGTGGAGGAGAGGGGAGAATTTGGGAAGGACATGCTCTCAGGCACTGAGGAGAAGGAGGGATGCACACAAAGAAAGAACAACCACGAGAAGAGGAGGATCTTGTGGAAGATGAGAAAAGGAGGCTGGGAGACTCTTGCTGCATAGAGAAATGAGGCTAAGAAGGTCTATGAAATCATACATTATTCATGAGCATAGGAAGAGAAGGGAACTCCGGAAAGAGGAGGTCAAGAGGCTCTTAATTAGCAAGTTGAATTGTTGAGAAGGTAGGAAAAGATATGAGGGCTCAGAGAATTCAAGGAGAAGAGAAGCTCTAATGATAAGTAGTTGAGAAACCCATAAGACTTGATGACTGATAATCATATAGTAGTGGTTGTGTCTTACAGGGATGATAAATCCACTGGAGACTATGTTGGTTGATAATATTTAAGAGGTGGAGGCATCTAGGGCTAATGGGATGATAACACTTGATGGTAGTTCCATTGGATTTGGGTTGAGAACACAGGTGGAAGATTCTACTAAGTTGTTGGAAAGTGCACTCGTATTCCTTCAAAGATAATGTAGTTGATAAACCCTACATGTTATTAACCATATATCTCTCTCACCACATCTCAATTGAGACTATTTGTGTCCAAATTACTAGAGATGTTGACATGTTATATTATAAGTCCCTCTATCTAAAGGAAAGTGTTCCCTTCCTGAGGTGAAATAGTTGAATAGCTAATAGGTGAAGGTAGTGTGGGCTCGGCTCGAGACACCCTATTTCAGCTAGTGATATTGGTTTAATCCCTTGAGTGGATGATGATTACATGTGAATGAATTGGTTCAATGTATTTATTTTATTTTGAGAGTTGGTGGGTTGAAGTGAGGAAGCCTGGAGACACCCTGTTTCAATTGATAAAATCGGTTTAAAATTCCTTTGAAAGCACTCTACCTCAAGCTCTAGAATCTAGCTTAGGGGTGATAGCTACAAGAAAACTTGGATGCAACTTGTCTATGGTTGGGTGGAGAGTTGGAGTCCCAATCTCAATTTCTAAGCACATTTTAATAATATAAGTATACTCAACCTCTTGCACTCTAAATGTTATACATATGTTTAATGTGTTGGGTTTAGTGCCTCTGATGATATTGGTTCACTATGATGATTTAATACATTGATATGTTGAGGAAATGAATTCACGTATAATGCCAAGCTCTTTGCCATGGATGAGGAATGGTTCATCCCTATAGGACTAATATATTTATGATTGCTTGTGTTTTCATATATTGATTATTATATGTTGGCATCACGCTATTAATTTACTCAAGTTAATGATTAGGGAGATCAATTTGGCATGGAAATATATTATAGATGCCCATAATATAATCTTAGGAATGGTTTATTCTTGTATCCATCTCGAGCCTACAAATTGGTCTAAATGGCTTGTGTATTGAGATATGGGTAGATCTTTGTAATATTTATTGTTTTGTTGTATTATTGAAGGAATGGTCCAACCCCTATGTTTACTATGAGCTTGAATTTAGTATATTCATTTTAGCATGAAGGATGAGCAAATCCTTGTTAAAATGCTCTCTCTATGTTTTAATGATATGCGTAACTAGCATGTATATCTGGTTAGTGTTTATTTATAAGCTCAAAAAGGACAACGTTTTTTATACATATGTGTAGATCTAAATATCTACGTATTCTTAGGTTGGGTCGAGGCCTTGAGGAGCTTTGAAGGAAGAGCTCGAAAAGGCCTGCATATACCCTTGTACATGTAAAGACTATGTATTGGAGATCTAGGTGAAGGCCATTATACATTTAATAACAATCACTAAGTGTGGGGATAGAATTATCCTTGACTCCAAATCACAGGAATTCGGAAGGAAATGGCTTAACCCTCCTTTCAACCCTATGACCAAGCGCAGTGACGAAGCACTTAAGCAAGAGAAATCTAAGTCGTAGATGGGTGAGTGCCATGGCCATTGGATGACCCAAAGGTTTGGTACCCCAGAGGTTTCAAGTGGAGCACCAAGGGAAATTCTCAAGATTAAATCCCCTGGATGATGTGGCAGTGGGGTCGGTTGAATGCCCAACACAAAACAACGAAAGGAAAACCCCCAGCTAAATAATTCAAGATACCTCTATGGTGGGATCCATAGTTACATGGCACAAACGTGGAGGTTTTGACAATGGATGACATTGTCCCGACGTTTAGGACCGCTGGCATCACACCAGACCCCTAGTTGAACGCCTAATATTTAAGTCCTCGAGTGACTTGGCATGTGGGGCCTGTTTAGTGGGAACATGTGTTGCAGGGTGTTATGTTTTTATGTATAAGTCAAGATGGGGAGTACCAAAGCTTTATCATAAGGCACATATCACCATGTAGCCCTGGAGGGTTGTCCCTGGTAATTTCAATGGGGGACAGAGTCGATCCTCACCGAGATTTTATTCCCAGGGTGACATGGTCATGGAGGGCCCACACCAACCTACATCTTGTATGCTACAATTTGTTAGGGTTTGGAATGTGCAGACCATGGAAGCAGGGTTATACGTGACCTGGTATGAGTAGGTCAACAACTACCACTTGGCATGACTTTGAAACATGTATTAGATAGTCACGTGGGCACCACATGGGAGCCAGATGGTAGGTTAAATGACGTGGCACTGTTTGATAGGCTAGTTTTTAAATGGCCTTATCTTTTGATATGGATGTCAAATAGGGGAAAATTTCATATCCTTGGAAAAATATCAACAAGATGGACGTAACAATGTTATTTATTTTACATTTGAATAAGTTGACCAAGGTTGAAAAATCTAGACCCAATTTGCATAACTAAACTTTAGGGGTTGGGTCAACTTAGTAACTACCTTATCCTACCCTTAGTTAGACTAGGGTTAGTAGGCGGGTATGTTACAGATCTAACATGGGGAGGAGTAAATAATTATTTTCTCATCTAATTAATCAACAATACGTAAAATAATGAGGTGGTCAAGCCATATGTACAATACTCAGACTAAAATAGTCCGAAGAAATTGGGATGTCTCCATCAAAGAGGGGATAAGATGAGATCAAGGTGCAATGTCTAGCCTCTAATGGCCTGCAAGTAGATATATCCACAAACAACTCCATCGGGTAAGCAATGAAAACTTCCAAGATATCCTCCTAGGTGGATGTGTAGCTCTCTAGGGTTGGATGCCCCTTAATAGATGCATAAAAGCATAGCCCGTGTGGTCTCAAGAACTATGGTGATCTTCACCACGAGCACATATTAACAACGAACTCCCAAAATAAGTAAAATGATCAAGCAAAATATTTAGGGCATTCCAAAAGAGTGGTTAAAATTGTAGTGAAAAATTTCCCACGACAAATTTTAAAAGCACCAAAATTATGTCAAAGAATGATTTTCTATTATGACCACATTTTGGAAATATCATAACTTATGCAAATATTGGAAATGATCGAGTAGAATTACATGCACTGTGTCAAAATATAATTTATCTTGATGCTAGGCCACCCTTGAAATATGTAATGCAACAATATATATAAGGTTTGTAACATCGTAGATCTTATTCAAGGTGGGACATCCCATCAACGAGCATGATACAATGTGAAAAGTAACCTCCAAAGTTGACATCATCCTGAAATCAAGCAAGTACATCCATGATACAAGGCCTCAACATCTAGAGCGTGAATAACACAACCATGTCCATGAAAAGAAGGGATGACTCCAATAAAATTAGCTTTGATAGTCATTTGTGAGGTCTCTAATGTGTAACATCCTCCTCATATCATACCAACCACATCCTCAAGTAAAGGGAAGTCCAAGAAGGTCCACATGTGCCAAATTGAAACCCCAACGACTAAGTAATATATTTACCCGATCACAATAAATAACATATATAATCACCTAGATTTTGGATATCTTTTAAAAAGGAGGCAATTTATTTCAAAGTTAAAGCTTAATGGTTTATAATTGAAAATTATAATCCATACTTTGGAAAGCACTAATAACTTAGCTCTCTTAAAATTAAAAGACATATACCTTTATTTAATAAATATTGTGTGTATTTTTCTCATTGATATATGAGAGGGCCATCATCCTTGTCCTTGAAAATGTTACACTTTCCCATTGTCTTGTGGGATCCTATTTTTTGGACGAAATGCACATTGTGTTTCTTTTATGCTAGCTATTCATTATACACAATAAAGTCATATGTGGTGCTTTCATGCAACCTAGACACTGCAAAGAACCCAAAATTCAATCTCCAACACACTCTCAATTCTGTTCCGATCTTTGAACACACCCATCCTCCAAAGGAAGAGGATGTGACCAACTAAATATTTTCCTCAATTAAGAACTTGTGTAAATATTCACATGATCCCCATCAAACACTAAGCCATCATTCTATAAGGCTACTTTTAGACCATATTGATGATTATTGTGGAAGTGTCCTCAAACATGTAATTTTATTAAATAAGTAAAACTAGGTTACAAAGATAGCAAGGGCCAAAATCCTATGTACCTCACATGAAAATGATCTAGTTTATATAACCCAATTCTAAGCTAAACTCAAGGAGAACAACCAATCACACAATCACTAAATTATGATTGATTTGTTGAATTATGTAACTAGGTTCAGTCTTCATAACGACATATGTAATCATGATTTTATTTGATGTAATAAGAAAAATAAATTTATTATTGTTGTTCTTGAAGCATGGACTTCATGCTCAAGGAAATTTTTTTTTAGGTCTAGCTCCCGTTGTGAGCTCCTAGGGCTTGTCATTGAGTCTACAAGTCATTAAGTCATCGTCATGTATGAAAGACCCATTTCGACGAGTTACATAATGTAAAAGAAAATTATTCGAGTCAAAATAGAGTCAAGGAACCCTCCACGACCAATTCAAAATGCATGCAACCAGTTGGCCTTCCAAACATGTCAAGTCGACCTATTTTGAAGGGTCTACGAGAGATAAAGAAGACTAGTCGGCCACCTTTGGGAGGATGGATTTCACACATGAAACTCGACCAAGAGCATAGAAGTCAACAAAGAAAGGAGAAGATAAAGTGAAGAGGAAGAGACATCTTTCCAGGACTGTTTTTGGGTAAAAACTCTCACATGTGTAGGTTGAATCTAGGGCATCCTTTGCAAAATATATAACAAACTACATTCATACCTAAGAGTAGAATTTTGGTGCCAATATATTCTAAATTGAAGGTCGAAATCTTTAAGAGAAGGGACCTTTTCAAGTGAAGGAAAAGAAGGGCCAAAATTGTCCTAATTACCTCACAAGTGCTGAAATTGCAGGAAGCAACAGGTAGCTAAGAATTACAGGAAGAGAAGTTGTCTAGTATTGTACGGCCGAGGTCAAGAAGAAGGAGAAGTTGCAGCGGTTTCAAGTCAAGGTTTAATTTGTTTGACTTGAAAGGAAAAGAGCAAGGTTTGACTTGGTCTTGGAGGAGTTTTTGGTGAAGGGTCTAGGTATTGGAATTCGCCAATTGAAGATTCTATAAGAAGAAAAATCTTGTGGGTTTTCCTCTTAGATTGGAGAGGTTCTGGCCCTGGATGATCACATATATCTTGTGTGCTTTGTCTTATTGTTCTTTATGTTTTGGCAGTTGTTTAATGAAGAAAAAAATAATAATAAACAAAGGAAAGATGAAGTTGATTAAGTGAAGTAAAAATACACCACAAACAGTGATCAAAGAAGAGACATCATCCTATGTTGTTGCCCATAGATTTCTCAACATGGTATCAAAGCAAAGGTGGCAAGACAAGGAAAGGAAGCTTAAAGAAGGATGCTTAAGGATCAAAGCCCTAGAAGATCATCAAGAGAGTTAATCATCAAGAATGACCTCCCATCACAAAAGCACCACAAGCATAAAGACCATATCATCATCTTGAAAGAAGTTACTAGAGAAGACCTCAAAAACCCTTGTTCATTCAAAGAGGGACTCTACACTTGAAGCATTCTTGGGACCCTCACTCAATCATCACATCGAGAAGAAGTATACCTCAAAGACCCTATCTCTACTCAAGAAAGGAAGGACTACGAATTGAAGCATCTTGAATCCTCCACATCAAGGAAAAAAAGAAGAGGTGTTTGTTAGGATATTCCGACACATAGGAAATAGTTAAGTACAACTTGGTCTAGTTTAGAGTTAGGTATAGAGTTAGGTAAAGTGTGTTTCTTTACCGTTGTACATTTTGTAACTTACAATCCGACGGTCACGATATGTAGTGATCCGACGGTTCATTCTCTCCTCGGTATTACCGACACTTGATCCGTGGCTTGACATCCGATTGGTCCATGAGTTCTATTTAAAGCGCATGGAGGGTCATTGTTCGGGAAATCCGTGCATGAGAGAAGCTTATGTAAATTTTCATTCTTTGATTAATAAATTGCCTGTAGTAGCCACGTTGGCGCAGGCCGTGGACTGTTTCCCTCTTTGAGGGTTTTAACCACGTCAAAAATACTGGTGTATTGATTTGAGATCTGGTTGTGAGCGGTGTCCTTTTGGTGTTCTTTCTGAAGAACTTACCCTGTAAATTCCTACATGGTATCAAAGCTATTTGAGGGCCGCGTCCGTTGGTGATCCAAATCTGAAGCCGGTAGAACTGCATGCGGCTGCCGTTTCCTAGATCTGCTGTTTTTGACTGCTTTCGGTCCGAGAGGACTGCTCTGTTGTGTTCGGAGCATCTGTTCCAGTGAGGAACCCCTTTCGTTTCACGCGAAAAGGTTTCCGGTAGCCCTATCTGCGTCATTTTTAAGATCTGGAGGTATACAGTCTTTATTTGCAGTTTACTGTTATTTTCTCTCTGCTTATTTCGGTTTCGGTTTATTTAGTTTTTTTTTTTAACCGGATCTATACCTTTCATTTCTGCGTATGCTCTTTGCCCTGCGACTCTGTGCGATCTGGGCAAATCAGAAACAGAAAGGAAGGATTTTTCTCATGCGTATGCTCTTTTCCCTGCACCTTAGTGTGATCTCGGAAAATCAGAAACATTGAGAAAAATATTTAGTTTTTCGGCTAAAGCTAACTTTGAGCCGCAAGGTTCATTTTTTTTAATATATCTAGTTTTTTGGCTAAAGCTAACTTCGAGCCGCAAGGTTCGTTTTTCTTTGCATATTCGTGTTGGGTTTTGTGTTTTGTGTTTTGTAGGGAAAAAGAGCTTTCTCAAGGCAAGCACGCAAACCAAGGCCCCCCCCCCCCCGCCCTCTCTCTCTCTCTCTCTCAAATTTTTTGTATAGATCAATTGGTTCAAAGCTATTTTAAGAGAGTAGAGGTCTTGGGTTCAAGTCTCCATTTTGTGGGGGCGGATTTTTTCATTCCCGCACATTCGCGCACTTTGCCGGCAACTTCAACAATTTTTTTTTTTTTTTTCAAAAAGCCATAACTTCTTCATCCGGAAGCCTTTTTCAGAGCCGTTTTTTTTTAAACAGCCTAATTTTTTGAGATCTATCCATTGGAACACCTACTTTCAGCATCTTCAGCTTCAGTTTTTTTTAAAATGGAAAGTCCATGCCAAGTCATTCTTGACAGCACTAACTACTTCCAATGGATAGCCTACATGGAAGATTTACTTAGAAGTAAAGGTCTCTACAGAATAGACACAGACCAAGAGAAGAAACCAAAAGATGAAGACAAGGCTGCAAAATGGGAAAATAGACAAGATCAAGCACGTGGTTTGATAGGGATGTCTATTTCTCCTGATCTTAGATTCCATATTGCAGAACTTGAGACTCCTCATGAAGCATTGGAAAAACTCACTAAAGTTTTTGGGATTAAAAATGAAATTAGAGCCCATCAACTTGAAAATGAGTTGCTTACATTGGATCCTAATAATTTTTCTTGCATTGAAGATTTCTTGTCCAAATTCAAGACCCTTAGATATCTTTTGGAAGGTGTTAAGGTTAAGAAAGAAGATAGTAACCTTATTTATTCCATCCTTACTAAGTTGGGACCAGCCTACTCTGTATTTGTTTCCACCTTCCATTCTACAAGGGAAGCTTTCATTTGTCAAGGAAAAGACTACAAGGCCCCTTCCTTTGACTCTTTTTGTGATTCTTTAATAAGAGAACAAGAAAAACTCTTACACCTTGGTCTTCTTAATCTTGGAAACTCTTCCACGAAAGCGTTAGCCGCCCAGCAGCAACCAAATTCAAAGAATCCTAAGAAGTCATATCCTCAAAAGAATGGTCCTAAACCAACTCAGCCTCAAAATGAAAGATCATTTCAGCAAAATGATAAGACCAATAAAAACAAATGGAAGAAGACTGATAGACATTGTAACTTTTGTAATCGAGATGGCCACTTAGAATCTAAATGCTTTAAGAAGATGGAAGCCTTGGAAGCCGCAATGAAGAAACATAACATCCATGTGGAGCATACTTCAACTTCAACTTCCGGAATGGCACTTTCTGCATGTCGTTGTCAATCATCTCAGTCTGGTTACGCATTAAATGTATCTTCTTCCTCTCCTTCTCATGAGTGGCTCATTGATTCTGGAGCCTCTTATCACATGGCCAAAAACCAAGCCATGTTTTCTTCTTTAAATGATTGTAACACCAAAAATATATATGTTGGTGATGATAGATCTCTTAATGTTGTCGGGACTGGAACTGTTCATCTAGAAAATGGTCAGTTTAATGATGTATTATGTGTTCCAACCTTATCCTGCAACCTTCTATCTGTATATCAGATAACTCATTCAGGTGAAGGTAAAATTGTTGAATTTTCACCTCATGATGTTGTAATCAAGGATCTAAGAGATCCTAAACAGATTCTAGCTACTAGTATTGCTGATGATTCCACAAGGTTGTATAAGTTTCACAACTTTGGGTCATCAAATCTTCCCTCAGTATTTGTTGCTCATAATGATGAAGTGAGCAAACTTTGGCATGAGCGATTTGGTCACTTAAACTATCGCTCCCTTCAGCATCTATGTAAAGAAAATATGGTGACAGGGCTTCCTATGGTATCTTGCAGAGATGGTGTTTGTTCCGGATGTGTACTCGGAAAACATCATCGGGACAGTTTTGACAAACGTGCCTCTTGGCACGCCTCAGCCCCTTTACAGCTTGTGCACAGTGATTTATGTGGTCCACTTCCTGTTGCTTCATTCTCTGGCTGCAAGTATTTCTTAACTTTCATTGATGATTTCTCCAGACGCACTTGGGTATACTTCTTAAAACTCAAGAGCGAAGTATTTAACACATTTTTGGCCTTCAAAGCCTTTGTTGAAAAACAATCTGGACATCAAATTCTTAAGCTAAGAACTGATAATGGTGGAGAATATGTTAAAAACACATTCATCAACTTTTGCACCGAAAACGGAATTCAAATGCAACATACTGTTCCATACACTCCACAACAAAATGGTGTAGCTGAAAGGAAAAATCGCACCTTAAAGGAAATGGCTAATTGTATGCTGCAATCTAAAGGACTCAGTCTTAGTTTTTGGGCCGAAGCATTTAATTGTGCAAATTATATAATCAATCGCACTCCTACTAAGGTTCTAGAGAATATCACTCCAGAAGAAGCTTTGAGTTCCATTAAACCAGATGTAAGTCAATTTCGTGTTTTTGGAAGTGAAGCATGGGCCCATATTCCAGATGAAAAGCATAAAGCTTTAGAACCAAAGAGTGAGAAATGTACTTTTGTTGGATATTCTGAAGATGTAAAAGGTTATAGACTTATTCCATTTAAGTCCAAAAATGTTATCATTAGAAGAGATGTAAAATTTGATGAAAATAAATCGGCCTGCGAGCCTAGTCTGGCGGATGTGCCACCTCTTCCTATCTCTTCTACTTTTGAAAACATTTCTTCTTCAGATGATGAAAGTGAGGATGATAATCCTCCCCCACCTTCTCAGGATCCTCAACTGCCAAGATGGGTCCATGCTACTCGGGATGCAGCAGGTGATCTTGCCGGTGATCCTACAGATCAGCGACGTACACGTTCTCAGTTTGAAAGAGCCTCTTCTTTACTGGCTCAAGCTCCAGTAAATCATGATCATGACACTTTTGCAGAAGCTTCAGGCCATCCACATTGGGAAGCAGCTATGAATGAAGAATATCATTCATTGTTGGCAAATGATACATGGGATCTTGTTCCTCTACCAAAGGGACGCAAACTTGTTAGATGTAAATGGGTTTACAAAACCAAGTATGGACCAGATGGGAAAGTTGATAAACATAAAGCTCGTCTTGTTGCTAAGGGCTTTTCACAGGTTGAAGGCATTGACTACACTGAAACCTTCTCCCCTGTTGCCAAAATGAACTCTATCCGCCTTGTTCTTTCCCTTGCTGCCTCTTTAAAATGGGAAGTCCATCAGATGGATGTTAAATCTGCCTTCTTGCATGGGGACTTGCAGGAAGAAATCTATATGGAACAACCCATTGGCTTCATACAAACAGACTCCAGCCTTGTTTGTCGACTTAAGAAATCCCTTTATGGTCTCAAGCAAGCTCCTCGGGCTTGGTATGCCAAAATGGATAGCTTTCTTTTAGAATCTGGCTTTTCTAGGTGTTATTCTGACAATACTGTCTACACCAAGAAAGTGGGCAACTCTCTTATCATCCTTGTTCTTTATGTTGATGATCTTATTCTTACTGGCAGTGATCCCAACCTTATAAACCATGTGAAGTCCAACCTTAAAAAGAAATTTGAAATGACAGACTTAGGACACTTACACTATTTTCTCGGTCTTCAAGTCTTGCAATCCAAGGAGGGTATTTTCCTTTCCCAGTCCAAGTATGCTTGTGATATTCTTCGTCATTTTCACATGGAAGACTGTAAGCCAGCCCCTTCTCCCTTTCAGTCTGGAGTCAAACTTTCAGTCTCTTGTACCTCTCCTGAAGTTGATGCTACCTTATACCGTCAACTTGTAGGAAAACTCTTGTATTTAACCCATACTCGTCCTGACATTTCCTTTGCTGTTGGCCTTGTTGCTCATTTTATGCAAAACCCCCGTGAAAGTCATTGGAAAGCAGCTAAAAGAATACTTCGTTATGTTCGAGGTACAGTACAGTTTGGGATTCACTATAGTGCCAAAGCAGCTCCTCTATTAGTTGGTTTCACTGATTCTGATTGGGCTGGTGACCCTGATGATCGGAAGTCTACTGCCGGTTATGTCTTCACTCTTGGTTCAGGACCTATTACATGGGCTTGTAAGAAACAAGCTGCCATTTCTCTTTCGTCAGCAGAAGCAGAGTATCGTGGTGCCGTGGAAGCTAGTAAGGAAGCCTTGTGGCTTCGTCAGATCCTATCAGAGTTTGGCTTTGAGCAGCAACATCCAACCACACTTTGGTGTGATAATCAAAGTGCCATTCAGCTATGCAAAGATCCAGTCCAGCATCAGCGCAGCAAACACGTTGAACTACACATGCACTTCATCAGAAAGCTCATTCATGACCATGTTCTTGAAGTGCAATATTGTTCAACAGATGATCACGTTGCAGACATCTTCATAAAGGCTCTCACAGAGGCGAAGTTC
The DNA here is from genome assembly GCA_031772625.1 of Pinus tabuliformis. NCBI lineage: Eukaryota > Viridiplantae > Streptophyta > Pinopsida > Pinales > Pinaceae > Pinus > Pinus tabuliformis. The sequence continues at coordinate 671,904,686 of CM062820.1, read as the reverse complement.
ACTAAACTTCGATATATGCTTGGAGTTCAGGAAGTTGTCACTAAGGGGGGATAGGCTCTAGTGCCTCCTTCCTTCTCCTATTGTGTCATATTTGTAAATCCTTCAATCCTATCCCAAGTTGTTCTTAAGGGGGGATGTTAGGATATTCCGACACATAGGAAATAGTTAAGTACAACTTGGTCTAGTTTAGAGTTAGGTAAAGTGTGTTTCTTTACCGTTGTACATTTTGTAACTTACAATCCGACGGTCATGATATGTAGTGATCCGACGGTTCATTCTCTCCTCGGTATTACCGACACTTGATACATGGCTTGACACCCGATTGGTCCATGAGTTCTATTTAAAGCGCATGGAAGGTCATTGTTCGGGAAATCCGTGCATGAGAGAAGCTTATGTAAATTTTCATTCTTTGATTAATAAATTGCCTGTAGTAGCCACGTTGGCGCAGGCCGTGGACTGTTTCCCTCTTTGAGGGTTTTAACCACGTCAAAAATACTGGTGTATTGATTTGAGATCTGGTTGTGAGCGGTGTCCTTTTGGTGTTCTTTCTGAGGAACTTACCCTGTAAATTCCTACAGTGTTGTCATCATCATCAAGAAATCAAGGTGATCTCCCACTCTTTGAAGGATAACTTTTGAAGGAAGGCATATTTATTAAGAAGACATCTTCTACCATTATCATCATCATCAAAATTAAGAAGATAACAAGTTGAATATATTGTAATCAAGGAGTATCTTTATTTCCACATGCTAATCTATCAAAATGACTTCATTTTTCAGGGAAAGCAGCAAATTGGTTGGGTAATCAAACTTTCTTGCATGGAAGAAAACGACTGATTTGATCCTCATAGAAAATGAAGTCATTAATCATATTAAGGGTTCAATTAATAAACCTCCAAAGGAAGAAGCTCAAGCTCATGCAAAGTACATGAAAGGGGAAGTAAGGGCTCAAAGGATCCTTATAGAATCCATCAAAGATCCCCTCATTCCATATGTATCAAAACCGGAGACATCTAAATAAATATACGAGAAGATAGTAGAATTGTTCTTCGTAAGTATTGTTGGAGAAGTGATATCATTAAGACAAGAAATCTACAAGATGAAGATATCAAAGGAAGATGGAATAGCCTCATAATTTATGAGGGTATACAAAATAAGAGATCAACTACAAGAATTGGGAGAAATAATGTTTGATAAGGAAATGACCACCATAGTGCTCAATGCCCTACCAGAGGAATGGGGAAGCTTTACATCAAACATCTATGTAAAGAAGGAAAGAGGCATGTATGTATGTTTAATGAACTGAGTCATGTCATCATGTAGTTGCAAATAGCATGGATGAATACTCTACCCCATGAAGTATGATCAAAAGAAAGGGATCTCTTTTGTTGGAAGGATGCATGAAGGCATGGTTCACATATTGACCAGATGAAATCAACACAATATGTCCTCATATGGAATATGAGGTGGTTGACAAATATGAAGGAACTATGGATGGAATTTCCTAGGGAGCAATATGTGAAGAAAGAAGAGATCATGAAAGATGCAACTATGGTCACATAGAAAAGGAAATAAACATCTGATAACTAGAGGAATTGGCCATGATATCTAAATGGAAAAGGTATGAAGACTCTGATGAAGACTGAAAAGGAAGGAGACCCTTGACATTCAATATATTAGAGATGTGTCAATATATATGAGAAAGATGTTGATGTTGCAACATGCAGATGTCATGATGAAGGGCCGTCAAAAAATATAATTTTGATTTAAAGTTCATTTTCATTTCTGAACAATATCTGGATGGGCTAATGCAAGGCTATTGAAAGGGAGTTGTGGATGACACCTACAACTAGTACTCATGTGGTGGGATGTAAGATCATGAGGAAACATGATGTGGAAAAGGTAGTTGTATGAATAAAAGCCATAAATGGTCTAGTAGATCACTTTCCAATGAAAGGAAGGATGACATAACTGACATGGTTCATGAAGAAAAGTGATGGATGACCAATTCCCTACGAAGAAGTCCCAAAAAGATGAAGGCTCTGTAATAATGAAGACGAATTTCATGACATCCAAAGAAGGAGCTCTTCAAACAGCTTAAGGTACCATGATCTCCATTAAAGAGTTGTTGTTGGAAAGCAAGTCCCTGGTTAAATAGTTGAATAGCTAATAGGTGAAGGTAGTGTGGGCTCGAGACACCCTATTTCAGCTAGTGATATTGGTTTAATCCCTTGAGTGGATGATGATTACATGTGAATGAAGTGGTTCAATGTATTTATTTTATTTTGAGAGTTGGTGGGTTGAAGTGAGGAAGCCTGGAGACACCCTGTTTCAGTTGATAAAATCGGTTTAAAATTCCTTTGAAAGCACTCTACCTCAAGCTCTAGAATCTAGCTTAGGGGTGACAGCTACAAGAAAACTTGGCTGCAACTTGTCTATGGTTGGGTGGAGAGTTGGAGTCCCAATCTCAATTTCTAAGCACATTTTAATAATATAAGTATACTCAACCTCTTGCACTCTAAATGTTATACATATGTTTAATGTGTTGGGTTTAGTGCCTCTCATGATATTGGTTCACTATGATGATTTAATACATTGATATGTTGAGGAAATGAATTCACGTATAATGCCAAGCTCTTTGCCATGGATGAGGAATGGTTCATCCCTATAGGACTAGTATATTTATGATTGCTTGTGTTTTCATATATTGATTATTATATGTTGGCATCACGCTATTAATTTACTCAAGTTAATGATTAGGGAGATCAATTTGGCATGGAAATATATTATAGATGCCCATAATATAATCTTAGGAATGGTTTATTCTTGTATCCGTCTTGAGCCTACAAATTGGTCTAAATGGCTTGTGTATTGAGATATGGGTAGATCTTTGTAATATTTATTGTTTTGTTGCATTATTGAAGGAATGGTCCAACCCCTATGTTTACTATGAGCTTGAATTTAATATATTCATTTTAGCATGAAGGATGAGCAAATCCTTGTTAAAATGCTCTCTCTATGTATTAATGATATGCGTAACTGGCATGTATATCTGGTTAGTGTTTATTTATAAGCTCAAAAAGGACAACATCTTTTATACATATGTGTAGATCTAAATATCTATGTATTCTTAGGTTGGGTCGAGGCCTTGAGGAGCTTTGAATGAAGAGCTCGAAAAGGCCTGCATATACCCTTGTACATGTAAAGACTATGTATTGGAGATCTAGGTGAAGGCCATTATACATTTAATAACAATCACTAAGTGTGGGGATAGAATTATCCTTGACTCCAAATCACAGGAATTTGGAAGGAAATGGCTTAACCCTCCTTTCAACCCTATGACCAAGCGCAGTGATGGAGCACTTAAGCAAGAGAAATCTAAGTCGTAGATGGGTGAGTTCCATGGCCATTGGATGACCCAAAGGTTTGGTACCCCAGAGGTTTCAAGTGGAGCACCAAGGGAAATTCTCAAGATTAAATCCCCTGGATGATGTGGCAGTGCGGTCGGTTGAATGCCCAACACAAAACAATGAAAGGAAAACCCCCAGCTAAATAATTCAAGATACCTCTATGGTGGGATCCATAGTTACATGGCACAAACGTGGAGGTTTTGACAAGGGATGACATTGTCCCGACATTTAGGACCGCTGGCATCACCCCAGACCCCTAGTTGAACGCCTGATATTTAAGTCCTCGACTGACTTGGCATGTGGGGCCCGTTTAGTGGGAACATGTGTTGCAGGGTGTTATGTTTTTATGTATAAGTCAAGATGGGGAGTGCCTCAGCTTTATCATAAGGCACATATCACCATGTAGCCCTGGAGGGTTGTCCCTGGTAATTTCAATGGGGGACAGAGTCGATCCTTACCGAGATTTTATTCCCAGGGTGACATGGTCATGGAGGGCCCACACCAACCTACATCTTGTATGCTACAATTTGTTAGGGTTTGGAATGTGCAGACCATGGAAGCAGGGTTATACGTGACCTGGTATGAGTAGGTCGACAACTACCACTTGGCATGACTTTGAAACATGTATTAGACAGTCACGTGGGCACCACATGGGAGCCAGATGGTACGTTAAATGACGTGGCACTGTTTGATAGGCTAGTTTTTAAATGGCCTTATCTTTTGATATGGATGTCAGATAGGGGAAAATTTCTTTGGAAAAATATCAACAAGATGGACGCAACAATGTTATTTATTTTACATTTGAATAAGTTGACCAAGGTTGAAAAATCTAGACCCAATTTGCATAACTAAACTTTAGGGGTTGGGTCAACTTAGTAACTACCTTATCCTACCCTTAGTTAGACTAGGGTTAGTAGGCGGGTATGTTACAGATCTAACATGGGGAGGAGTAAATAATTATTTTCTCATCTAATTAATCAACAATACGTAAAATAATGAGGTGGTCAAGCCATATGTACAATACTCAGACTAAAATAGTCCCAAGAAATTGGGATGTCTCCATCAAAGAGGGGATAAGATGAGATCAGGGTGCAATGTCTAGCCTCTAATGGCCTGCAAGTAGATATATCCACAACCAACTCCATCGGGTAAGAAATGAAAACTTCCAAGATATCCTCCTAGGTGGATGTGTAGCTCTCTAGGGTTGGATGCCCCTCAATAGATGCATAAAAGCATAGCCTGTGTGGTCTCAAGAACTATGGTGATCTTCACCACGAGCACATATTAACAATGAACTCCCAAAATAAGTAAAATGATCAAGCAAAATATTTAGGGCATTCCAAAAGAGTGGTTAAAATTGTAGTGAAAAATTTCCCACGACAAATTTTAAAAGCACCAAAATTATGTCAAAGAATGATTTTCTATTATGACCACATTTTGGAAATATCATAACTTATGCAAATATTGGAAATGGTCCAGTAGAATTACATGCACTGTGTCAAAATATAATTTATCTTGATGCTAGGCCACCCTTGAAATATGTAATGCAACAATATATATAAGGTTTGTAACATCGTAGATCTTATTCAAGGTGGGACATCGCATCAACAAGCACGATACTATGTGCAAAGTAACCTCCAAAGTTGACATCATCCTGAAATCAAGAAAGTACATCCATGATACAAGGCCTCAACATCTAGAGCGTGAATAACACAACCATGTCCATGAAAAGAAGGGATGACTCCAGTAAAATTAGCTTTGATAGTCATTTGTGAGGTCTCTAATGTGTAACATCCTCCTCAAATCATCCCAACCACATCCTCGAGTAAAGGGAAGTCCAAGAAGATCCACATGTGCCAAATTGAAACCCCAACGACTAAGTAATATATTTACTCGATCACAATAAATAACATATATAATCACCTAGATTTTGGATATCTTTTAAAAAGGAGGCAATTTATTTCAAAGTTAAAGCTTAATGGTTTATAATTGAAAATTATAATCCATACTTTGGAAAGCACTAATAACTTAGCTCTCTTAAAATTAAAAGACATATACCTTTATTTAATAAATATTGTGTGTATTTTTCTCATTGATATATGAGAGGGCCATCATCCTTGTCCTTGAAAATGTTACACTTTCCCATTGTCTTGTGGGATCCTATTTTTTGGACGAAATGGACATTGTGTTTCTTTTATGCTAGCAATTCATTATACACAATAAAGGCATATGTGGTGCTTTCATGCAACCTAGACACTGCAAAGAACCCAAAATTCAATCTCCAACACACTCTCAATTCTGTTCCGATCTTTGAACACGCCCATCCTCCAAAGGAAGAGGATGTGACCAACTAAATATTTTCCTCAATTAAGAACTTGTGTAAATATTCACATGATCCCCATCAAACACTAAGCCATCATTCTATAAGGCTACTTTTAGACCATATTGATGATTATTGTGGAAGTGTCCTCAAACATGTAATTTTATTAAATAAGTAAAACTAGGTTACAAAGATAGCAAGGGCCAAAATCCTATGTACCTCACATGAAAATGATCTAGTTTATATAACCCAATTCTAAGCTAAACTCAAGGAGAACAACCAATCACACAATCACTAAATTATGATTGATTTGTTGAATTATGTAACTAGGTTCAGTCTTCATAACGACATATGTAATCATGATTTTATTTGATGTAATAAGAAAAATAAATTTATTATTGTTGTTCTTGAAGCATGGACTTCATGCTCAAGGAAAATTATTTTTATGTCTAGCTCCCATTGTGAGCTCCTAGGGCTTGTCATTGAGTCTACAAGTCATTAAGTCATCGTCATGTATGAAAGACCCATTTCGACGAGTTACATAATGTAAAAGAAAATTATTCGAGTCAAAATAGAGTCAAGGAACCCTCCACGACCAATTCAAAATGCATGCAACAAGTTGCCCTTCCAAACATGTCAAGTCGACCTATTTTGAAGGGTCTACGAGAGATAAAGAAGACTAGTCGGCCACCTTTGGGAGGATGGATTTCACACATGAAACTCGACCAAGAGCATAGAAGTCAACAAAGAAAGGAGAAGATAAAGTGAAGAGGAAGAGACATCTTTCCAGGACTGTTTTTGGGTAAAAACTCTCACATGTGTAGGTTGAATCTAGGGCATCCTTTGCAAAATATATATCAAACTACATTCATACCTAAGAGTAGAATTTTGGTGCCAATATATTCTAAATTGAAGGTCGAAATCTTTAAGAGAAGGGACCTTTTCAAGTGAAGGAAAATAAGGGCCAAAATTGTCCTAATTACCTCACATGTGCTGAAATTGCAGGAAGCAACAGGTAGCTAAGAATTACAGGAAGAGAAGTTGTCTAGTATTGTAGGGCCGAGGTCAAGAAGAAGGAGAAGTTGCAGCGGTTTCAAGTCAAGGTTTACTTTGTTTGACTTAAAAGGAAAAGAGCAAGGTTTGACTTGGTCTTGGAGGAGTTTTTGGTGAAGGGTCTAGGTATTGGAATTCATCAATTGAAGATTCTATAAGAAGAAAAAATCTTGTGGGTTTTCCTCTTAGATTGGAGAGGTTCTGGCCCTGGATGATCACGTATATCTTGTGTGCTTTGTCTTATTGTTCTTTATGTTTTGGCAGTTGTTTAATGAAGAAAACAATAATAATAAACAAAGGAAAGATGAAGTTGATTAAGTGAAGTAAAAATACACCACAAACAATGATCAAAGATGAGACATCATCCTATGTTGTTGCCCCTAGATTTCTCAACATTGTATCAAAGCAAAGGTGGCAAGACAAGGAAAGGAAGCTTAAAGAAGGATGCTTAAGGATCGAAGCCCTAGAAGATCATCAAGAGAATTAATCATCAAGAATGACCTCCCATCACAAAAGCACCACAAGCACAAAGACCATATCATCATCTTGAAAGAAGTTACTAGAGAAGACCTCAAAAACCCTTGTTCATTCAAAGAGGGACTCTACACTTGAAGCATTCTTGGGACCCTCACTCAATCATCACATCGAGAAGAAGTATACCTCAAAGACCCTATCTCTACTCAAGAAAGGAAGGACTACGAATTGAAGCATCTTGAATCCTCCACATCAAGGAAAAAAAGAAGATGTGTTGTCATCATCATCAAGAAATCAAGGTGATCTCCCACTCTTTGAAGGATCACTTTTGAAGGAAGGCATCTTTATTAAGAAGACATATTATACCATTATCATCATCATCAAAATTAAGAAGATAGCAAGTTGAATATATTGTAATCAAGGAGTATCTTTATTTCCACATGCTAATCTATCAAAATGACTTCATTTTTCAGGGAAAGGAGCAAATTGGTTGGGTAATCAAACTTTCTTGCATGGAAGAAGAGGACTGATTTGATCCTCATAGAAAATGAAGTCATTAATCATATTAAGGGTTCAATTAATAAACCTCCAAAGGAAGAAGCTCAAGCTCATGCAAAGTACATGAAAGGGGAAGTAAGGGCTCAAAGGATCCTTATAGTATCCATCAAAGATCCCCTCATTCAATATGTATCAAAACCGGAGACATCTAAATAGATATACGAGAAGATAGTAGAATTGTTCTTCGTAAGTACTGTTGGAGAAGTGATATCATTAAGACAAGAAATCTACAAGATGAAGATATCAAAGGAAGATGGAATAGCCTCATAATTTATGAGGGTATACAAAATAAGAGATCAACTACAAGAATTGGGAGAAATAATGTTTGATAAGGAAATGACCACCATAGTGCTCAATGCCCTACCAGAGGAATGGGGAAGCTTTACATCAAACATCTATGTAAAGAAGGAAAGAGGCATGTATGTATGTTTAATGGACTGAGTCATGTCATCATGTTGTTGCAAATAGCATGGATGAATACTCTACCCCATGAAGTATGATCAAAAGAAAGGGATCTCTTTTGTTGGAAGGATGCATGAAGGCATGGTTCACATATTGACAAGATGAAATCAACACAATATGTCCTCATATGGAATATGAGGTGGTTGACAAATATGAAGGAACTATGGATGGAATTTCCTAGGGAGAAATATGTGAAGAAAGAAGAGATCATGAAAGATGCAACTATGGTCACATAGAAAGGGAAATCAACATCTGATAACTAGAGGAATTGGCCATGATATCTCCATGGAAAAGGTATGAAGACTCTGATGAAGACTAAAAAGGAAGGAGACCCTTGACATTGACTATATTAGAGATGTGTCAATATATATGAGCAAGATGTTGATGTTGCAACATGCAGATGTCATGATGAAGGGCCGTCAAAAAATATAATTTTGATTTAAAGTTCATTTTCATTTTTGAACAATATCTGGATGGGCTAATACAAGGCTACTGAAAGGGATTGTGGATGACACCTACAACTAGTACTCATGTGGTGGGATGTAAGATCATGAGGAAACATGATGTGGAAAAGGTAGTTGTATGAATAAAAGCCATAAATGGTCTAGTAGATCACTTTCCAATGAAAGGAAGGATGACATAACTGACATGGTTCATGAAGAAAAGTGATGGATGACCAATTCCTTACGAAGAAGTCCCAAAAAGATGAAGGCTCTGTAATAATGAAGACAAATTTCATGACATCCAAAGAAGGAGCTCTTCAAGCAGCTTAAGGTACCATGATCTCCATTAAAGAGTTGTTGTTGGAAAGCAAGTCCCCAGTTATTAAGTGCGCTGGGACAAGTCTCTAGATAAGAGGGAACTTGGGTACATTCCTTTTATAGGAACGAGTACATTCCTCATAGGAATGGTTATATCCTCCTTAGTTGAAAGGGAGAGATAAACACATAATTCTTTTCTTCACTTTAGAAGAAAAAACAGAGGATTGGGTAAGCATCTGACATCCGATACTCTTTGAGGATGAAGTAGGGAATCCAAGATAAGAGTAGTCGTAAAGGACCAATATTCTTTGAGGACTGGGAATCGAAGATAAGAATTGTCTTGGAAGGACATACCTTGTGAACACCTGGATGGGACATGTACCTTGAGAGACAATGATGATGGTGTCTATAAGCCATCGGTCTCGCCAACATTATGCTCTGGTCTTGTAGAGAGATAGAGTTGTTAGTCAAGGCCTTTCTCTGTGACAATGTTGGCTGGAAAGAAGTTATACATATGGGTTACCAATCTAACTCTTCTTATGAGAATTCTTCAGATTGAGAATGTCCAAGTACCTTGTATGGATAATGAATACCTCCCTGGTTAAGAGGGAGTGTTGAATTATGTAACTAGGTTCGGTCTTCATCATGACATATGTAATCATGATTTTATTTGATGTAATAAGAAAAATAATTTTATTATTGTTGTTCTTGAGGCATGGGTTTCATACTCAAGGAAATTTATTTTTAGGTCTTTCTCCCATTGTGAGCTCCTAGGGATTTTCATTGTGTTTACAAGTCATTAAGTCATTGTCATGTATGAAAGACCCATTTGGGAAAGTTACATAATGTAAAAGAAAATTATATGAGTCAAAATAGAGTTAAGGAACCCTCCAAGATCAATTCAAAATGCATGCAACAAGTCTGAATTCCAAACATGTCAAGCCATCTTAGAAGTTGGGACAAGTCGGGATCTCACACAAGAAACTCGACCAAGAGCATAGAAGTCAACGAAGAAAGGAGAAGATAAAGAAAAGAGGACGAGACATTTTTCAAGGAATATTTTTGGGTAAAAACTCTCACACGTGTAGGATGAAGTTAGGGCATCCTCTGCAGAATATATATCAAATTAAAATCATACTTAAGAGTAGAATTTAGGTGCCAATATAGTATAAATTGAAGGTCAAAATCTTGAAGAGAAGGGACCTTGTCAAGTGAAGGAAAAGAAGGGCCAAAATATCCCTAATTACCTCACACGTGTGAAAATTGTCGGAAGCTACAGGTAGCCGAGAATTACAGGAAGAGAAGTTGTCCGGTATTGCAGGGTCGAGGTCAAGAAGAAGCAGAAGTTGCAGCAGTTTCAAGTCAAGGTTAACTTTGTTTGACTTGACAAGAAAAGAGCAAGGTTTGACTTGGTCTTAAAGGAATTTTTGGTCAAGGGTCTAGGTCTTGGAATTCATCAATTGAAGATTCTATAAGAAGAAAAATTCTTGTGGGTTTTCCTCTCATATTGGAGAAGTTTTGGCCCTAGTTGATCGCCTATATCTTATGTCCTTTGTCTTGTTATTCTTTATGTTTTGGTAGTTGTTTGATGAAGAAAACACTAATAATAAACGAAGGAAAGAAGAAGTTGATTAAGTGAAGTAAAAATACACCACAAACAATTATCAAACAAGAGAAATCATCATGTGTTGTTGCCCCGAGATTTCTCAACTTGATTACCTTTACACATTAAGCTACATGTCACCTTAACAAATGATCTCACATAAGCTAATTCCTAGAACTATTTATTTTGACTTCTAGAACTTTAGATTATGAGGCAAAAAAAGCACCATGCCATTACGCCACATCATTGATATGCACACAATTCTCACTCACTGTGGACACTATCTTCCATGGAACACATCTCTTAGTGTTCCTTTAGATTCATTCAACGTCCCAATCTATTCATTACCACACCAAAATGTACAATACGTTTACATGTGTTTCGTATACAAATTATTGATGCATGTAGCATGTCATGGAACATCAGTCACTAGTGTGGCATTTGAATGCATTGAGTGTTGATGCATGAAAAATAAGGTTTACAACCACAACAAATTAAAAAAAAAAGGATTGCAAAGCTAAATTGAAATGTTAAACTAGTGAAAATGTAAATTAAGGGGCAATAATCAATTTAGTTGATCTATTCTTCACCAAGGAGGCATAGTTGTTGTATAAATAAATAAAAAATAGATTTGGGATGTTTTGAAAAAAATTGAAACAAACACAAATCAAATGTAAAAGAGGAAGAATGGTGATTGGATAGTTTGGTAACTTTGAACAATGGGACACTCATAAGGGGATAGGGAGCAATCCTACTTATATGTGTGTAAAGCACCACACAAAAAAAGTTGAAATAAAAATTCAATTTGATACACACACACACAACCCTATCACAATGCACCTTGGACCTTGATGCACTAGTGCATTTATAGGTATGGGGTGCACCACCAAAATGGTTTTGTAAAATATTATAACATACTTCAATGCACATGCTAGTGTTATGCACCAATGCATCCACATGTTTAGTAAGCACCAGTAACTATCTTTTTAAAAACATTTTTTTTACTATGGGATACTAGGGTGGCACTCCTTACATAAAGAAGCACGAAGGTGGTGGTATGTTTTATGTGCACCATGGTGTCATTGTTTAAAAAATTATCATGGTCACACTGTAGAACTTTACACTAGTGAGATTAAATCTATTTGATGCATGGGCTTAAAAGTGTTAGCCTTAGCATTATGTGTATGGTATTGTACCCATGTGTATGTCAATGGGATATGTAAGCACCATTATCTTCTTTTTCTTAACTGGTTTTTTAACAAAATGCCTTGTAACGTAATGCATTAATGCATTATGGTTAATAATAAACACCATATCATTTATATGTTTTATATGTATTGTGTGGTGCATTCATTTTCAACATTCATATTTTAGAAACTTCAAGCAAGAGAAGAAAATGTTTGAATTGCTATATGTGGTGCATTTATATATAAAAATGCATTAGTATGTGTGTTGTGAAAACACAAAGGTGCATTTGAATGGTTTAACCACACTGTAAATCAAATCTTCACTGAAACCCTCTACCCACTTGCCTTTACTAAAAGAATAATAGGGAGAAGTGTTTTTGGTAAACCTTTGCTCATTAGTGTTTTCCTTCTAGTGGCAGTTCTTTCCATACCACTCTTTGTTTAGAAACAATATGCAAAATCACAATGGCATTTATCATGACTCCCCCTTATTGCATACTCTTCTCTATAAGTGGCTTTTCGGTAACCAATGACATGTAGTTCCAAGCATTCTAACTTTCCAAAATCACAATTATAAGCTCTAAACTTAAGCAAGTTTATGTTTTAATATAAACTTCTTAGGATTGCCAATATTGATTCTAATACAATGTTAACATTTTTGGAATCAAACTCTAATAATTAAGAAATCACATTAGCATTTTTTATTTGTATAAATAATTATATTATTTAAATCATATTTTATATCATTATTACACATTTTATACATCAAATCTTCACACACCATAAAAATATAAGACAACGAAATAACCAACTCTCATCAATTAAAATAATAGTTAAATAACAAAGTAGTATATTGTTAGAAATTGTCCCTTCAATTGCAAAGGCAAAATGATATTAGAAATTGCCCCTTCAATTGCAAAGGCACAATGTTAGAGTAGGTATTTTGGAAAGACAATTTGGTGAACTACATGTTTTAGAGTATTTTCACCAAGGGGGAGTTGCAAAGTGCAAAACAAGAAGCATGTACTTTGTCTCTTGGGTAATGAGGATGAATGTTATCCTCCCACTCGAGTTCAAATTCAATTTATAACATGTTTTTTTTTCTTTATTAATCATTTATCATTGATGGTATGGACTTTGAGAAAGATATTACTTGTGCTTACAAATAGGAGGGTCATGTGAATAGTTACATGCAAAAAAAAAACATGTAATAAACAAAATTAATAGTAAGTAGCATGTTAAATACTCTACTATGAAAAAAAAAAAAAAACAATTCTCAAGTCAATTACATATTAAGATAAAACACAATATGAAATAATAATATTTTGATAATAAATCAGTTATATACCATCATATTCTTAAGAAACACACTAAGGTAAAATGTAGTTATTATAGGAAAGCAATGAGACTTCGGAAGCTCGGGTGATTCAGGTGGATATTGGTGGCCACCCGCCAATTCCACTTGGACCCCCACCATTGTTTCTTTAAGTTTTTTCAGTTTCCTTATTTGTAGCACAATTTACTATTTTTGGCATTTTTTTTGGCGTCCTGAACTTCCGGAACCGTTGAGGCCCTGAACGAAATTTTTTGATAAAATTGGGAATGAATGGTTCTAGGGACCATTGTTTCTCATCCCAAAGTTGTATTCCTGGGATATATCTTTCTAATGAGGTATTGTGTGCATCAAACGAAGATCGTATGCCAAAGTTATGACCCCAGGAAGTTGATGTACCAATTTAACCAAAACGAGGCCCATAGTTTGGCGCTTCATCTCCTAGGGTTAGGGTTTTGGATTTTTAGGGTTTTCCATTATTTCTCAACAATAAATAGGCCTTTGAGCATCATTGTAAGACATTTCAGAGGCATGTAGCCGCCACATCTCTCCTCAGAGATAAGCTACCATCGGTCGAGCTAGTTTATTTCCATTTCTGTTTGTAAGCATATTTTAGTATTTTACATTAATGAAATGAAGTATTATTTCTGCTTGTATCTATGTATTTATGGTTATCTCTGTAATTTGTTGTGTTCTTTTTTAAATCCAGATCAGTGGTATCAGAGCGGTCTGCTCTTTCTCTGTTTTTCTTTGCATGTCCCCAACGAGGTCGGGATATAAGGAGTTAGGGCTTGAACTCGTCGAACATTTGCAAGACCAGCCTCGCAAATCCTGACGGCCTCCCATCGCAGATGAAAAGAAAGACGAGGGGGTAGGAGATCCTATCAAAATCTTGCTTGAAGAGGCCCTCGAGCGACAAAGGAACGCGACTACCCAAGGGCGACACATCTACTTCCAGCAGCTACTTTGGAAGTGCCACACCCTTTAAGGTACAAGTTAACTTTGACATTCCCATATTTGAGGATCAGATAGATGTAGACGCTGTAGATAAATGGTTAAATCTACTAAAAGGGTATTTTTCTGTTCACAATTTTTTTCGGCCAGGAAAAGATTACTTTTGTTCTTCTCAAAGTCACGCCCCACGTCAAGGACTGGTGGGAAACCTACTACGAGTAGAAGGATGAAAGTACGACCTCACTTTTTTCAGCCGCACCCACTTGGAATTGATTCCAGAATGCCATCAAGGAGCAGTACTACCCTGTCAAAAGCTATGAGGATAAATACATAAAGTGGAACAAGCTACGGCAGGGAAGGGACCAAGACGTGCTAGAGTTTACCAATAATTTTCATACCCATCACACAAAGTTGGGTATCAAGGATTCTAAGCTGCATTTGGTACTCAAATACTATGGCTACCTACACAGGTACATCCAGGACGAGATGGAGTTCCTGGACATCTCCTCGCTCGGCACAGCGTACCGATACACTGTGAACATCAAGCAGAAATTTAAAAAGAAGAAGCGAGACTTTGGATCTGCAAATTTGAAGCAAGGGAAAGGCGCCCCCAAACCGTTGAACAAAGGACAAAGCCAAGGCAGGGTGGCCCAGGACAACCCGCCAAAGCCACAAGCAAAGAACAACACTACGAAGCCAAAGAAGGACGCGGGAAAGTGGTGTGAGTTCCATAAGAGCTCCATTGACAACACAAGTGAGTGTCGGGTCAAGCAGTCACTCGTGGCTGAGCTAAAGTCTTCAGAATCAAATGCATGTTCAGACTTTGAGTCAAAACCCAATAAGGGGAATGAAAAAGGGAAGTAGATTATCGATGCAGAGCCCAACGCCACTGTTGCCACCACAAAGACCCAGAAGGACGTACCTAAAGATCCAGAGGAGGAGCGCCTCTTCCACTCCTAGTTGTGGGTAAAGGGCTCCCCGCTATAGTTAATTGTTGATATCGGGAGCCAAAAGAACCTCATTTCGGCAGAGGTCGTGAAGTGGTTGGGCTTACCAACCACAGCACATCCACAACCGTACACCATCGGGTGGCTTCACCAAGGACGGGATCTTCGCGTGAGCCAGCAGTGTCGCCTTCCATACATCATCAAGCCCTTCATGGATGAGGTATTGTGTGATGTTGCTCTCCTTGATGTTTGTGATGTATTATTTGGCCAACCATACTTGTGGAAGTGACATGTTGTATATGAGTCAAGGCCCCATGTTATTATTGTTACTTTGGGAAATAAGTTGTACAGGATACCGGAGCTAGCACCGCCTACCACCATCTCTTTGGTTACTGAAAAACAATGCAGTAAGCTCATTTCCAAAACTGGGAAATTTATTTTCCTAATGATATGCCCTCAAGGAAAGAAGAAGATGGTGGCCACGACCTCCAGAAAGGGCCCCTCCGCAGGACAATTACAAATGGACAAGGTCGTGGAGGAGTATGAGGAAATCTTCACCTCCCTGCGAGGGTTCCTCTACACTGTCAGGTCAAGCACTCCATCGATCTGACCCCAGGTGTGTCGCTGCCCAATGGACCAATCTATCGGCGCTCCATTCTGGAGAACGATGAAATCAAGAGGCAGATTCAGAAGCTGCTACAGAAAGGTCACATCCGACCGAGTTCGTCGCCCTGTGAGAGCCCGATCGTGTTGGTATAGAAGAAGGATGGGACTTGGGACTCTATATTGACTATTGGGTGATGAACAAGATCACTGTCAGAATAGGTACCTGATCCCACTGATTGATGACCTTATAGACCAACTAAAGGGGGCAAAATATTTCAGCAATATTGATTTGAAGTCAGGATATCACCAGGTACCAATCGAACCCTCTGATGTGTGGAAGACTGCCTTCAAAGCCAAGGAGGGCCTTTTCGAATGGTTGGTTATGCCTTTTGGATTGACGAATGCTCCTGCAACCTTCATGAGGCTAATGGATGACATCTTGCGGCCATTCACCAACTCATTTGTAGTGGTATACTTGGATGGCATCCTGATCTTTAGCTAGAGTTGGGAAGAGCACCTCCACCACATCCAACAACTTCTCCAAACACTGCGGCAACACAAGTTATGTGTCATGCGGAGAAATTCACTTTTGGCATGCCCCAAGTTCAATATCTGCGATACATTATTGATGAATAGGGGGTGCATGTGGATCCAGCCAAGATCCAACTCATTTAGGATTGGCCATCTCCAACCACTCTGACAGATCTCCACAGATTTCTGGGTCTCTCCAATTTTTACCATAGGTTCATGTCGGGATTTTCTCATATCATCAAGGGAGGAGAGAAAGCAAAATTCTTTTGGTCTGAATCTCAATAGAAGGTATTCACAGAGTTGAAACATCACCTCTGTTCGACACCAATGCTCACATTACCAGACTTGCAACAACCATTTGAGATCAAGACAGATGCCTCTGACTATGCTATTGGGACAGTCCTTACTCAACACGAGCAACCAGTGGCATATCACAGTGAGACACTTTCAGACACAGTCAGGAAGTATCCTACTTATGACAAAGAGATGTATTCCATTGTGGAGGCCTGCCAAGAATGGAAGCATTACATTTTGGGGAAGGAAACGGTCATCCACACAGACCATCGACCCCTGCAGTTCATACAAATGCAAGGGAAGTTGCAGAATGATCACCATCAGAAGTGGTCCACATTCCTACAACAATTCCATTTCAATATAAAGTATAAGAAGGCCAGCACCAATAATGTTGTAGATTGCCTCAGTCGACCACCGATCATGGCGTTAACCACCGTGCTCAACTCTTGTGGGCATGAGACTTCTAATTGTCCACTTCTCTATAAAAGCGACACATAATTCGGCCAAACATACCAGTACTCTTGGAGGGTCAGAATGTTCCATATTTTCACCTCCAAGTTACCCTGTTATGCCACCTAGGTCACCTTTGTATTCCTTCAAGCGAGCGTGCCAAGATGATTTGGGAAGCACACCACAGTCGCGCTACTAGGAATTTTGGGGTCGAGAAAACGGTGGCAGTACTGCAAAAGTATTTCTATTGGCCGAATCTTCGACAAGATGTCGGGAAAAACATCAAATCCTGCACTGCCTGCGCCATTGCCAAATCGACCATCAAGAAGCAAGGCCTCTATACTCTGTTGCCTACCCTAGTCGACCTTGGGAATCCATCTCCATGGATTATATGTCGGGCATTCCTTATACTAAGCATGGAAACAACTGTGTTTTTGTGGTCGTCGACAGGTTCTCAAAGATGGCCATTATGGCGGCCTACAAGAAGAATATCACAGCAAAAGCCACTTCTAAACTCTTCTTTGAATGAGTGTGGGTACACTGTGGGTACATTTTGGTTCAGTCTCTGGTTGATGTTGGGCACCAACCTCACTAAGTCCACATCCTTCCATCCCCAAACTGATGGCCAGACATAGGCTGTCAACAGCATGAGCGTACACATTCTGCGCATGTATAACTCAAAGCATCCATGCACATGGGATGAGAGCCTCCCCTATGTTCAACATAGCTATAACTGGGTCTCCACATCTCGACTGGCCATAGCCCTTTTGAGGTGAGCTTGGGATTCCAACCGCTATGTCCCATTGATGTGGCCATGCCATTTGCAGCTACTCAGGTAGATTCAGATCATGTCCATTCCGAAACAGATAAGACAAACAACTTCATTGAGAACATCGAACATATCCTCGAGTAGGTCCACGAAATTCTGGAGAAATCAAATTCCAAGTACAAGCAGCGACATGATCAACATTTGGTGCCACACTAGTTTCAGGTGGGCGACAAAGTCTGGTTGCATTTGCAAAAGGAACGCCTTACCTGAGCCTATTAGGAACTCAGACCACTCCAATATGGTCCTTACACCATTACCAAGGTTGTGGGAAATAATGCATTTGAGCTCAACATTCCCCCATTCCTTGGCATGCACCTAGTGTTCAATGTGTACCGCCTTCGGCCATACTTTCCACCATTACTAGACACATTAGACATTGTAGAACAACTCACACCAACAGAGTTGAATACAGATTGCATGGAACAAGTTGCGACTGATCGGATCATGGACATGCAAATCAAACAGACTCGCCAGCAGAAGATCCAACTGTATCAGGTTGTCAAAGCATGCCAACTCCTTCACCAGGGCAAGTGGCTCACCAAGGACCAAGTTCAACAGAAGTTTCCTCATCTCAAGGAGAAACTAAACGCAATGGGGACCATTAATTCCTAAGGGGGGAGGAATGATCCAAGTGGATATTGGTGGCCACCCGCCAATTCCACTTGGACCCCCACCATTGTTTCTTTTAGTTTTTTCAGTTTCCTTATTTGTAGCATAATTTACTATTTTTTGCAGTTTTTCGAGTCCTAAACTATCAAAGCCGTTTTGAGGCCCTAAACGACGTTTTGTGGAAAAAATCAGGGCAACATGGGTCCATGGATTGATCTTCCTTATCCCAATGTTGTAGTCCTTTGATAGATCTTTCTAACGAGGTATTTTTCGTGTCAAACAGAGATCGTGTGCCCAAGTTATGACCCGGGCAAGTTAATGTACCAATTTACCCAAAACGGGCCCATAGTTTGGCGCTTCATCTCCTAGGGTTATGGTTTTGGATGTTTAGGGTTTTCCATTGTTTCTCAACAATAAATAGGCCTTCTAGCTTCATTGTAATACAGTTCAAAGGCATGTAGCTGCCACATCTCTCCTCAGAGATAAGCTACCATCGCCCGAGCTAGTTTATTTCCATTTATGTTTGTAAGCATATTTCAGTATTTTACATTAATGAAATGAAGTATTATTTCTGTTGTATCTCTATAGTTATGGTTATTTCTGTAATTTGTTGTGTTCCTGCTTAAATCTGGATCAGTGGTATCAGAGTGGTCTTCTCTTTCTCTGTTCTTCTTTGCATGTCCCCAATGACGTCGGGATATAAGGATTTAGGGCTTGAACTTGTCGAACCTTTCCAAGACAAGCCTCGCAAATCCTGACGACCTCCCATGGCGGATGAAAAGAAAGACGAGGGGGTAGGAGATCCTATCAAAATCTTGCTCGAAGAGGCCCTCGAGCGACAAAGGAACACTTTGATGGACAACTTTGCTCAGATCCTTCAGCGGCTACCTAGGGGAGAAACATCTACTTCCAGCAGCTACTCTGGAAGCGCCACACCGTTTAAGGTACGAGTTAACTTTGACATTCCCATATTTGAGTGTTAAATAGATGGAGACGGTTTAGATAAATGGTTAAATATGCTAGAAGAGTATTTTTCTGTTCATGATTTTTCCGGCCGAGAAAATATTACTTTCGCTCTTCTCAAAACCACCCCCCATGTCAAGGACTAGTGGGAAACCTACTGCAAGCAGAAGGATGAAAGTATGGCCTCATTGTTTTCAGCCGCACCCACTTGGAATTGATTCAAGAATGCCATCAAGGAGCAGTACTACCCTATCAAAAGCTATGATGATAAATACATAAAGTGGACCACGCTCCAGCAGGAAAGGGACCAAGACGTGCCGGAGTTTAACAATATTTTTCATACCCTTCGCACAAAGTTGTGTATCAAGGATTCTGAGTTGCATTTGGTACTCAAATACTGCGACTTCCTACATAGGTACATCCACGACAAGATGGAGTTCCTGGACATCTCCACGCTCGGCATGGCGTACCGATACGCTGTTAAGATCGATCATAACTTTAAACAGAAGAAGCGAGACTTTGGATCTACAAATCTGAAGCAAGGGAAAGGCGCCCCCAAATCGTTGAACAAAGGACAAAGCCAAGGCAGGATTGCCCAGGAAAACCTGCCAAAGCCACAAGCAAAGAAAAACACCGCAAAGCCGAAGAAGTACACAAGAAAGTGGTTTGAGTTCCATAAGAGCTCCACTCACAACACAAGTGAGTGTCGAGCCAAGCAATCACTGGTGGCCGAGTTAAAGTCTTCAGAATCAGATGCATGTTTAGACTTTGAGTTAGAACCCAATAAGGGGAATGAAAAATGGAAGCAAATTATCATTGTGGATCCCAACGCCACCATTGCCACCACGAAGATCCAGAAGGAGGAACCCAAAGATACAAAGGAGGAGGAGCGCCTCCTCCACTCCCAGATGTGGGTAAAGGGCTCCCCGCTACAGTTCATTGTCGACATCGGGAGCCAAAAGAACCTCATTTCGGTAGAGTTCGTGAAGCAGCTGGTCTTACTGACCACAACACATCACAACTGTACACCATCGGGTGGCTTCACTAAGGACGGGATCTTCGCGTGAGCCAGCAATGTCGCCTTTCATACAACATCAAGCCCTTCACGGATGAGGTATTGTGTGACGTTGCTCCCATTAATGTTTGTGATGTATTATTAGGCCAACCATACTTGTGGAAGCGACATGTTGTATATGAGTCAAGGCCCCGTACTGTTATTGTTACTTTGGGAATAAGTTGTACAGTATACTGGAGGTAGCACCGCCTACTGCCATCTCTTTGGTTACTGCAAAAAAATGCAGTAATCTCATTTCCAAAACCGGGAAATTTATTTACCTGATGATATGCACTCAAGGAAAGAAGAAGATGGTGGCCACGACCTCTAGACAGGGCCCCTCCGCACGACAACTACGGATGGACAAGGTTGTGGAGGAGTACGAGGACATCTTCACCTCCCACGCAGGGGTTCCTCTAGATTGTCAGGTCAAGCATTGCATACATTTGACCCCAAGTGCACCACTGCCCAGTGGACCAATCTATTGGGGCTTCGGTCCGGAGAACAATGAAATCAAGAGGCATATTCAGGAGCTGTTGCAGAAAGGTCACATCTGATCGAGTTCATTGCTCTGTGGGAGCTCGATCATGTTGTTACAGAAGAGGGATGGGTCTTGGAGACTCTGGATTGACTATCGGGTGCTGAACAAGATCATTGTTCGTAATATGTACCTGATCCCACCAATTGATGACCTTCTGGACCAATTGAAGGGGGAAAAATATTTCAACAAGATAGATTTGAAGTCAGGATTTCACCAGGTACCAATCGAACCCTCTGATGTGTGGAAGACTACCTTCAAAGCTAAGGAGGGCCTTTTCGAATGGTTTGTTATGCCTTTCGGGTTGACAAATGCTCCTACAACCTTCATGAGGCTAATGGATGACATCTTGCGGCCATTCACCAACTCATTTGTAGTGGTATACTTGGATGACATCCTGATCTTCAGCCACAGTTGGGAAGAGCACCTCCACCACATCCGGCAGGTTCTCTAAACATTGTGACAACACAAGTTATGTGCCAATATGGAGAAATGCACTTTTGGCATGACCCAAGTTTAGTATCCGGAAGACATTATTGATGAACAGGGGGTGCATGTGGATCCAACCAAGATCCATGTAATTTGGGATTGGCCATCTCCAACCACTTTGACAGAGCTCCGCAACTTTTTGGCTCTTGCCAACTTCTACCGCAGGTTCGTGTTGGGATTTTCTCATATAACTTAGCCCTTGATTCATGTCACCAAGGGAGGAGCGAAAACAAAATTCTTTTGGCCTGAATCTCAACAGAAGGCATTCACAGAGTTGAAACATCGCCCCTGCTCGGAACTAGTGCTCGCATTACCAGACTTGCAACAACCATTTGAGATCGAGACAGATGCCTCTGACTATGCTATTGGGGCAGTCCTTACTCAACACGAGCATCCAATGGCATATCACAATGAGACACTTTCAGACACAGTCCAAAGTATCCCACTTATGACAAAGAGATGTATTCCATTGTGCAAGCCTGCCGACAATGGAAGCATTACAATTTGGGGAAGGAAACGATCATCCACACATACCACCGACCCCTGCAGTTCATACATACGCAAGGGAAGTTGCAGAATGATCGCCATCAGAAGTGGTCCACATTTCTGCAACAGTTCCATTTGAATATAAAGTATAAGAAGGACAACACCAATAATGTTGCAGATTGCCTCATTTTACCACCGATCATGGCGTTAATCACTCTGCTCAACTCTTGTGGGCACGAGACTTCTGATTGGCCACTTCTCTATAAAAGTAACCAAGAATTCGGCCGCACATACTCGACACTCTTGGAGGGTCAACATGTTCCAACTTTTCACCTCAAGGATGCCCTGTTATGCCACCTGGGTCACCTTTGTGTTCCTTCAAGCGAGCGTTCCAAGAAGATTTGGGAAGCACACTACAATCAGGCTGTAGAGCATTTCAGGGTCAAGAAAATGTTGGCAGTACTGCAGAAGTATTTCTATTGGCCGAATCTTCGACAGGATTCAGGAAGTACATTAGATCCCGCACTGCCTGCGCCATTGCCAAACTGACCATCAAGAAGCAAGGCCTCTATACTCCGCTGCCTACCCTAGTCGACCTTGGGAATCCATCTCCATGGATTACATGTCGTTCCTTCCTTCTACTAATCATGCAAACAACTGTGTTTTTGTGGTCGTTGATAGGTTTCAAAGGTGGCCATTATGGTGACCTACAAGAAGAATATCACAGCAGAAGCCACTACTAAACTCTTCTTTGAACAAGTGTGGGTACACTTTGGGATCCCACAGTCTATCATCTCAAATTGGGACAGCAGATTCCTCATTACATTTTGGTCCAGTCTCTAGTCAATGCTGGACACCAAGCTCACCAAGTCCACAGCCTTCCATCCCCAAACTACTGGCCAGACAAAGGTTGTCAACAGGATGATCGTATACATTCTGCGCATGTAAAACTCAAAGCATCCACACACATGGGATGAGAGCCTCCCCTATGTTCAGCATAGCTATAACTGGGCTCTCCACAGCTCGACTGACCACATTCCTTTTTAGGTGGGCTTGGGATTCCAGCCACTATGTCCCATTGATGTGGCCATGCCATCTGCATTTACACAGGCGGATTCGACTCATGTCTAGTCCGAAACAGATAAGGCAAACAACTTCATTGAGCACATCCAACATATTTGCCATAATGTCTACAACATTATGGAGAAATCAAATGCCAAGTACAAGCAGCGACATGATCAACATCGGGTGCCACACAAGTTTCAGGTGGGCGGAAAATTCTGGTTGCATTTGCAAAAGGAACGCCTTACGGAGCCTATCAGAAACTTAGACCACTCAGATATGGTCCTTAGACCACTACCAAGGCTGTGGGAGACAATGAATTTGAGTTCAGCTTTCCCCCATTCCTAGGCTTGCACGCAGTGTTCAATGTGGACCGCCTTTGGCCATACTTTCCACCAATACTAGACATATCCAATATTGCAGAAGAACTCACACCAACATAGTTAAATCTAGATTTCATGGAACAAGCTGCAACTGATCAGATCATGGACACACAGATCAAGCACACTCGCCAGCAGAAGATCCAACTTTATCGAGTTGTCAAAGCAGACTAACTCCTTCACCAGGGACCAAGTTCAGCAGAAGTTTCCTCATCTCATAGAGGAACCCAACGCAATGTGGACCATTGCTTCCTAAGGGGGGAGGAATGATCTAGGTGGATATTGGTGGGCACCCACCAATTCCACTTGGACCCCACCATTGTTTCTTTCATTTTTATTTTATTTTTCAGTTTCCTTATTTGTAGCACAATTTACAATTTTTGGCAGTTTTTCAGGTCCTGAACTACTGGAGCCGTTTTGAGGCCCTAAACGACGTTATTTGGGAAAATTGGAAGCAGCATAGGTCCATGGACTAATGTTGTAGTCCTCGGGTAAATATTTCTAATGAGGTATTGTGCACGTCAAATGGAGATCGTATGCCATAGTTACGACCCAGGAAGTTGATGTACCAATTTACCCAAAACGGGGCCCATAGTTTGGCGCTTCATCTCCTAGGGTTAGGGCTTTGGATGTTTAGGGTTTTCCAATGTTTCTCAACAATAAACAGGCCTTCGAGCCTCATTGTAAGACAATTCAGAGGCATGTAGCTGCCACATCTCTCCTCAGAGATAAGCTACCATTGCCCGAGCTAGTTTATTTCCATTTCTATTTGTAAGCATATTTCAGTATTTTACATTAATGAAGTGAAGTATTATTTCTGCTTGTATCTCTATATTTATGGTTATCTCTATAATTTGTTGCGTTTTTGTTTCAATCTGAATAAGTGGTATCATAGTGGTCTTCTCTTTCTCTGTTTTTCTTTGTATGTCCCCAACGAGGTCGGGATATAAGGAGTTAGGGCTTGAAATGCTCAAACCTTTGCAAGACTAGCCTCGCAAAGCCCGATGGCCTCCCATGGCGGATGAAAAGAAAGATGAGGGGGCAGGAGATCCTATCAAAATCTTGCTTGAAGAGGCCCTCGAGCGACAAAGGAATGCGATGATGGACGGCTTTTCCCAGATCCTTCAGTGGCTACCCAGGGGCGACACATCTACTTCCAGCAGCTACTCTGGAAGCGCCACACCCTTTAAGGTACAAGTTTAATTTGACATTCCCATATTTGAGGGTCAGATAGATGCAAACGTTGTAGATAAATGGTTAAATCTACTAGAAGGGTATTTTTCTGTTCATGATTTTTCCGACCGAGAAAATATTACTTTCGCTCTTCTCAGAGTGACCCCCACGTCAAGCACTGGTGGGAAACCTACTGCAAGCAGAAGGATGAAGTACGACCTCACTTTTTTCAACAACACCCACTTGGAATTCATTTGAAAATGCCATCAAGGAGCAGTACTACCCTGTCAAAAGCTATGAAGATAAATACATAAAGTGGACCACATTGTGGCACAAAAGGGACCAAGACATGTCGAGTTTACAAATATTTTTCATACCCTTTGCACAAAGTTGGGTATCAAGGATTTTGAGTACATTTGATACTCAAATACCGCAGCTTCCTACACATGTACATCCAAGACGAGATGGAATTCCTGGACATCTCCTCGCTATGCACGACGTACCAATACGCTGTCAAGATCGAGCAGAAGATTAAACAAAAGAAGCGAAACTTTGGATTTGCAAATCTGAAGCAAGGGAAAGACGCCCCCAAACCGCTGAACAAAGGACAAAGCCAAGTCGTGGTGGCCTAAGACAACTTGCCAAAGATGCAAGCAAAGAACAACACCACAAAGCCAAAGAAGGACATGGGAAAGTGCTTTGAGTTCCATAAGAGCTCCACTGACAACATAAGTGAGTGTCGGGCCAAACAGTCACTCGTGGCCGAGCCAAAGTCTATGGAATCAGATGCATGTTCGGACTCTGAGTCAGAACCTGATAAGGGGAATGACAAAGGGAAGCATATTATCGATGCGAAGCCCAATGTCACTGTTGCCACCACGAAGATCCAGAAGGAGAAACCCGAAGATCCAAAGGAGGAGGAGCGCCTCTTCCACTCCCAGATGTGGGTAAAGGGCTCCCCGCTACAGTTCATTGTCGACAGCTAGAGCCAAAAGAACCTAATTTCGGTAGAGGTGATGAAGCGGCTAGGCTTACCGACCACAACACATCCACAACTGTACACCATCGGGTGGCTTCACGAAGGACAGGATCTTCGCGTGAGCCAGCAGTGTCATCTTCCATACAACATCAAGCCCTTCATGGATGAGGTATTATGTGACATTGGTCCCCTTGATGTTTGTGATGTATTATTAGGCCAACCATACTTGTGGAAGCGACATGCTATATATGAGTCAAGGCCCCGTGCTGTTATTGTTACTTTGGGAAATAAGTTGTACAGGATACCGGAGGTAGCACCGTCTACCACCATCTCTTTGGTTACTGCAAGAAATACAGTAAGCTCATTTCCAAAACCGGGAAATTTGTTTTCCTGATGATACGCCCTCAAGGAAAGAAGAAGATGGTGGCCACGACCTCGAGACAAGGCCCCTCCACACGACAATTACAGATGGACAAGGTCATGGAGGAGTATGAGGACATCTTCGCCTCCCTCACAGGGGTTCCTCTACATTGTCAGGTCAAGCACTCCATCGATCTGACCCCAGGTGCACTGGTTCCCAATGGACCAATCTATCGACATTCCGTTCTGGAGAACGATGAAATTAAGAGGCATATTCAGGAGCTGCTGCAAAAATGTCACATACGACCAAGTTCATCACCTTGTGGGAACCCGATCGTGTTGGTACAGAAGAAGGATGGGTCTTGGAGACTTTGTATTGACTATCGGGCGTTGAACAAGATCACTGTTTAGAATAGGTACCTAATCCCACGGATTAATGACCTTCTGGACCAACTGAAGGGGGCAAAATATTTTAGCAAGATCGATTTGAAGTCAAGATATCACCAGGTACCAATCGAAGCTTTTGATGTGTGGAAGACTGCCTTCAAAGCCAAGGAGGGCCTTTTCGAATGGTTTGTTATGCCTTTCGGGTTGACAAATTCCCCTGCAACGTTCATGAGGCTAATGGATGACATCTTGCGGCCATTCACCAACTCATTTGTAGTTGTATACTTGGATGACATCCTGATCTTTAGCCAGAGTTGGAAGAGCACCTCCACCATATCTGACAGGTTCTCCAAACACTGCAGCAACACAAGTTATGTGAAAAATTGGAGAAATGCTCGTTTGGCATGACCCAAGTTCAGTACCTGGGATACATTATTGATGAACAGGGAACACATGTGGATCCAACCAAGATCCAAGTCATTCGGGATTGGCCATCTCCAACCACTATGACAGAGCTCCGCAGCTTTTTGGGTCTTGCCAACTTCTACCGCAGGTTCGTGTTGGGATTTTCTCATATCACTTGGCCCTTGATTCAAGTCACCAAGGGAGGAATGAAAGCAACATTCTTTTGGTCTGAATATCAACATAAGGCATTCATAGGATTGAAACATCATCTCTACTTGGCACCATTGCTCGCATTACTAGACTTGCAACAACCATTTGAGATCGGGATAGATGCCTCTGACTATGTTATTGGGGCAGTCCTTACTCAACACAGACATCTAGTGGCATATCACATTGAGACACTTTCAGACACAGTTCGGAAGTATCCCACTTATGAAAAAGAGATGTATTCCATTGTGGAGGCCTGCTGACCATAGAAGAATTACATTTTGGGGAAGGAAACAGTCGTCCACACAGACCACCAGCCCCTGCAGTTCATACAGACGCAAGGGAAGTTGCAAAATGATCACCATCAAAAGTGGTCCACATTCCTGCAACAGTTCCATTTGAATATAAAGTATAAGAAGGGTAGCACCAATAATGTTGTAGATTGCTTCAGTCGACCACCGATCATGGCGTTAACCACCGTGCTCAACTTTTGTGGGCACGAGACTTCTAATTGGCCACTTCTCTATAAAAGCGACACATAATTCGGCCAAACATACTAGTATTCTTGGAGGGTCAGAATGTTCCATATTTTCACCTCCAAGGTGTCCTGTTATGCCACTTGGGTCACGTTTGTGTTCCTTCAAGCGAGTGTGCCAAGATGATTTGGGAAGCACACTACAGTCGTTCTACTGGGCATTTCGGGGTTGAGAAAATGGTTGCAGTACTGCAAAAGTATTTCTATTGGCCGAATCTTTGATAAGATGTCGGGAAGTACATCAGATCCTGCACTGCTTGCGCCATTGCCAAACCGACCATCAAGAAGCAAGGCCTCTATACTCCACTGCCTACCCTAGTCGACCTTGGGAATCCATCTCCATGGATTACATGTTGGGCCTTCTTTCTACTAAGCATGGAAACAACTATGTTTTTGTGGTCGTCGACAGGTTCTCAAAGATGGCCATTATGGCGACTTGCAAGACGAATATCACAGCAGTAGCCACTTCTAAACTCTTCTTTGAACGAGTGTGGGTACACTTTGGGATCCCACAGTCTATCATCTCAGATCGAGACAACAGGTTCCTCAGTACATTTTGGTCCAATCTCTAGTCGATGCTGGACACCAACCTCACTAAGTCCAGATCCTTCCATCCCCAAATTGATGGTCAGACAGAGGTTGTCAACAGAATGATCGTACACATTGTGCACATGTACAACTCAAAGCATCCATGCACACGGGATGAGAGCCTCCCCTATGTTCAACACAACTATAACTGGGCTCTCCATAGCTCAACTAGTCATAGCCCTTTTCAGGTGGGCTTGGGATTCCAACCACTATGTCCCATTGATGTGGCCATGCCATTTGCTGCTACTCAAGCAAATTCGACTCATGTCCAGTCCGAAACAGATAAGGCAAACAAATTCATTGAGCATATCCAACATATCCGCCAGTAGGTCCTTGTCATTCTGGAGAAATCAAATGCCAAGTATAAGCACTGACATGATCAACATCGGGTGCCACACAAGTTTCAGGTGGGCGACAAAGTCTAGTTGCATTTGCAAAAGGAACACCTTACCGGAGCTTATCGAAAACTCAAGCCACTCTGATATGTTCCTTAGATCATTACAAAGGCTATGGGAGATAATGCATTTGAGTTCAACATTCCCCCATTCCTTGGCCTGCACCTAGTGTTCAATGTGGACCGCCTTTGGCCATACTTTCCACCATTACTAGACACACCCGACATTACAGAACAACTCACACCAACAAAGTTAAATCCAGATTGCATAGAACAAGCTGCAACTGATCGGATCATGGACACGCAGATCAAGCACACTTGCC
This sequence comes from Pinus tabuliformis, assembly GCA_031772625.1. Classification (NCBI taxonomy): domain Eukaryota; kingdom Viridiplantae; phylum Streptophyta; class Pinopsida; order Pinales; family Pinaceae; genus Pinus; species Pinus tabuliformis. Next base: position 671,875,983 of record CM062820.1, on the reverse strand, counting down.
AGCTGAGGATCCAACTGTTCAAGTTGTCAAAGTAGGCCAACTCCTTCACCAAGGCAAGTGGCTCACCAAGGACCAAGTTCAACAAAAGTTTCCTCATCTCATGGACGAACTCAACGCAATGGGGACCATTGCTTCCTAAGGGGGGATGAATGATCTAGGTGGATATTGGTGGCCACTCACCAATTCCACTTAGATCCCCACCATTTTCTCTTTCAGTTTTTTTCAGTTTCCTTATTTGTAGCACAATTTACTATTTTTGGCAGTTTTTCGGGTCTTGAACTTTCGGAGCCATTTTGAGGCCCTAAACGACCTTTTATTTTTGGGAAAACTGGGAGCAGCATGGGCCCATGGAACAATGATGGCCATTCCAAAGTTGTAGTCCTCGGATAGATCTTTCTAACAAGGTATTGTGTGCGTCAAACGGAGATCGTATGCCAAAGTTACAACCCCGGGAAGTTGATTTACCAATTTACCCAAAACGGGGCCCATAGTTTGGCGCTTCATCTCCTAGGGTTAGGGTTTTAGATGTTTAGGGTTTTCCATTGTTTCTCAACAATAAATAGGCCTTCGAGCTTCATTGTAAGACAATTTAGAGGCATGTAACTGCCACATCTCTCCTCAGAGATAATCTACCATCGCCCGAGCTAGTTTATTTCCATTTCTATTTGTAATCATATTTCAGTATTTTACATTAATGAAATTAAATATTGTTTCTGTTGTATCTCTGTATTTATGGTTATCTTTGTAATTTGTTACGTTCGTGTTTAAATCCGGATAATTGGGTTATAAAGATATATCTAGAGATAATAAACTTGAAAAAACTCTTATAAAATAGTAAGGACATTATTACTTGAACCATTTCGTAAGGTAAAATGATCCAAATGGTAAACTCCATGTTATTTAACCTTTCTATAAAATTACTTCATATAATTACTTATTACTACATTGCTATCAATAATCAATAACTATTTCAATTCTCAATGCATACAAATATGCCATGTTAAATTCTAAAATGCCATGACATGAAAATAAATAATTATTTTTCACCATACAAGTTGTCTTTTAAACATAAAGCCAATGATTCAAGAAAAATAAATAAACAAATGATAACCTTAGTCACCGGGTTAGGTGAACAAAATTGATTAAATTCAAAGTTCATAGAATTTGATAATTGGGTGAATTTATTTGATGAGGCTTGCAAATCTCAAGCCAAACACAAACACGAATAATTTCATGAAATTATTTTAAAATTATATTCATGTTCATTATGAAATAACGAGAAATTGAAAGAGGTTCGTGAAAAAACAACTATTCACTTAAAAATAAAAAAAAAATCCAGGTTGCCTACACTAATGGAATGTTGTTTTTGAATGTCAAACTTGACAACAAGGGAGACACCAATACAGGTTAAGTTAGCTTTGGGAGGATGCTAGGAGTCATGTTGTTGATTTACATAGTTAAACACAACTGTTTTTTACTAACATTTTTCATTTCTATTTGTTTATTTTTATCTTCACAATTTTGATGTGTTAATTTTTTATTTATACCATATGCCCCTAAATTATATAAGTTCATATATTTATAAACAATTATTTTATTTTATTTTAAACAAAGCAACTATTTTGTATCATATTATAACATTGGAAAAACATGGTCAGTTCCATTTACATTCAACAATTATATCATCTGTGTCACAGTTCCAGAAGAACCATAACCTATTTTTCCTATTGTCGCGGGCTTTCTGATTTAATCTATTACATTGAAAAGTCCAAATATCCTACAAAATTGTGCCAAAAACATTTTATACCTTAAATACATACTAATTTAGATTCAAATTTTCCCCATAGGGGCTAAGGTCCATGGTGAGGTTGTTCTCTTGTGGCAACTGCTTGCCACGAGCAGCATCATATTCTCCTTCTACTCCTATACATGTCCCTACTTACGAATTCGAGCTTGATTCCAGCGGTTCCTGCCTTTCCTCCTCGTCCAATGTCCAGTCCAACGCATGCCTTCTTGTATTCAGCATTAAGATGTTTGATTCCATGAAAGAACCATTCTAGTTTGTGTTATGTGGCCTTTGCCCTGTCATCCTTCTCTTTTTCTAGTAATTCAAGTCTCTTATCCAACCTTTCATACATCTTCATTAAGTTCTTAAAAATATTCTTTGTCACCCTCCACAACTTGAACTCTTCAATTGCATCCCTATTATCCATCCCCAGTGATGACCACTTCCAAAGCAACATTCTCTAGCCCGAAACTAACCAGGTGAGCTCTATATCTAGTTGACATTCCTTATTTATTACCTTCCTTTACTCTCGAGAGAGGTATCCTCCATCTACCTGTGTTAATTCCTTATGAGAGTTAGTTTTCGTTGCTAGCTCCCCAGGTGTTGAGTCAGACCTTGTGCAACGAGGATTCGTATTAACATTAATGAAACTGATGCTAATAAATTTAATCTCCCACATTAACTAGGCTTGAGAGGATTGCTAAGCTTTTATTTTGGGCCATCCTTCCTTGTTGTTGAAATAAATGTGCAGAACACCATGCATGCATCGCAACATGTGGTGGATAGGTTGAGGTCCAAATTATCCTCTCCTTCTTTCATCCCTTTGGAAATATGATTCCAAATGGCAGATTAATTTAGTTCCCATTAATTCAACTATCAGAGGGAATGATTCGTTCAAAATTCCAAGAATTTTCATTTATTGAATTGGATTATGGAATCGACACGATTCTCCTTTCGCCACCTTGGAGCACAATAATACCGTATTCTAAACTTGAGCCTTGATTTTCCAAGGTGTTTGCCTCTGTGTTAAGATATCTAAGGACATGGAGGAAGTGTATTTTTTCAAATTGTGACGCAATCAGAGCTATTCTTAGGAAAATTGGAGGGAAGGTAGGAAGCGGTCCTGAAATTGACTTTCTTACCTGCTGGATTACCATCATCGAATCCCCCAAGATCATCAAGTTTCTTATTCCTTTTTCCTTGGCAAGTTCTACTCCTTTCCATAGTTCCCAGTACTCTGCTTATTTGTTTGTTCCCATCCTAGATACCATGCAAAAGTATATTCATTTTTGTTTATGGGGGGCATGCATTGCCCCTCCCGCTTTTGCCACACCTATTTAATAACAATTATAATAGAAGTGTAATATTTCATTAAAATATAAAAGTTAAATATATAAAAGAAACATATGTAAATTACAAAATATTTTAGTCTTTAATTTTTGTTGTCATTTATTGTTTGTGTGTGTGTGAATTTTTTATTTATATGATACACACTTAAATTATATAAATTTATATATTTTTAAACATTTTTTCAAAAGAAAAATGTATCTTTGTTATTTAGAAAATCAAAAGATACAATGTCTAGTCCTTTTATGGACTCCTTTTGTACAATCTTCTTTTATTATAAAAATGCATTATGATTTTGACAGGTGTTTGTTTTTGTTTTTGTTTTTGTTTTTTGTTTGTTTGTTTTTTTTGTTTTGTTTTTTTGTTGTTTTGTTTTTTGTGTTGTTTTGTTTTGTTTGTTTTTTTTTTTGTTTGTTTGTTTGTTTGTTTGTTTGTTTTTTTTGTTTTTTTGTTTTTTTTTGTTTTTTTGTTTTTTTTAAGTAAGACTAATTCTATTAAAAGATGCAAAAAATAGAGTTACAATGAGGCCCCAGCCTTAGCCATTTTGAACATTGTTCATCAGGAGTATCTAAACTGCCCCATATTTGGGGAAACCAGTTTGCCATAGCGAAAAAACCAAACATGAGACCTTGACCCAAAACAGAAGAGCTTCAGAAGAAGTTTTGACAGAACAAAAAATAGCACAGGAGAAGTTTTGATAGAACAACCTTTCGTTTAGACAAAAACAGACACATCGAGTGACTTGACCAAACCAGTTAATAGCTGAGACCTTATTTGGCGCTTGGGTGGCAGCGGATGCCACGTGGCTTCATTTGGGTTCATCCTGGTCTAGAGTCTCCTCAACTATGCGGCATGCATATCGATACCAATCCTCATCTGCTTCCGCCACGCCGCATTTTGCCACGCCACCTTGTGGCTCCCTCGTAGGAAGAATGCCACTCGTAGTGCTAGCTATAGCCATCAAAATAGATGCTCCAACTGAGCTGCCACCTGGTTTCTGACTATCATCAGTGCGTCCACCTTCTGCATGCAGACCGCCACTCCATATTCCCCTGCCTTCTTCCTCCGGGAGCATCCCAGAGTCACGACCTATTCCATGACTGCGCTCCTCCTGATGCTGCATTTCAGAGCGTCCCAATGGAGTGTCGTGCTGCTCACTTTCTTCAGAGAAGACAACGGTTATGTTGGCAGTGATGATAGGTCTGTTAAGGTTGCTCCGGAACCTGAATTGCGTCGAGTGAGGGGCCGAACTGGGGGGCAAAGGAAAAGTAGCAGTATGGAACCTGAAATCGTTGTGCTCAGCAATTGAAGCCTGCACACGACCCCATTCACTGCGAGTGTGAGGATAATGCCTGTGAGGCGAGCTGGGAGGGGGAGGATTTTCATGGGGAGGAGAAGGTGAGGCAGGTTCGGAGCTCTGCACTGCCTGTGGGCGAGCGTTGCCACCGCGAGTACCACCTCTGTGACTCCTCATTCGATGACGGACCATGTTAATATGGTGGGAAGGGAATTCAGCAGGATAGAAGGCCAGGAAGGAAAGAAAAGGATGAACAGAGGGCGTCTGGGCAGGATTCAGAGGGCAAAGCCTGGAATGGGAATAGTGATGCCCATTTCCAAAGTCAATACAACACAGTAGCCAGTAGTGGCTCCTGGTAACTGTCCGACTGCAGGGATTTTCAGCTTGGGGTGGGCAGATACTGAGGGAAGGAGGGAAGACTGAGGGGTTGGGAGGCTCCATATCAAGGCAGACGATGTCCAGGTCTCGGCTTGAGCGACCATTAAATGCAGTTTGCAGGCACGCCTGAGTTCGTTTCAGGTGAGCATAGGATGGTGCACTGGCCACCATCTGGCTCGTCCGAACGCCACCAATCAGTCGGTTCTCCATTAAATGCCTCGGTGGTCACCCGCATCCGGGTATTATGATTTTGACAATTACAAAAAAAGATAATTAAGAATAAAAAAATTGAGAGAGGAAAAGAATTAAAACAAAAAAAGAGAAGGTTAAGATATCACATGATGATCCCTTAATTTTGCAATGTCCGCAAACCCATTGCCTAACAGAATTACTTGTTTTGATAAGAGATCAACTAAAGCATTTGATTTCCTGAAAAGATGAAAAACTTGGATATCATCAAATTCCTCTTGCAAGGCTTGGATTTTATGCTTCTAGGCTTTTAAATGCAAACAATGTAACTAAATCGTTTTCTGGTCATTCCACAATTATCTTTGAATATCCAAAAATTTGGATCTTCTGTAACTTTTTCATCCTGGCTAAATACAAGATATTCAAAAGACTAATTGTTTATACCTTTTTATTAGTGCCCTTCCCTAACCCAAATTTTGTTGAAAAATAATGAGAAGAAGAAAGATAAAGGGCCATCCCTACTTCACAATGACCTTGAGAACACAATCCATAAAAAATTCCATAAGGAAATTTTTCTTCATGTTGAAAAGTTTGTACCTGCCTTATTTTCTTTGTGCGTTGGCTCAGTTTTTTCCAGAAAAGGGTTGTTTATTTTGTGAGCTCGACATGTAAAAAAAAGCAAACATAAATGAGTATTGATTATATTAAATCTACGCCCGGTCACAACAAATACACACGGATTTCATTACATTACATCATGTTCCATGGGTCCTTCATTGAGGCACTCATTAAGAGCTCATTAGACAAGAAAGAAGAAAACTTTTCGTGAACGCTTGTTTAGGTCAAATTTTAAATTTCCAGAGTGGGGGCTTAAAGCAGAGCTGGCAATGTCTTGGTTCCCTACAGCTTGGATTGTATGTTAACGCTTTAGGTCTTCTAATTCTCTTCACATAACATTCAACTCATCACCCTACCAAGAGATATTGCCTTTAAGATTTTGCAATTCTTTAGTGATGAAAGTGATTAAATTTGTCTGTTGATCAAATTATCATTTCATGTCCAAACTCTCCATCCATAGGGCCTCAATATGTTTGTTGCATGCATTACATGCTTCGGTACTTCTAGTGGTGGTTGAATTGTTGATACTTGTGGACATTATTAACAATACAGTGGGAGTGATCCAAGAGGTTGGGGAGGTTGGTCTCAACTTATACAGGCAAAGGATATCGTAGGGATTTCGTGAGATGTCAACGAGTGCAAGGATATCTGGGGTAGAAGTGACAAATGGAGAAATGTTGAGGCATGGGTGATTATTCAAGATAGACGCTCCATTCATGCATAGGGAGGGTGAACATAGGATGACGAGATTGATGAAGAGGAAGCAGAAGGGACCGATGGTTATGAAGCTAATACAACCTTCTACTATTGAATGGGGAATAATGGAGCTTGTTAAGCTAAACCAAGATGAAAGAGATGGCCAAATAAGGTTCTTGAGCAACCGTAATTTACCAAGGGAAAAAAGAGTAGAGTAATTCACACTATAAGGAGAAGAAACTTGAGACAAACTTGAAAGAGATGCCCAATGCAATCGAATTCCAAGATGTGAAGGCTACCCTGAGCTCTACCACTGCCTACTTTCTACATAGGATGGATTCCCGAAAGCGAATTTCTTTAATTAACTAGACTACAAGGATGGGTAAGTCAATTCTTCGACCCATTGATGCAAAAAGAGTTGACATGTACAAGGGGTTCATTATAGAGCCTCTTGATGCCCAATCTTGTAGATGCCTCGACGACTTTCAAAGGGATGAACACATAATTCAAATAGAAATGAGTGGGAGAGAACCTGTGTGGAGAATTTTCCTGGTCGAAATTGTGAAAGGACCTGAACCAGGCTTGGGATTTAACTTTGAATGACGACCCTTTCAATTTGCAAGGAGGTGGAGTTGTACGAGGAAGGCGCTTATATACAAGGTGAGGAGGAGCATGTGAAATCAATAGAGTTTCCCACACATAGGTCAAGCGCTTGGTTTCGGCCATGATACCGACAAGCTTGGCCCAAAATAACTTAATACCAAAGTTTAAATTTCCCCTTAATGTGAATCCAAGGGGGCTGGCACGGGGATGATTGCTTGGGGTGGAGAGAGCACATTGAGGAAATTATGGTATAGTATGTTAATATTTGATTCCATTAACTTCCCTTTGACCCACTTCTAAGAGGCAGGCTAGATTGACTTGGTTGCCTCTGAGTTTTGGCTTATGAGGACATGGAAGAGAGACTTTGAGAGTAGGAGATCCAAAGCACAATTTATTCTTTTGAGGAGGAGCTTGAGGAGATTCTCCTTTGGATAGGAGCCATTATTTAGATGTTGTATTGTAATCATAAAATCTCCCAAGATTATTAGCTTAGAAATTCCCATGTCATGAGCTAGAGTTAGACCCAATAAAAAACCATACATTTCCGCTTGATTGTTGGTTTTCCTGCCCAACCCCCAAGAGTAATTAGCAACAAATCTTCCTTCAGGATTAGATATAATCCCTTCCCCTCCTGCCACCCCTAGCTTGAAATGTAAAATTAATATAAGCATTCTTCAATAAATAAATAAAAATTCTTCAAAAACCATAATCCCCATATAACAAATAAAGGAAGGAATTTGAACATGGAACCTGCAAAGCTTTTTATCCAAAACTAAAGATTTTCTTCCACTGTAAAACCCTGCTACGTTCCCCAACAATTCAACTCATTCTTCACTTGTTGCCGGATAATTTTTTTGATAAGGTAATGTATAAAAAGGTGGGGAATGGTTATATGTTTGGCCCTTTCCATCCTCTCCTTTTACAAACATCCTGCGTCATAATTTTGCTTGACAATACAAGATACACAAAACACCTAGCTTTAAGTTTTCCTTAGCAATTCCATATGAAATTGTTCCACAAAAGAGCTTTCTACTAAATATAAACATAAATATAATATTTCAATAAAATACACAAGTTAAATATAAAATAGAAAACTCTCTAATTTAAAAAACTTATTTCAATCTTTAAATTTTGCAGTGAGTTATTATTATTTTTCAAATATATAAATGTGGGTGTGCCAATTTTTTATTTATGCCACACACTTATTATATAGATTTATATATTTATAAAACTATTTATATGCTTATAAACAATTATAATAGAAGTGTAATATTTCAATATAAAAGCTAAATATATAAAATAAACATATATAAATTAAAAATATATATTTTTTTATATATATGTGTATGTAAGTTTTTATTTATATACACACATTTAAATCATATAGAATTTATACACATTTAAAATATATAAAATTTATAAACAATTATTATTATTATTATTTTAACTCAAACGGGTATGACTTTATTTATTTGATAAGAAACTCATAATTACACCATGGCAGCCAATGATACATATCTTTTGTTTCTGTTTCTAACACTATCTTTTGAGCTGTTACAGAATTCCATTTCCTCAGGGATTGCAGGGATGAAATGAGCTCTCATCGTTTGTGAGAAGTTGGCCTTTCCGGAGGGTGCACCCTTTGTTCGCCATTTGATCTGCTTCTTTGTTCAGGTTTCTGAGTATGTGGAAGAATTTGTAGGAGTCAAAATCGAGCAGAACTCTCTTCAGCCTATTTAGAGTTTTGTTGAGGCATGCATCAGTGAACAGATTTCCTGTATTTAATTTTTTTAATTATGATCTCCGAATCTCCAAAATCTTGGAATTCTTTGTCTCCTCTATCCCTGGCAATTTGACAAGCTTTGAGGAGGCCTAGGATCTCCGCTTGATTGTTGGTTTTATGCCCAATGCCCCAACAAAAACTGTCCCTTTTTATTCCGTTCGCAGCGAAGATGACCCCTCCAGCTCCTGCTGCCCCAGGATTTCCTTTGGAGGCTCTGTCAAAGAATATTGTTGTAATTTTTTGCATTCTCCACCACTCTTGAAAGTTTTCTTCAGATTCTCTTATGCGCCAAGCCTGGTTTCCTGCTTGAGGGACTGATAGCTGCTTCCATGGTTGAAGGTGGAGGGGACCCAACCACCGCTCTTCTTCCGGGAGGAGCAGTGGATCACCTGTATAGTTTTGTTGTAGCACTGCTTCTAGGAGAAATGACTTGGCTTTTACCGCTACGGAGAGGGGAGTGTGTGCCTTTTCATTGAATATCAGATCGTTCCTGGACAGCCAAATCTGCCATCACACAAATTTGGGAATGGCATTCCAAACTTTCCTCCAGATGGATTTGACAGGAATTTTGTTGGGGTAACAGTGGTTCCATATGTTGAATAGATCAGCTACTGAGTTTTGAGTCAGAACTGTGATTTGCAGCCCATGGAGGGCGAGTCCCCATACTTCTTTCGCAAACTTACAGTCTATGAAAAGGTGCTTGGCAGTTTCTAAGCTACTTCTGCACAGTTCACATCTGTGCAGACCTGCAATGCTTTTTTTCATTAAATTATCTCTGGTTAGGAGCTTATCATGAGCCAGCATCCAAAAGAAGAAGTTTACCTTGGGCAAGGCGAGCGGTTCCCAAACTTTCTTCCAGAATTCCAGTGTTCTGTTGTTTTTCCTATTTGGGTGGATGGTATTATACGCTTCTGCTATGGTGTATGTTCCAGAGCGCTCCCATCCCCAACTGTCTTTAGAATTTCTATTTACTGGGGCCGCATCTTCCAACAATTCTTCAAGAATCTGTTTTTGTTGTTGAAGTCGTTCAGGAACTCCGAGGAAGTCCCATCCCTGCCAATCTCCGTGCCTATCCCATTTGGATAAGTCGAATATGCTGGTGATCCCTGCACGTTCCAGCCATTCTTTTATCCCTGCGATTTCATCTATCTCTGCAAGCGGATTTTGATCCATAATTCGGTCAAACCACAAATTTGTGCGTTTGCCATTTCCTGGAATTTTATATGCCTTTCCTTTAAATAAATTTAAGCTTCTGTTACAGAGTTTCCAAGTTTGCGTGCTGTTGGGAATTTGACATGTCTGAAGGTTCCTGAGCGACACGTTACGGACATATTTTGACTTCAGTGTTACGCTTACAGGATGCGATGGTTCCTTAAAAAGTTTCCATAGTAATTTCCCTCCCATCGCCAAATTTGCCAAGGCTGGATCACAGATTTGCAGTCCGCCTTCCGGAATTGAGCGCTTCACCGTCTCCCATTTGACAAGATGTATTTTTTGCTGGTTTCCCTTTCCCCCTTGCCATAGAAATCGCGCAGGATTCTTGATATTTGATCCGTCACTCTCTTTGGAGCAAGAAGGTAGGCTGCTTGATAGATTAGGAGAGCCGATAACACAGATTTTATCAGAATTACCTTGCCTCCTTTTGTGAGCCAGTGTCCACCGCAGGAAGTGATTTTTGACTTAATTTTGCCGATGATATCCATCCACAACGTCCTCTTATTGGTCCCAATTATGATGGGGAGACCGAGATATTTTATCTTATCCCATTGGGCATGCCCTTTGAAGCCCAGAATGTTTGCTATGCCTGTGAGTTCTTTCTGCCCAATATTCCATCCATATACTTCACTTTTCCTTTCGTTAATGGAGGCGCCCGATGCCCTGCAGTAACATTTGAGGACTGTATCCATAGCTTTAGCAATTCAAGCAGATGCCCCTCCCAAGAGAAGAGAGTCGTCCGCGAAAAGGGCATGATTCAGAGTTGGGGAACTGATTGATGGTTTGAGGCCCAAAAGGGAGCCTGAGGATTTTTCGAAGGATAACTTTCTGCTGAGGGAGTCTGCCATCAGAATGTACAGGAAGGGAGAGAGCAGGCATCCCTGCCTGAGGCCTCTCTGAGCTTGGAAGAAGGAGGTGGGGCGACCATTGACAAGGGGGGCGATCCAGGGATTCTGAGTGCAGGCAGTGATGAGATTGACAAAATGAGAGGAGAAGCCGAAGGAGAGGAGGAATTTGTACAGGAAGGAGCGGTTGACTCGGTCGAACGCGTTGGCCATGTCAAGATTTATCAGCATTCCTTTTTCCTTTTGTTGATTGCTGGAGTGAATAGTCTCCTGGACTTGAATGACATTGTCCAGGATGTTTTTGCCTTCTACAAAACCCCCTTGATTGCAAGAAATCAGTATGCTAAGCAATGGTTTCATCCTTGTAGCTAGGAGCTTAGCCAGGATTTTATAAGATGCATTGCAAAGCGATATTGGCCTAAATCTGGCAAAGGTTTCGGGATTAGTTTCCTTGGGAATGAGGGCGAGGTAGGTGGAGTTGGTTCCTCCTCCTACCTTGGCCTTTTTCATGAAACCTTTTATCATTTTTAATAGATCTTCTTTGATGACTTCCAAACAAGTCTTATAAAAATGAATGGTGAATCTGTCAGGCCCAGGGGCCTTATCCGAATCCATAAACCAAATGACTTTGATGATCTCTTCTTCCGTGATAGGTTGGGTGAGAGCTAAGTTGTCTTCAGAACTGACCAGAAGAGGGATGTTTGAGAGGAGATCTGCAGTATCTTCCTCACTGCCTTGATTATCTGCAGTATACAAACTTTTATAATGTCTTTCAGCTGCCTCTTTTATTTGACTGAAGCCTTTACATAGTTGTCCTTCTGCTGTTGTGATTTCTAAAATGTGATTCCTGGAGAGTCTTGCTCTAAATTGGCGGTGAAAGAAGGTGGTGTTACGGTCTCCAGCTTCCAGCCACAGACTTCGGGATTTTATTCTCCAATGTTCTTCCTCTGTTCTGAAGGATCGGAATGTTGCGCATTGGATTTTGACTTCTTTATCTAGCAGAGATGTGGTTATCTCTCTACTTTCCATTTCTATTTGCAATGCATCTAATGTCTTAACTGTTTCTTTTCTTTGGCTGGAAGGATTCGGGGCAGGCTTCCTTATCCAATCCTTCAGGGCTAACTTTGTAGCTTTGAGCTTCTGTTCCCATACATAGCTGGAGGACCCAGTGACTGGTTTGGCCCACACTGTTTTCTAAGTATCTATGAATCCATTCCTTTCTATCTAGAGTGGACTGAATCGAAAGGGGATTGGACCCAAATCTTCTTCATCTTCCAATATGAGCTGGACTGGTTTGTGATCTGAGGTCAGCTTGGGGAGGATTTTTGTCGTGATAATTTTCTTATTCATCATCAGAGTGCCTTGTACTAGGAATCTGTACAGGCGGGCCGCGATATGATCTACCCCCACTCTGTTGTTGGTCCATGTATATTGCCCTCTGATTGGAGTAAAATCAATTAATTCCCACTGCTGTATAAGGTCTTCCACCAGGGGGAGCATGGGATCTCTGTTGTTAGTTCCTCCCCTTTTTTCCTTGGGTTTTAAGACGATATTTAGATCCCCAGCTAGGATGATGTTGTTTGGGGATCGCTGCTCTAAGAATTCAAAGAGAGAATTCCAGCAGTCTCTCTTTTCAGAATAATTAACAGGTACATAAAGATTGAAGAGGGAGATGGTCAACTTACTTGTGCAATGCGTTAGTTCTTTGTAGATCTAGTGCTGGGTCTCGTGGGATTTGTTTAGAAGGAAGAGGTCTTCTGCCCAAAGGGTTGCAAGTCCTCCGGCTGAGCCTCTTGAGCTGATTGCCCTTCCCTTGCTTTTCTTCCATTTCTTCTTACTGAAATCTAGAAGGGTATTCCACTCTATCTTGATCTCTTGGAGCAAGAGGATGTATGAGGGTTCTACTTTGAGTAGGTCCTTGACCGCTTCTGCTTTCGAGGGATTGCCCAGGCCTCTGCAGTTCCAAGAGACGAGACGCATTATTTACCAGAGGTGGGTTGAGAGCCTCCCTTAGGGGGCCTAGTCCTGGAGTTTCTCCCAATAGACATCTCTATTGTGGGCTGACTTCCTTGTGTTTTAAGCCTTTCCGCTTCCTCTTCCCTTATTTCTCTGCGAGATTTCCTGCCAACTTTTCTTGTGCGCTGCTCGAAGGTTTCATCCTTCGATGAACCAGAACTGTCCGCTAGTTTTTTCCTAGTGATTTCTGCATATGAAGGATTAGAAGGGCTCCCTTGAGGAGTTTCCTGATGTGCCATTTCACCGTCTTCTTTGTTGGTGGTGTGGGGATCTATCTGTTCCAAATCTTCAGTAACTGCTGTAACTGGGGTGCTCTGTCTGCTTTCTCTGGAATTTTGGTTCTTTTCTTGAGTAGGGTTGGAGCTGCTTGGTACCTCTTTCTGAATACTTTTCCCACTGCCTTTTTTGTGATTAGTAGTTTTTTGGATTCGGGTCCATTGTTCACCACTTTGTTGTTCTGGTTGTTCTTCCGCCTTTTTCTTACAGTGTTTGGCGAAATGTCCGTAGCCATGGCCGTGTCTGCACTTAAAGGGGAGTTGTTCATAATCCAGCTCTTGTACATGCGTCCATCCTGCAACTGTAAGATTGATGGCTTCCGGCAGGCCCTCCTCCAGATCTACTTCAATGCAGATGCGAGCGCATGGTCTATGTATTTGCCTAATCCATTGCCAATAATTTGGAGAGACTTTTGGTTCCAGCAATGGAGTGGGAGGTGGGGGAGTCGTACCCACACCGGAGCAGAAGATGGGACATCCTGGGCTGGATCAAAGTCTGGCGACCATTTGTTGATATATAGCCCTTGGGGACCCATGAAATAGGGTCTGTTTCTGAAGATTAGGCTTTTATCCTCTGCACTTTCGAAAACGAAGACAAAGAAACCTTTGCTTATGAAGTAACTTTTATACCTTCTTTGATTAAGGGTTTCCAGTTCCTTTGGGTCCAGTCGTCCACCGATTTGGGAGAGGGCCAAAGGCCCGTGAACTGGCCTATGAGTCCTCTCTTAGCTAGATTCAGTGTTGCCTTGCACGTTTCTTCTTCCGGGAGAGCTACTGAAGGTATGGATTCCAGCTTTTTTACAAATTTTTGTTGAATGGCTGATGGCGGGCGCTTATTTCCAGCTGTTATCATTGCTTTGAATGATGTAACCTCCGGAGGGGGAGGCGGGGTCGGATTCATATTGTTCAGGTCCTCAGAAGAAGGCATGGCTGATCACAGCAGCACAGGGGCCTGTGCCAGCCCTTATCTGAGATGTGTATCACTTCAGCGGGATCAGCCAACAGTTGGGAGCGATCCAGGGGTGTCGAGGCAGGTGATCGAGCCCAGCAGCAGAAGGTTGTCAGGCGGGGAGGCCGCAGGAGGCAACTCGTTGATGGGGGCAGCTAGGTCAAGCCTAAGCATGCTCGCAACGCAGCAACATCCTAGGGTATTCTAACAAAAATTTATAAACAATTATAATAGAAGTATAATACTTCAATAAAATATATATAAATGTATATTAAAAAAATATTTTAATTTTTAGATTTATTTTCATTTATTATTTTTGAATTTACGTATGTTAATTTTTTTTATTTATACCATACATACTTAAATTATATAAATTTATATATTTATAAACTGTTATATCAAAAATATAACATTTCAATAATACATAAAAGTTAAATATATAAAAGAAAAATGTGTATATTAAAAAAATATTTTAATCTTTAATTTTGTTGTCATTTATTATTTTTCAATAAATATAATAATTAATTTTAAAATACTTTTGTATCTTCACATTATATATAAAAAATGGTTACAACAATTATTAGTATTATATATAAGAGAGTTACAACAATTTTTAACAATTTTTGTTTTGCTAAGTTGTGTGAGTCATGAGATGATTGCACGCTTAACCTTTGGCTTGAGAAATCGTGATTCGAAGGCGTCTAAGCTGTCAAAATCACCCGGGGTTCGCACCTGGCCTCGGCCACACCAACCCTTAACATTATATATATATATATATATATAATTTTTTAGTATGTCAAACTTAATACCAAATTTTATTTTCAAAATTTTAATTATCGAATTTTGAAGTTGCTGAACTCGTACATGAACATGAATCAGGTGAATTAGGTGATAATTCCATAGCAAATAAATTAACCATAGAAAAACCAAAGTTTTCTTGGATTACAAGCAAAACAACATTTTTTTTGTTTGTTAAGTTGTGTGAGTCTTAAGATGGCTACACACTTAACCTTTGGCTTTAGAAACCAAGACCTAGGGGAGTATAAGCCATCAAAATCACCCGAGGATTGCATCTAACCTGGGCCACACTAGCCCTTAACATGGCTAGATATTTTCCCACGAAGTTTCGAACCAGTAACCTTCACACCACAGAGTGCCTTAATAGTACACACTATCATGTCTATTCTACGCCCCCTAGGCACAAGCAAAACAACCTTATTGTAACCTAATGCCTACAAAAACTAATAAATTTCATTTTTTTTATAAATTTTTCCACTTGAAAAAATAACTTTACTTACCATTTGCAAAACTTTTTTGAAATGTCTAAAATCCTAAAAACATTAATTTTTGAGATACTTGACTAAATATTTCCAAACAAACCTCTAAATTCTTAAAAACTCTTCTTAAGTTGATTTCCTCCATGGTAACAATAGAGGAAAAAGACATCCTTAATCGATATCTTATATCATTAATTTATTTTTTAATGGAATGACTATCTTTTATATTATCAAGTTTAGATTTCATGGCCAGAACCATTTACAAGCTTCAGTTACTTTTGTTGCTTCAACATTCAAATACAACCACATCAAATTTTTCTTGCCTCTACGGGTTTTTTACACTACAATTTTACATTGAAACCTCCCATAGATTTTACAAAATTGACTCGAAATGAGTTCAAATTTACAATACATATGACATATTCACTAAGTTTCCCAAGAGGGGCCAACTTCAAACTTATTCCTTACTGCTACCTCTTTGCCACGAGATTGACCTTCGCCATGCGTCACACCATCCACGCTAACCTTCTGCGAGTCGAGTGTCGAATCAAAGAGACCCTGCATATCGACATTCTCCTCAAATGTGGTAACTTTGCTTAACTACGCATTCAACAATAGGATCTTTATCTCTAGGCCAACAAATTTTCTTTCCATTCAAGCCTACAACCACTCAAACTTATTGTTGACACTTAATCTGAAAGGATTGGGATTATTGTAAATAGTTTCAGTTATGCATTAGAGAATACCAAGAGACCATGGAATTGGAATCTCAAGGGTCTCTCCAACTAAATAATGCAATAAACACGTTAATTCATGGAGTTACCCATTTTATACTTGTAACTCTCGTTTTCAGCTAATTTTCCTGTTATTCTCTGATGTATTCCTCGTCTCCTATCTGAACGCTTGCTTTATCTCCTCAATGTTTGTTGTTATCTGCATTGATGAGTGTTGATGGTCAGAGCACAGATTGGCATGCTAGTATAGAAGCATGGAATCCATCCCTGTAAGGACCTGCAGTCCTTGACACGCGCTCCCGGCATGAAGTGCGATGGCGAACAGCTTGAAACGAAGAAAGTGCGAGCTTCACTTAGCGTGCGAAGGAGTTATACGATAATGCGAGTGCGTAGAAAGTTGAGGGATGGTTTTATATGCGTGGAAGCATGGGTTATTACCCATGGGGCCGACCCATACTTGGAAGCAAGCCGATGAAGTATTTGCAATGGAGTGTGGGCGTGTATAGTGTGGAGGACGAGTCGGCCGGGTAGGTTAACTCGCCCTGCCACTCGTATAAGTTGGTGATGCGTGGAGGTCATTTGCATCATCGCTCAAGCATCACATCTTCGACTTCAACAAGGAAAAAAGGCGCAAGTCAAGGATACGAAGTGCGAGTTGGGAGTGCAGTTCTATGCGCCCAAACTCGGGCGAAGGCGCACGGTGAATCACACAGTGTATCGGGTGAAGGCATTGGGTGCGGGTAGGGTCACCCGTTGGTCGAAGAGTAGGGCGTGCACGGGTGTCGATGCCCGGTTGTGCGAAGGAGCGCCCGATGGCTGAACGGAGGCGTGGGCACCCCGTTTGTGCGAAGACTTGACACGGGTGTCTCGGGTAGCGCGGGTGAGCGCCCGCCTCTCGTGCAAGGGCGCACAGTGCGAAGTTGGTGAACGGTTGTGCGAAGGGAGCGTCTTGGTGACTTGGTGGAGTCACCCGCCCATCATGCACAAAGACAAGGTTTGATCGTGAAGTGCGGAAGGCAGCTCATGTGAGGGCACACCCGCCCGCCTTGGGCAAGGAAATCTTGGTTGTCACACGGTGGTGTGACAAGGTTGTAAATTTGGCTAAGTATGAAACTTGGTGTTTCCAAGTATACTTGTAAAGCATTGTAAACTTGTAAAGTTGTATAATATATTATTCGGGCAGACTCATTGTTCAGGGAGTTGCCCCTCCCTTTATACTGTTCAATTTTGTTCTCTTGTATAATTGCTGTTGATAATGAATGTGTATGGGTGTTCATTGGTATAAAGGAAACATTAATAATACTTGGTTGTGAAACACAAACTAAGTAGGATAAGTGGTTAGGCGTAGTCCACGAACATAAGTATTGGTGAGAAGAAAGTGTTCGGTGGTGCCGCACCTCGCCAAGCGCAGTTGAAAGATTATCGCCGTCTCCGGCGTCATGATAATCCCAATGGTATGATGCCCGACGATACATTTGTGGGTGTTGGAGACGATGCGTTCAACACTTTTTTTAGTGTGATAGGAGCTGGAAAACATGTCCTGAGAGTTGTGTTTGTAGATCTGGAACCCACGATCATTGTCGAGGTTCGAACAAGGGCATATTGTTAGCTCTTTCATCCTGAACAGTTGATCTCGAGCAAAGAGGATGTTGCCAACAACTTCGCTCACGATTTAGCATTGGACTTCTCTATGGGACCCATGTACATACCGTGTTAAAAAAGTTCGAAGACAGTGCGATGTTTAAGTTTGGAGAGACCATACATTCATCACTGCGTAAGATTTCAGGTACCATGATCGAAGGCGTTGAATGGGTTGAATGTTGTAATTGAACGTTCACATGCATTAATATGCATGCTCTTTATATGTTGTGAGCTCCATATGTTGTGTGTTTGCGTTGAAACGATGCTATTTGTGTTTGTCATATTCCAAATGGGTCGTAGCATAACAAAAAAAAATCATACATACGAAACGTTTAATGTGATGGCATATGGATGGCGGTTATGTAATGCTTTCAGCATATGAATGGCCATATATGGCATATAAATTCGTTGATTTTTTCTATAATTTTTCTTACCATATGGTATATGAAAGGTATATAATGTACATTTGATAAGTGAAGGTTTATAAATTTGCATTAAACTATTGAGTGTGTATAGTGAAGATTGAAGTTGGTAGTGAGTTTTTAAATCAATTTTGTAAAAAGGCAGAAAGTAAGACTGTAGTATTTTGGAAATCAAAAGCACATAGTCCTTTTTTGATGATGCATTCACTAATCTCCATTGTGGGAGTAGTTCTCTCTAACAAAGAAAACTATCATGAGTGGTCTCAAAAGATAAAGCACACTTTGATTTTCACTTCTGTGGAAAGGGGTTTGTGAAGGAGAAGGAGACAGTGCACCAGAAAAGCTCACTTTAGACAAGGAGCTTTCCATTTGGGAAAAAAAGAACAACAAGGTGTATGCTTTGATTGCAGGTTCCGTAAATGAAGAGGTGAGTGGCCATATTTATCCATTTTGAAATGCCTTTAAAGCCTTAAAGAAGTTGAAGTAATTGTATGACTCACACTCTGAACTTGAAGTTGTTCAATTGATGATTAAATTGTTCAATCTTGAGTTGAAAAATGATGACCCTCTTGCCTTAGCATCATAAGTAAGATCCATTATGCGTGACATTAAAGCCACTAGCGTTGAAATATATATTCCTCTCATAACTTATGTCAAGGCACTATATCCCACCTATTCACATTATCTTGAGTCATTACAAGCAAGTGGCAATCTTAAGGAGATTACCTTTGACTCCCTTGAGAAGAAGTTTGCTGAGAGAGAGAAGGATTTTGGGAAGAAGACAACTCCTCAATCTACTAAAGAAGTTGTGTGCCTTGCACAAAAATAGAATAATCATGCACAATATTCTTATAGAGGAATAGGTGGTCGAAGAGGAAGAGGAAGGAAGAATTTTAGAGTTAGACATTTCCAAGGAGAAAGGTCCGATCTTCATTGCATATGATGCAATAGAGATGGACATGATGAATCCACATGTAAGTTTCCTTGGACATAATTGAGCAGGAAAGGAATGAAGGAAAAGGTAAAACGCCTGACAAAGGGAAAGGAAAAGCACTCGAGTCTGCTCATTATGTTGTGGCACACTGCAACATTGGAGTAACTGAAGACTTATTCAATGCTTCACTTGCTTCATCGAAAGATGCTTGGTTGCTTGATTCAAGAGCAACTTTCCACATGACTTTCATGAGAGATTTATTTGAAGAATTCACTGACAATGTTGATGGAGCGGTATACTTTGCAGACAAGTCAAAACTCAAGCCATCAGGATCCAATTTCCTGGTCTTCCAGACTTTCTTCTACATGATGCTCTATACCTCTTGGAGCTAAGGAGAAACTTGTTGTCATTGGTCCACATCCACCAACAAGGACAATCCAATCATATATTTGATGGCAAGGTCAAGGTCAGAAAAGCATCGTATCACTCACTTGTCATGACTGGGATAGAGGAAGAAAAACTTTTGAAGCTACAAGGAACCTCTACTCATGCACAAAACTTTTCATACAATTCTCACTATGTTGAAGGTACATTTCCATCAAGTCTTTTATGGCATGCTAGATTCGGACACTTGAACTATGACAACCTTTGTTTGTTGAAGAAAAATGGTGTTACTGGTTTGCCTACAATTTCTGGGAAATTTAAGCAATGTGATGCTTGTATCTTAGGAAAGCACAACAAAAGTATTTTCATGGTTCTCATTCCAGAGCACATAGAAAAATTGAACAAATAGGACATGTATTGATGACTACACCAGAATGTGTTGGGTTTATTTATTGAAGAACAAATATGAAGCTTTTGAAACATTCAAGAACTTTCATGCATGGATTGAAAATTATGCACAATCTCATATTCGATCTATTCGTACTGATAATGGAAAATAATACACTTCAAACAAATTTGAAAACTATCTTCACCAACATGGGATCAAACATCAAACAACCATGCCTTATAATTCCCAATAGAACGAAGTAGCTGAAAGAATGAACAGGACAATCTTAAATATGGTACATTCGATGATGTTTTTCAAGAATGTTAAATTGATGTTTTAGGCTGATGTAGTTCTATGTGTTGTGTATATCAAGAATAGGTGTCCATATAATGATATAAAAAACAAGACTCCTAATGAAATGTGGTATGGTCACATTCCTTCGGTGAGGTATCTCAAGGTTTTTGGTTCCACCTGTTATGCCTTGATACCTAAGCAACAAATAAAAAAACTTGGTGCAATGAGTCACAAATGTATCTTCTTGGGGTACTCAAATACCTCCAAAGCATACCATCTCTATGGTGAAGTGAATAAAATTTTTATAATACCTAGAGATGTGATTTTTCTTGAATCTTCCAAGACTGACAATGTTATTGAGCGGTAGCTTGATCGCTTGGATAGATTCAAACATGCGAAGTCTTTTCAAGAGTTTGATAATGATATTCCACAACCTGAAGGGGGGATTCCTATACTAGATCAATCTGTGGAATCTTCTTCAGAAGCACTCTCTCCCCCTCATGAAGCCCCAACCACTTATGACACTTTGAGTGATGTCATTGACAGAATTGGGAAACTAAATCTTGATTCAGCCCCATCTAAGTCAACTGAACATCATGGGCCATCTTAGAAAGGTCCTCCAAAATGGATGACAAAGACATTTGAAAGTGTTCGTCCTGATGAGGTTGGAAAGACAGGAACAAGAATCTCAACCAGACCGAATGGAGGTGATGTAGACAATCTTGATTCACCTCGTTATATGGATGTTTCTTATGATTGTGAACTAGATTTTTCTACAAATTTCGAGCCAAATTCCTTCAAAGAAGCCACTTCTCGTGATGAATGGAAAGAATCAATGCAGAAGGAATATGATGCTTTGATAAAGAATGGCACTTGGAATCTCGTTGATCCTCCATTGAGAACCAAACCAATAGGATGCAAGTGGGTCTTCAAGAACAAGTATAAAGCAACTGGCTCACTTGGCAAGCACAAATCCAAGCTTGTGGCAAAAGGTTTTGCGCAAAAGGAAGGGGTCTATTATGAGGAGATTTTTTCCCCCACAATAAAATGGGCTACCATCTGCCTTGGCAACTCAAAATGGCTTGAAAGGCCATCAGATTGACGTAAAAACTGCTTTCTTGAATGGAGATATGAAAGATAACGTTTTTATGTCCTAACTAGAAGGATTTGTTGTGAAGGATCATGAGAAAAAAGTATGCAAACTTGTAAAATCCTTGTATGGACTCAAGCAAACAGTGCGAGCCTGGTATAAGAAGTTAATTGAGCATCTTCTTAAACTCAATTTCAAACATTATGATCTTGATGATGCAACTTTGTTTGTCAAGAAAGTTGGAAAAATAGTGGTATATCTTGTGGTGTTTGTAGATAGTCTTCTAATGATAGGGAACAATGAGAGCTACATTGCATCCATAAATAAAGAACTTAGGAAAGGTTTTGAAATGACAAATGTGGGTTATGTTCACTACTATCTTGGTATTGAAGTAACTAAACATCCAAAGTTTATATTCCTCTCTCAGAATAAGTACATTGGAGATATGTTGAACAAGTTTGGCATGGTTGAGTGCAATCCTTTGACTACTCTAACGGAACAGAACTTAAAGCTCACATCCATTGAAGGAAAAGAATCTGAGGATGCAACAAAGTACATACAACTCATAGGAAGTCTCAACTACCTGACTACTACTAGAACAAACATTTCATTTGTTATTGGAATCCTCTCTAGGTTTATACAAAAGCCTTGTGAGGGTCATTGGTCTAGTGCAAAAATAGTTCTAAAGTACTTGAAGGGAACTCGAGACTTTGGACTCAAGTATACACAGGTGGGTGACTTCAGCTTGATTGGATACTCTGATTCAGATATCGATGGAGAGAAAGAAACTAAGGTATCTACTTCATGTTATGTTATGATTTTTGAACTAGGAGTTGTCTCATGGAGGTCACGCAAACAATCAGTTCCAATAGATTCCACAACTAAGGCAAAATATGTGGCAGTAGCTAAAGCAACAAAGGAAATTGTGTGGCTCAAGAAAATTTTGGAGGATTTGCAGGAGAAACAAGTGCATTCAATTCTTGTTTTGATTAATAACACTTCTGCAATAAAGTTTGCCAAGAACTCAAAGTTCCATGATCGAAATAAGCACATAAATACAATATATCATCTGATTCAACATCATGTTGAGGCCAAGGCAATCCAGCTACGACATTATTCCATAAATGAGCAGATTGCAGACATCTTCACCAAAGCGCTTGGAAGGGAAAAGTTTGAAAGATTCAAAATGATGCTTGGACTTACCAACATCCCTTCAAATTAAGCAGGGGAATATTGACACCTAATCTAGAGACGGTGGAATTGGAATCCCAAGAGTCTCTCCACTCATGTATATATTCATGAACTGAGTAATTCAATAAACAAGTTAATTCGTGGAGTTACCCTCCTGGTCTGACACTTATGATCCATGAGCTTGAATCTTTCCTCCCTCCTCCTCTCCAATAACTCTAGCCGTATTACAATGAATTCAAACATTCCCATCAATACCTTAAACAACCTTTCAACTAATTTCTTCCAGTGATCTGAGTCCCCTTATGGACCTTGACTCTCTAAGGCAATCATAACAACACAAATCCAATTACAAAGTCACCAAATTGAGCGAGGGAGAGAAGGAGATGTAGCGAATCCCTAAAATTCCTATCAATTTATCATTGCTTTCGCTCTCCATAAATGACATTCCCTAAGAAAATAAATTAATTCTAACCTCATACGATATCTCAAATTTACCGATGTTGCCATATAGAATAACTTCAAGCATATGGGTTGCTCCAGAGAATTAATGGCTAAGTCTTCAAAGGAAATCAGTCGGGTCCTAAACATGAGGCAAAGAGTCAAACTCTCATTAAAACATATCCTCCCTCCTAACCAATTATACCAATTGTTATCACTTCCATGCTGGGTATGATACGCATTGATTTCATTTTGACCATGTGAAGGATCTTTCAAGAAGCCGATGCCAGGAAAGTGGAACTCCACCTGGTAGGTTTAATTTATTTCCCTTATTCCTAATGTTACGAGGTTTAATAAAAGCGACCGCCAATGCTTTGGCACATTAAATCCATTTGATTTCATGGGATTATAGCTACATTCCTTACTCCATCCTGGAATTCAATAATTCCTTGCTCAAGTTATGAGCCTAGCTTAGCAAACTTGTCTACCTCGACATTTAAAAATATGAGAATACATTGGAAGGAGATTTCTTCAATTCTTTTTACATTGTAGTGCTATCTTGTGAACAATTGAGGAAAGGATAGAATTGTTTCCTGGAGATGCATTGGAGATATGTCTAATGATGTCCATAGAATCCCCCATAACCTTTAATTTTTTTATCCCTTTGTTTATGGTGATATCTAACCCTTTCCATAGTGCCCAAAATTCAGCTTGATTGTTTGTTATTATTCCTAGGCCACACGTGAAGCTATAAACCATTTGTTCTTCGAGGATATATATTACCATTCCTACTCCAACCAACCCTAATATAAAATTATTAACATTTTTAATATCTATGAAATATTGAAAAATAAAAGGTGTTGTATAACAAAGCCACAATTTCACTTAGACGGCGAAATTCTTGAACCTGGTGAGAAAATTTTCAAGAAATATAAACTGGGACTATTTGAATTATTTTTTCAATGGTGGAAATGGATTTAGCACCATCGAAAACCCATGGGGCACGCAAAATCTTGAAGCTTGACCTTTGTAACTAGAATTTCCAAAAATTTATGTTGTATTTTCTCAAAATCTTGCCAAAATTTTCATTGTTTATCAAGAAAAATTATAGCCTTGTTAGACTACGACAAAATAAAATGCAAATTGCAAACATTAAATAGGTAGCTCCATGATTGTAGAAAATTCCATAAAAAGGGGGTGCCATTAAAATTTTAAAAATGGTCACTTTATCGCACTTTTGAAGGGTCAACTAATACAATAATTCATCTTGGCTATGTACAAATCATATGTACTATATTCAAGTGATACATAAAAGGCAAGATTGATGTACTATACTATTTCATTTTTCTTATTTTATGCAATAATCAATTATCCTTTTTTAAATTTCCCAAGACTTGATGTTTTTTCAGAGAGAAAATGATCAACACTTTTCATTAAAATGAAAAAAGTCTATATAAAATGTCATTAAACAATATAGTAGCGCTTGCATGCTCATCAAAGAACTCGATAGGGATCAACATAAATGGCCCAACAAATAGGTAGCCAATCATTATATTGTGGGTCAACATACCCTAGCATAAATCTGAAAGGAAAAAGGATGTAAGACCCACAAAGAAAATAACATTCGAAAGATGCTATGACCGACTTGGACACAATTAAGATGCTTCGATAGGGCTCATGAAGAAATGCTGGAAGATACTTTGATTGGCTAGAAACTCCTGGGGATGCTCCAACAAGACTTTCAATTGGGCACAGGTCGCTAAGGAAATCTGAAACAACAATCCTAAAGATAGGGCTACAAAAAAACAAGGCCAAAAACCTAGAGAAGCCATGGTAGACATAATATGAATCATAAAAAAAAAAAAATTGCCCCAAAATCCACCCATCGTGGTGACGAATGGCGAGTGCCAAAAACTGGTCCATCTGTTTAAAAAAACCAAGGTCAAGAAGCCCCATGATGCCCACAACATAAAACCCAGCAGACACAACGCCCATACCAGTGTGGAGGTTGCCCAGGCAACAAAAAAGGGGCACAGATCCCAGAAACGCCCACACCCTCCCCATTGTTGGCGAATGCAGACACAACATGGGACCAACAATCATCTACAGATAGGCACAGTCGATAGTATAGACCCCGACATCAGGCCTCGGAGTAGAGAAACCCGTGACCCGAAAGAACTCTAATAAAGACCACCAAGCACCAGACTCCACAAAAGCGCACCCACATATAACTGCAACACCTCCAAAGGGATAAAACGTGGAGGAAAATGAGTGAGAAGAGGCATGAACCAAGGGCCAGGGTGGCTAGGGTTCAGTCATCCCGCTTTGGCTAAGGTTAACCCATGACTCCGGTGTATTTATCAGTTAGTCGATGCAACAAAAACTAGATGCTATCTTCATGTATTCACTAATAATAGTGGAAACCCATTCACACTTGAATTATCTAAACATTAACTGAATTATATAAACATTTTATTAAAAGAAACATCTACAACCTCATTTTCATACAAATATTGTCATTGACCTATAAATAATTTAAATGCAAACAAAACAATATTGGCTCAAAGATTATTTTGGTGGCCCGTAACTACGACAAGCACACACATCACACACACACACACACACATATATATATATATAATTTAAATTAATAATATGATAAAAGGAGTCATTTAAAAATATAATTGGAGGATGATAAGATGACCATCTCATATAGATAATGAAGTTCATTATAATTTTTTTTAATAATATAAAATATATAATATAAATTTTTTGCTTAAGGTGAAATATATTAACACAAAAATAAAAATTTTATATAAAAAACACATGTTTTACTGGTCTTTCTCTAAGAATACCAGACCATAACTAAAAATGGGCTCTTTGGAGAGCCATTAGTGTCCAATAATATCTAGTATAACTAGATTTAAACATAAAAACTGCAACCTGAAAATGATCGTGCCTATCTATAACATCACCATGAACATACATAGCTTCAAAATCTACATGATTAGATATCATAAACTCAAGGAAACGGGTCATAGTCTGAGCCATCAACATGGATAGGATATGTTTGGGTTGCCTAAGGCCTAGGGTTTGTTGGAGGAATACCCAGGTGTCTTTCAATATGTGCCAACCTCATGTCCATTGTATCCAATTTTTAGGTGTAGTGCATGAGGTGGCCATGCAAATCAACTAGGGTGTGTTGTAAATCTCTTCTTGCTTCATGACTATCCAAGAGCGCCCTTCCCACAAGATATTTCATTTGCTAGTAAAGGTTATTTTTATGCATTTACTCACTTGCTCTACTCCCATTCTGACCTATATCTGGAATCCATCCTTCCCATTATGCTCTAACTTCAACATGAAATAGAGAGGTTCTTTGTGAGGAGGCCTCTCTTTCTAATCTTGACAACTCCTCCTAAACATGCATGGGTGTTTATTCATGAAACCTTGGCTACGAAACCTTCCACTCGATTTTGAAGATGTGAATTCCCCCAATGGCCTCGTTCTATGTAATCGGTTGCTCCTCTCTACTACCTACGTCTCTCTCTCTCTCTCGGTGTGGTGAAAAATCCTTCTACTTTTAGAATAAACAGATATCCAAATAACTAAGTCATGATCTTGATATGAGGTTGCACACTACTTAGGAATAATAATGATACCCTTGTTCCCTGTTGTCTATTGTACCTTTGTTTCCTTAAGATTACTCTATCACAGGGTCTTGAGTAATTTGTTAGGAGAATTCTTAATTCGAGAAATAACTAGATCCCCAAGTCTGGAAGCCAAGCCCAACCTCTCTTCCTTGTTAGACCCAACCTCCAAGATAGTGAGATTCCTCTTTTCCATCTCCTCATAGGAGGATTTATCTTTACCTCGCACCCAGGAATAATTCTAGACAGACATCTACTCCCACCTCCAATAAATTTCCTTGACTTGGGATTCTTTTACCTCTTCATAGAGAGTAGACTACCCCTTAGCTTCCTTTGTCGAGTATCAAATTTATATGGAAATTTAGCTTTCACAGTATAGCCTCCCCCTTACTTCTCTAGGTTTTCCTCCTTCTCACTAGGACCAATCCCCACCATTCACCAATAGGAATGTCCTCCCCACTCTAGTTCCTCCTAAAAAAACAGAAACAATAATAATTGAATGGGAATTACCATAACCACTCTAACTATCAGCCCCTCTAAAAAGAGATCGATTGCTTATAAACTGGGATTTAAGAACATTATCCTTAACTACAATGAACCAGACAATAGATAAGAGAGTACTTGTAAATGATGTGATAACTCTATACATGAAAAATCCAAGCCACCTGATACTTGCCCCTAATTCCTCCTCCTTCCCCTACACCTCCTAGTCTATAAAATTGCCTCCAACCATGATTATATTAAGGCTTCTGAGCTCCGGCTATCCAAGAAATACTATCCTTCTTGCCTTTAACAAACACTAGGCTCCCTTGAGCAGGTACATGAGTAAGATGTAATAGTTTCTCAGCCACCCTCTCCCACATTCTACCTTTTTTATTACCAACCATCGAAAACAAATTAAGTTGTACCAACCTCTCTCCATTAATTCAATTCTCTATAGGCAAGACTTGTTCCGTACAAAACCATTCCTCAACATATCTCCTCTACGCAATTTTGCATGCTTAATCCATGAAGTTACTACCCACGTCTCATCCTTGCAACCCACAACTAATAATGATTTATGTCAGTTCATCATTCAAGACAAGTATGCTCCCGAGAATATTATAATGCCACTTGTGGGGGGTGTGTTGCTACGTTCCCATACTTGATGGTCAAGGGGGATGGTGGCATAGCACCCCCCTTCTCTCTACTTTACTCATCTAGGAAAAATATATAATATAGAATTGTTAATAAGTTTTTTTTTAATATATTTTTTTGGCCAATCTATCTAAGTTCTCCCGAGATTACTCCAGGCTTGACCTGTGGCTTGAGAAACCACGACCTAGGGGCATCTAAGACGTCAAAATCTCCTGTGATTGCACCCGGCATAGGCCACACTAACCCTTAACATGGTTGGATTTTTTCCCACAAAGTTTTGAATCAATGACCTTCACATCAAAAAGTGACTTAACAATACACCCCATACCATTTATTCTACTCCCTATGGGATTTTGAATAAATTTAAGTAACAATAACAATCATAATCATTAAAATAAATAAATTATAGATTTATAAATACATATAATCTTGACTATCTAGAAAATCCTAAGCATACAAAAACCCAAAACAATAGTTGTTGTAGTTTATCAAACTTAAACATTTAATCTAGTGACCCCAAACAAATATATGTGTGTGTGTGTGTGACAAGAGGACTCATTTAAAAATATGAGTGGAAGATGAGAATATGACCATCTCATATAGATAATCAAGTTCTTTTTTTTTTGGTAAGTAAAGAGACATTGTATTACACTAGGATTACAAAAAGTACATCCTTCAGAACATTAGAGGCTAGTCATGAACATGGGCTTGTAGCAAAGAAAGCATATGATGGACGCAAGTATGGGGAGGTCTCTTCCCATTGAGGATAAACCAAAGAGCCTCCCACCAATTACATTGCAACAAAATATACAAAACCATATCTAAGGTCGAGAACGCAAGACATATAGCAATGTTACATTAAAAGACCAACAACGTCAGCTAGTGCTCAGGAGGGTCCTGTTACACCAATAAGCATGGTTTGTATAAGTCTAGGTCATATGCCAGAGGGAGCCCCAAGGAGGATGGTTGGATGGAGGAGACTCGAAACTTGGAGTGTTATTAGAGAGATTCGTTGACCTAGCTGTTGTGACCATTGCCTTTGCCACAAGGACTCACACCAACAGAGATAGGTTTCGACTCACCGCATGACTGGCATCGTCGTGGCGAAGGGATATGAGACATGTCATGGGGAGAGTTTTCTTACACTGGAGAAAGCGAGGAGTCATCCACTATAACAGTCGAGGGAGACTTTGAACCCTAAAGTTGCATACACAGGAGTCTGGAAATGCAACGATAAGTTGACTTTACATCATGTAGATGGCATTCCAAGTCCAAGATATTTCCTTCGAGCATCACATTAGTGTCTTCTTGGTCCTGGTAATGGCAGCCTAAGAGGTTGCACAGGGCCCAAAGATGGTCACTCGAGACTCGGAGATCATGTGCTTCATCATTGACCACCAATATTCTCCTATAGTGGTGTGGAATACTACAATCAAAATGTTCATCCCCGTGCCCATGCCAAGGGGAGTGGGGAGGTCGCCCTCCCCACGACCACCTCCACTATGATGCCCTCATTCTTTAACCATAGTTGTAGAGAAAACAGATGCAAAGCTTTGAAGATGATAAGAGAAATCACCTTCACATGGCTAGAGGAATTGATAGCCACGTCAAGAGCTCTCGATGTTTTAATGAGGAATGAGGGACGCCAAACGATAAGTGGAAACACCATGTACTTAACGTGCTTTAAATGCAAGAGAGGGGCGGGCTTGACACCACCACCACGCTCCATACTTGAGGCATGGTGGAATGCGAGCCGGATGCACCACCCAAAGCCCACTGTAGGTCTATGTGATGGATACATTAAAGTCATTGAAAGCTTGCACTATCGAACTGACACCTAGATATGGGGGAGATAATCAAGTTTATTATAAATCATTTTCAAGATAATATATATATATATATATATATATGAGAAATAATTATAAAAATATATATATATATATATATATATTTATTTATTTATTTATTATTATTAATAATAGAATGATAAAATGGTTCGTTTAAAAATATAAGTGGAAGATAAGAAGATAACCATTTCATAAAGATAATGAAGTAAATAATTTCAAGATAATATAAAATATATATAATGTAGAATTATTAATAATATTATATATATATAATTATTTAAATTATTATTAATAATAGAATGATAAAATGGTTCGTTTAAAAATATAAGTGGAAGATGAGAAGATAACCATTTCATAAAGATAATGAAGTTTATTATAAATAATTTTCAAGATAATATAAAATATATATAATGTAGAATTATTAATAATATTTTTAACAAAAAAAATAATTACAGGAAATTTCGGTTCCTATAATATGAACCGAAAGAACTTTAGCAAAAACCACCAAGCACTAGACTCCACAT